>OZ020180.1:31601447-31966640 GCA_963971135.1 Stenus bimaculatus
GAAAATACTCATTAGTAAACACAAAAGTGTCATCCGCGTACATTAACAGAAATGGTTCACAGAGGAAGTTAGCAATATCATCGATATGTAGCTTAAATTGAACTGGCCCTAGTATAGACCCATTGTAACCGGCAAGGATATCGATCTATATCCCAATTGTATAGTTTATAGTTTATCTAGTAATTGAAAATACGGCTCACAATCAAAAACCTTGCTCAAATCACAGAAGATGTCCAGTAAGTATTCTTTCTTGTAATGGCCGTAATAATCTTTTCTGCACCAGACACCAGTAACACTATTAGGTTTAGGTCCTTGTTCACCAATGTTAAACCCAATGGAAATAATCTGCTTTAAAATTAAGACAGTATTGTTAAAAGACAACTTCAGAATTATCTTGTTATGGCTTCTGGCATTATGGAAAAAATGTTGGCTTAGTTAGAAACACTAATTATTAATGAAGCCAAAAATACAATTGTTGGCAGTGGTTATGCTCCTGCAGCATAATGAAACACAAGTAATTCTTTCTGTAATACAATTGATTACTTCTGAAATACAAATCATATTTTCTTAAATTTAATTGGCGACAGGAGCCATAACAGGAAAATTCCTAAGTTGTGTCGGTATTGAGGTCAATAAATTCAGCTTCAAGAACTGGAACTTATTTTTTATACTGACCGTTAAGAACTACTAATATGGGAAGACGATGGTCAGATTTTACTAGGGTTTCTTGCTTGCATTTTGTTGCTTCGATAAAAAATTAAAGTCTAGAAAACCATAAGTTTGGATCCATCAGTTGATCAAGAAGTTCAAAATCAGCACCTATTTTGAAAGGTGCAGTTTTTGCATCATTAGTGGTTTTCAATTTTTCTATATCGAAATCTCTATTAGGAAATTTACTCTTTAGATATGCAGATATTTCTTATGTGGTGGTATTAATTTTAGTCCTGTCCATTTAAAGCCAAGCTTCGCGGGCAGTTCTTCCCAAAGGGCTTTCCTTCTGATAAATTTTCCTTCTGGATAATTTATGGTTCTCTTCTTTTAGTTATTTACTTCAGTAAATAATTTGTAACTGTTTTAAATATGCGATTTCGTAAATGCAAGCGTAGTTAATGATAATTCTGCAGATATTCGAGCAAATGATTTGAATGTGGTAAGGCATAATTTCCTAGACTGACGTTTGAGCCAATAAATTCGTTCTAATTGCAGGTTGGCGAGGCGTAATTTAAGGTTGCGCCTTGCGTACGTACGACAAGTTATTTGTACACATGATTGGCGATTAAGAATAAAAGGCATTCGCTTCGATTAAACTGTTTGAAAACAATTACCCCAGGCGCACACGCACATACGTGGGAGCATCTCGATTCTTCCCAGCAATCGACACGCAAAAAAATATTGAAAAATGCTACTGGATCTTTCCACCTGCGGCAATTAAGTCAACGAAATTTGAAGAATTTTAAATAAGCACGGGCCTTATTTCATAACTATGATGATTGGATTGGATTGTTGCAACAAGCACTGATTGCAATGATTGAAAAATTCCTAATTATTTAACAACAAAATTTTTTTTATTTGATCGAACGTTCTTAATGTGTTCGTTAAATAGTCCTCTAAATACTACCGTAAACTAAGGTGACTTTGGCCCAAATTTTAGAAAATGATAGTTTGATCTACCAACTCTAATTTAACACATATCCTAAGTATTTTAAGTATGTCTTTCAGTTGTTATTGCAATACCTACTAACTGAAAACTAACGGTAGATGAAACTATCTTTTTCCAAAATTTGGTCCAAAGTTACCTTTATGGGCAAAAGTTTCCTCAGTTGACGGTCTTTTAAGCTCTTAATACTGTATTTTTTTTTGTAAAAAAACTATTACAATTGAAATTGGTTATTTTATGTAAAAGAATGTTAATTTCTTGCTCCTTTCTAATAATTAATCAGGATAGGCGATTCGCGGCGGCGGCCCGGTAAGGAAGCCTTTTGTTCTTGCGCAAACTTCACGCTCTTACGAATAATTTTTTTCTCACTTTCTGATCGCGGCAAGCGTAAGCAAATAAATTACCTTTCCGCAAAGCTGAAAAGCGTTTTTCCTGCCGCCACCGAGCACCAACTTTCTAATAAAAATTGTTTCCTATTTTTATTATCCTTTTTACAATTCAATCGCATGACTCATGGCTTATAAATTCCTAATGATTTTAATGCATAAAACTTGATTTATGGTCAGTTATTTATATTAGGTTTTAATTTGTTTATAAATGTAATAATTTATTGCGTAATGAAGAATTGTTGCTCTTTATAATTTGAGTACTATCGTGGCTAATAAATTATACATGCATAATGAAAAGATCCTATAGACTTATAGACACATGAATGTTAGGCCAATAAAATTACACAGGCGCTCGGGTGTATTACTTAACAGTGGAAAGAAATTATCAACTGAAATTGGAAAAGTCACGAACGCACACCGCTAGAAATACTGTTATTAACAATTGCTCCGTTGTTTCGTCTCATTTCTTAATAAATAATAGCACGAAAAATATTCAAATAATTTTCTCTTTATATAACTCCACTGAGAATGGCAGCACTATCATGCCCTCTACTATATGTTATTACAAAATTTATGGCTTATAAATAATACTTTCTTTTTTGCAGTTTAAATTTCATTTTTATCTTGCAGTTAAATTATAGGTCAAAATATCTTACAAACTACAAATACAGAAAATGATATTTTGAAATTCTAAAAAAATTAATTCTAAAAATTGGACAAAAGGATTCGTATTTCCAGATTTCCGGCATTAGACCCAACGTCCTCCTTTTTCCTTTTTCCTTATGCCGAATTGTCCAGTTTTTCAATTCAATAAAATGATTGCCCAGGTTTTCATTCTTATTATATACTTATATTGAGAAAATGCAAAAATTAAATTTGCGATTTTGGTCTTAAGCAAGAAAATTTGCCTCCCGCGTTCAAAATTTTTGTTGATAAAGAAGAAGTACATGGTTTTGTTTCTACAATGGATTCTAAATTTAGCCAAAACGTCATCATTTGGGCGAAGAGAATAATTCAAATTATGACAAATTGGCGTAGAATCAAAAAATCTGTGTGCATTATTTAAATGCGATATTGGATTGTCAAATAGAGGAAACTGAGACTTTATTAAACAAATACGGCAAAACACCAAAAAAATAAAAAAATCGGTTGCGCACCAATTCCAAAAACATGGAAAAAAATAAAGTAATTACATAATTCGTGTTTGATATTTTTTTAAATTTTACTTATATCATTTTGATAATTTGTTAAGGTGTAATTGCTTTTTGGATTAACTAATTTATTTGTTTACTTATCGAAACCTAATTTTTGTCAACGATCAAGGTTCCATTGGATATACAGGGTGTCCTGTAACTACACCGATAACGCTTAACTGGTGATAAATAAGTCGATTTGACCCTATTTATATATATCCAAAAATGCACCCCTAAGAAGTTATAAGCTTCTGAAGTTCATTTAAAAAAATATATTTATTTTAATTGCTGTCAAAGTCATAAAAATTTTATGATGAAATTTTGTATACGTGCATTTTTATAAAAAAACGCTCATTTGGTAAAAATTTTACCAATCCTCGATTACTGGAAATTGTCTTATATGGTGCCAAAGGACATAAATCACTTAAGAACTTTTTTGTAGAGAAATTCAAGAAATTTTTTTGTCCCTTACAAATTTTGCGTAGGAAGTGCAGTTTCTGAGTAACATTAAAAAAATAATTTAATAAATGGTAAGTAAGTTAGGCTTTTTAACATACATTTTTAAGAAAATATTTATTTAAAGCCCAAAAATTACCATTGCGCTTACCCTATATTAAATACATATTCGCATACTCATTAAACTCGAATTTAAATTTTAAAATTAGGAAATCCACTTGAAAAGTTGAAAAGTTGAAGATGTAGCTTGTTACCATGGATACCGTTTTTAAAAACACCTGAAATTAAATCATTTTTTAAATTTTATTCGAAAATAGCACATCCTACACAAAATGTATAAGAGACTAAAAATTTTTCTCTTGAATTTATTTACATGAGGCAATAAATTTTAAATTAAAATTTTAAATACCAAAAAAGTTTTTAAGTGTTTTATCTCCTCTCCTACCATCTAAGACCATTTCGGGTAATCAAGGATTGGTAAAATTTTTACCAAATGAGCGATTTTTATAAAAATGCATGCATACAAAATTTCATCATAAAATTTTTATTACTTTGGCAGCAATTAAAAAAATATTTTTTTTTAAATGTATAAAAATAAATTCAACTAAAAATCGACAAATTTCTATCTAGTCGGTACAAAACTGGCATCGAAAGGTGCATTTTTCGATCAATCCATTGTATTTTGACATTTTTCATAGGAGGGTCAGAGGGGCAAGTGCAAAGAGTTTCTATATGAATTTAGTGGCATTAAAATCCAAGAAGAAAGGAAAATAAGAAAATATTTATTATCTGTTATTTTAGGAAAAAATATTAAGTAAATATTAGCCATGTAAAATTTTCGAAGCTTTTTTAAGAAAAATGTATGTGTAAACTAGCAAAGATGTCGAATTTTTTATGAGGTTAGATGTTTTTCAATAGTTTTTTAAATACAAAACGCTAGGTGCACCTGATAATCACAGATTTTTTTCAACATTTTTGCATTTTTTAGGTCACAATTTTAAAAATGAGTGAAAATTCAAAGCAAAGCTCATTCTATTTATAAAAATCCTATAGGAAGTAAAATTACCTGCAACATTTGAAATCGGGATTAAGACTATTTTTTTTTGATAATTCACTATTGTTTATATGCAATAAAAAGCACCTTCATTTACTTGAAGTTGAACAACTTTGTTTTATTTATTTTTGATAATTCTTTTAAGTTATTTTTAGATACAACATATTTTATTTATTTTCTTCCAAAGAAGTATCAAAATATTATACAGGGTGGTCTACTTAACCTGAATAGTAGAAATATCTCTAAAGGTAAGAGTTATAGAAAAAAAAATCAAGTGAAATTTATTTCATCATGGTTATTATAACTCCAAACCAGTCTTTTTTAAATAGAACATTTTTTAATAGATTCTAACTCTAGAGAAAAAATATTGTCTAAACCATTTTTGTTTTTAACGCTAAAATTTTACAGTTTTTTTTTTATTTTTTTCGTCACAATTTTTTTTCATAATGAAATAGTTTATTTTCTAGATTACTTTATTTTTATGTTAAATAAAGATAATATAAATATAAATTTGTTATTTTCAATAAAATTATTGACAAATAAAATAAGCTAAATTAAAATTCAAAACTTAAAAAAAATTGTCAAAACCAGCTAAATCGAAAAATGCTGAACACAATTTTATTGTTTTTTTGTTAGATTCGGATCGGATTCTTTAAAAAATATGGGCATCCATTTGAAAAACTGAGTTGGGGTTAGAATAAACAGGAAGTCCGAAAGGTAAAAAATAACTATGGTCAGTATGAGGCAACTTTTAAAGTAAAAAAAATTACTTCAATATTTTTTCTAAAACTATTTCTACTCTTCAGGTAAGGTTAGTTTAGGTTAGGTTAGGTTAACTATTAATATAATTAATTATACTTTTCCTTACATATAATTTTAACTTTATATTTCTATGGTCTGCTTTTTTGAATATAGATTTCTATCTCGCTGTTATTAATGCCAATTGTAGCACCAATTTATAAGTGAGAGTACAAGAAATCCATTTTAAAAAATGGACCCTACTAACCATTTTTAAGATATTGTACACTTACATATTTTTCTATTTTCTTTAGTAAAATTACTGCAATAAAAACTCACCTGAAACAAAAGAAACAAAACTTTATTAATGTGGAACGTAAATATATGTAATAAATCAGTGTAGATAATACAATTTATAAGATAATCTATGAATACGTTACAAAACCCAAGCTGTTTAAGCATAAAAATTACTTAATTGACATATCTACCTATGAGAAATAAATATATTCCTTATACAACTCCGCCCTCGTTGCAACTTGGACAAATTAACGACCTGATAAGATCGTACGTTTGCGTTAGAGCTATTAGGAATTAATTAATCAAAAATATAGAGCACATTCTCTTACAAGAGCAATATGGCGCATTATTTTTGTTGTACCTCCTAGAGTTTGGAGTTCAAGTATTTTGAACAAGGCCAAAAAATAAAAATATAATTTTTTGCATATACTGTATTTTTCTTTCTTACCTAAAGCTCACGATTAAATAAAATTATCAATACTCACGTAAGAGTTATAAAATCTGATCTAAAGGATTGTCGATAAATATTAAGGCTCTCTTTTCAAAGTATGTAAAGTTGCTATTTACATTTGGGTATTTCTTTAAAGTAGTAAAATTACGAAAACCTTTTATTACAATAAGAAAATATAAACAATAATGATCAATTTGACATATATCTGGTTACCTAAAAGATCTTTTTAGGTAATAATTTCAGTAAAAACAATTTATTTGCGCCACCTAGGTTCCTGCAAATTATTTTTACTGATATTACATCTAAAAAGATCTTTTGAGTGACCAAATATATTTCAAATTGATCAATATTGTATATATTTTTTTATCGTAATGCAAATTTTCCGTAATTTTACAGCATTAAAGAAATGAACACCCAATTATAAATGGTCTGTAAGGCAACTGCATATACACTGAAAAGAGAGCCTTAACGCTTTATTTTAGAATTCTCCTGATAGGTAATTCCTTTATATCTTTTTCTAATAGAGCTATTTTATAACCATTTTTTGAAAACAAAACGTTATATAACTAAAATAGTTATTTATTCCCAACAACTGTTATCATCCCAAAGAATGAACTAGTAATCAGGATATTGGCTAACAGGTCCTGTTAGTTAGTTATTTACGTCGTAAGGATCGCAACGTCACTAATTACGATCCAAATTACATAGTCCTATAAAATTTTATTTGCTTGCATAAATCACTAACACAAATTTGAGGACCATAATTATCATATTATGGGCCTCAATACTATAAAGGACGTCATTACGTCAATCAAATTAACACTCATTTTTATAAAAGATCTAACGAAATCAAAGTTTCAATGTTTCGAAGCATTTCTATACAGACTTTTCTATTTCAGAATCCGAGAGCAGCAATGCAAAAGAGGAGGAATTATGAAGTCTGATCCATGATATGAATGAGGCAAGAAGAGGAATAATAAGAGGTGGGGTAAAAGCAGAAATAAAATAAAAGAAATAACTTCGTAAATGTGGATAAGACATTTGTTATCTTTAGAAAGTATCTGGGATCCAGTCTAAAATACAGGTTTTATGAAATTGACAAAAAATTGATTTGATTGATTTGGGGGTTTCAAAATATTTTTGAAGTTGATTTGTTACATTGGATTTGCTTGCTAAATTATAAAATGTTATGATAACTAGAAGAGAATATATTTTGTTAATTATGTCATCAATGATAAGTAAACTGCTTTGATTCATAAAAAAGGTAAAAAGGAAAATACACTTGATTAGTCTTATATTACTGTTAGAGCCCCAGGTTGGTAGACTATGAAAAAAGAATAGCTCACGAAAGAGAACTTCATTAAAATTCATTATAACCTGATTTTTGTATTTTATATTCCTTCCTTATCTGATTACTGTACAATAAATCATTCAAAAAGTAATTAGCTACCGTTTACATTTGAAAATGTATAAATATTTATAGCATTAACTTTAAAAGTCTTGCGGTTACAATTTGCCGCATGGATCTGCGCATTAATGTTTGCGCATCATAAATAGCGCATGCCTGTCAGTAAGTTGCATAATGACGATCAAATTCTGCGCTTTTTTAATTAATAATCCCTGTATTTGTAAACAACCCCCGAGCGATCGTGATCTTTGTAAGCTGCACGCGCACAATGCACATTTGCATAACGATCCATTCCACGTCCTCATGTGACTTCGGCATTTTATAAATCTGTGCGTGCTTATTATGTCATAGTAGGAAAATCGCTCGCGAACAGCACTTTCAAATGTCACTTGAACGAAATAAGAATTTGCATAAAATATGTCCTTCCTAATGGCTTAAACAAACTCTTGAGACGTTCATAAATTAGAAGCGTGGGGGTAATTTATGCTACCGACATCTCGCGGCCTAATAACAAAGTCGCGCCGTTATTATTATTATTGTCATTAGTATTGAGCACCGAATGAAATGTCGATGAGTTTTGTAATCACCCTGCGAGCCGCTAACAGGTTATGATTTATTATCGCTTTAATTGTTGTTATGTGTTTGAGGTATTTATTTTACGTGGGATTTTCAATTTATTAAAATTCGATTACCTAAGGCTACATTATTATTAATTATTTTTCTTCAGCAATTAAATAAATATGGATTTGAAAATATTACGAGGTTGCTTCGAAATTTATAGAAAAATACATCACAAACATGGAGTACCTACATAAAATAATAAACTCAATCTCATGCAAGGATGTGGTATAGGTCCTACATATACAGATTTTATAGTGAATTCAAATAAGATTGATACCTCAACTATGCAACCAAACATACTGTGTAGTGATTTTAGACTTTCTAAGTTGGTGTACCTGTTAATTCCACGTATTCATTTCAGTATAGCCAACTGTGGGAAACTTAGGTTTCCTACCATAGAATGTCAACAGTATCAATCATTTTTGTAGACCGACTATATAATAAGCCACAAATAAAACCCATCGTGCTATTGGGGCTAATCTTAAATTTTCTTCCACCATTAAACTTTAGACTGCGTATGTTCGAAAAAAAAAACAGGGAACATAAACATAAACTCAGCGATTGAGGTATGTTCAAATTTGGCCAAAAGTGTATTATTGAATAACTTATCAACTACATGAAGTGCCTGCCTTGTAGTTATACGTACTCGACATCTATTGGGTGGTTTAAGAATATACCCTCTGGGACCCAATCTTCATTTTTGAGAAAATAAAGAAAAATTCCCTTAAGAACGTGCTGTTTTCTTCTTTAGTATAATTTAATTCAGAAAATAAATATAGGAGTCCTGGAGGCCAATTAAAAACAGTTTCGATACATAGCGATCTACGTTATGGAACGATGGTAGTTTTTATTCATCACTTGGAGGCCCAGTGGTAGAAAATATAGAGTACTAGAATTATCAAGTGCGAGATTCTATATGTTTTTTGTAAGGTAATGACCTACATATTTCTATCTACTTTATAGATAGCGAAGGAAGAAACAAGATCGTTTATTTTTGAAGGTCTTAAGAATACTTCTAATGTAACAAACAAAGCTGGCTATTTTCTCGCGTCTTCAAATCAAGAACAGACATTAAAAAACAATACAGGTAACAATTTAGCATCGTTTGTATCTATTACATAAATATTTACTCCTGCTTTGTTAGTGCATGTGTAGAAAAAACACTTACACTTCTTTTGTTATACGTAATGAATCAGAGGTGTTACATAAAGCGCGGTTATTTAGCTTTTTCCCTGACATACACGCATAAGGCGACAAGATAACGCTTCCTTTGTTGGCTTGGGAATTAAAATATAAGGTCTAGGTGATTTCGCGTCAACTTTTTAGCATGTCAGCGATGAAAACAAAAGTCTTCAGAAAAACGATCCATTGTTTAGGTTTCCCAGGGGCCCAACGCAAATGCATCGGTGTTTAATTTGAAGTATTTTGCAATGAGTTGAATAAAGCGCAAGTAATGCTGTTATTAACGATGCATTTTCAGAAAAAAAAAACACTTTGTATAAGTCTACGTTATCTCCATAAATCGTTTTTCAAGACCATTTACAATTTTTATCGTATTAAGTAAAATTAAAATTCTCTAGAAAATCAAAAAGGGGAAAAATGGTATCATGATTGATTTTAATAATCCGAGTGGAAACATGGCGTGACCGGAGAACAATGGACACATCGAATTTTCACTCGGATCATAATAGTTTCGTATTGTAAAACCAGAACAACATTTTCCTCAGCTCAAAAGTACGATCTTATTGAAATTCTATAAACACTTATTGATTGCAAAAGTGCGAAATAAATGTGTAAGTTTGTGTAGTTTTATTGGAATCATAAATAAATCTTTAGTCTACACTAATTTATTATTTTTGTAGATTATGCAATGGTCACTAATCTTTTGTGTGTAATAAAATTGATTACATAATCTGTGATATGTTATAAATTATGAGTGTTTTTTGAGGAAAGTAGTGTAATATTTTATTTATAATTAAAATTAGTACAGGTGTATGCGTATAAAATTAATTTAATGTTCCTTCCTGGTGGAATAAGCGTAAAATATCCATGAACATTATAGCGCAGTTATAATAAGTTAAGTCAACTCCGACAGTTAGACACCCACAAGTGCATTTGGTGTAGAAGTTGTAGGTCAAACTATGCATGCTTTTGCTTCTAACTGTAATAAAATTCCAGGTGCGAAAGTGAATTTTTCGTGTTTCATCTCGAATTTCCCACGTGCGATTAATTGAATTCCGAGTAGTGGTTCATCAAGGCGTTCGCCGCATTAATTTGTTTGGTAGTGACATTGAAAATCAAGCGCGGCTGAGAGCGGATGTTCATGCAGATCAAGTGTAATGATGGGAAGAACGAGACCATTGTTACGGTCGTGGGACAGACCGCATCACACTGCCTTACTAAACAACAAAAACACCACCTTAAATCATGGATGGAAGTTAAAATTAATAGCAAGAACGTCTGTCTGCTTACGCGGCTTAAGATAAGCTCCTGGATTTTTTCCCACTACCATTTTATTGTTTAATTAAGGGCTGCCTTCGCGTATCAGATCATCTCCCGCACTTTTCTCTTTATTCTTATTTAAAATTCACCCAGGTCATATACTTAAGGCAGTAATTTTATAGTCTGGGGAAAATTCTTTGTCTTTTGTATTTTTGGTAGTCCACAGCGGAAATGAGATGATTCAGTCAACAACACTGAAAACATGAAGTATAAAGAAGGTCATTAAATTTATCCACAAATATTAAAACCAAATATGTTCACTGTTGGTTTTGTTTACTGATTTAATCAATTCACTTAATTCACCCATGGGCTTTTTCCCATTACTCCTTAGTTTATAGTTTATAGTCTTTGTCTACTACCACGTTATAAGAACAACATACTGTAGTACAAACCATAACCCATTTTCATTTTTTTAGTTTATACGTGTAAATTTTAAGTCACCATCCCATGGTTTTCTCAAATTTACCGAAATTATAGCATTTCAAATAAACAAATTAAAGGATAATTCCTTCGATCTTACAGCATTTCAATAAATTTAAGTATTTCAACATATCTTTGGTAAAAACGGATTAATGATTTGTTTAAGAAAAATCTCATGGTTACGGAAAATTTCAGGTATAACTTTTCTATCCAATCAAGTGTTATCCAGGATAGTAATTTTGCAAATTTAATTATTTAATTATTTTTCTTGGAGGTGGCTAATACATAACTTTTCGGCGTTTTCCAATAGGAAAAATCGTTTATCATTAGTTGGTGGGGTCAATTTTTAAAAATTCAATATTTTTTCTCATAATAAATGCAAAACTTTTGAATGGCAGCTTTTTCAATAATTTTTCGAAAAATTTTGCTTATAAAACCTATCAATATACAGGGTGTCCCAAAAAGAAGTGCTCAGAAGAAAATCCTAAAAAATAGACGAAATTTCATCGACACAAACCCAATAATCAGGGTCGGAAGCGCCCAGTTTTTTTACGGGGTTTTGAATTTTGTTCCCACAGAAAATGTCGTATATACGATGCCTTTAAAACTTTAAGCCAGGATTGAGCGTTTTAATCGATCAAATAGATTTTCAAAAATTGATTTATTATAATAAAGGTGAATTTGATTGAAATTGACTATTCTGAATTACAATTGATTTTTCTGAAATACAATTGGAAAAGAACTTGAAGAACGTGCTTGTAGAAGATTTGGATAAATTCTTATACAATCGGGATAAAATAAATTCCATATATCCAACTTAAACCTATGTTTATTATATAAACGAACTGGTACATGTTTCGCCTCATCGGCATCATCAGGCAAATACAGACTAAAATTAAGCATAACTCAATGAACAGATAAACAGAGTTAAATGATTAACTTATATGAAAAATGGAGGACATTTACAGTTGAAAACAACAGGTAACGTTTCATCTATTTTTGTACACTGTGACAGGAATAAAAATGTTCAAGTTAAAACCAACAACTACAAGGATTATTTTCTATAAACTATATTACCAACAAACTTGAGTATAATTAAGTTAAAATTTTTAAATTTTTTAAATGCAATACAAATGTTTGATAATTCAATATAAACATCATAGAAACAAATTTTGAATGAGTAGAGCTACTCATTCAAAAATTGAGGAGCTCATCATTTAAAGTTATCGACTTAACATAGCTTCATTTCAACAGCGTACAATGGTTAAAATAGTTAAAATCACATATATGTATCACAAAAATCAAGAAATACATTATATTAGATGTGTATAGCGAAAAAGTAAACGAGGACTTACCGAACGGATCACATGTCCAATTAGAGGTTAATTAAAGTACAATTTTGGAGATTTGAAAAGAAAATGTGAGTATATGCTTGTTTTATAAGACATTTTCTTGATAACGAAGAGTATATTGTAATTAAAACAAAGTAAATTGAATGGATTTTGAAAGATTTAAAATTTTTTTATAAAATTTTGGGAAGATTATGTAAATCAAAATTGAATTGAATGAAACATTTCGAAGAACCAATCATTTTATGTTACGTGAGAGGACTGTCGTATGCCAATAGAGTGAAGCTCGGAATCAACTTACTGTTAATAAGTAATACCGGGTGACACCAGGACAAATTATTTTTGTTTATTGATGTTAATATAATGAGTTTTGTTTAATAATTGTAAATAATGGACGTTTTCATTAACGTTGAATTTATGCCCCTTCAATAAAATATGATCAACGAAATTTGATTTGTCATTATGTTTTAATTTTATTGCGGATTCATGTTCTTTTACTCTTTTCGGGAAAGATCTCCTAGTTTGTCCAACGTACTCTGCATTACATGTACCACAGGAAAGTTTATCAATTCCGATCTTAGATGAGTTTGGATTTTTGTGTTTCTTATTTTTGACCAAACTTAATGTATCAATACTTCTAAAAGAGGTTGAGTAGCTATAAGAATTAGAGGGGAGGCAACTAACCGTCTTAGAAAATAAGCATTTTTGTATAGTAAATTTAATCTAGTAATCAACTTGTGTGAAAAAATATTGTTTTTAGGTTGACTTCTTTAGCAAAATTCTGAAATCTCATGGGGATAGTAAACAGTCTATGTGAGAGACTATTGAATGCCGGAAGCTTGGGCGACATCGGATTGTTTGATATGCAGTAGACGACTGTGTCGGTGAAACTGGACTTCCGATAACCTGAAAATTTTAGTTTGCTATTGGATCTATGAATCAATATGTTTAAAAATGGTAGTTTATTATTAATTTCAGTTTCTAAAGTGAATTCTATTGAGTGATGTATTTCATTAATTAGATTTAATAAGGAAAAGGTGTAGTTTCATAAATTCGCCGATAGGGGGAGAGCTTTTACTAAAATTCCCAATGCGCACCGAAAACTCCCAGTACCTCGCAGTTCGTCCCTGTTCTGGTTTATGTGTCGTCTATTTGTAAAGTAAGTATGTATGACTTGTATCAAAATATATGGGAACCCGGGGTGGAAAAAATATGTTCAAACAAACATGTAATGTAACATTTGGAAGAAACAATAGTGTATACTGTAATAACCTTGGTGTCGCAGAGCAAAAATTTGTAAGCTTTTTGTCCAACGTTCAGTAAAATCCAAACTAAGCGCACTCTAACTCTTACAGCAGCTCAGAAGGGCGAACCGAACCTTGTGCGCGAAGCTCGCGTGTTTCCGTTGCCTGTAGCGAGCACCCCACCACTTTCCCGTTCGGCCTCGGTACGCCGTTCCGCCCGGGGTTCCCGTACTTAAAGTTTGGGTGTTATTTTTTATTGTTTTTAATTTTTTTAAATTCAGATCAAAAATTTGTATCATGCCATTTAAAATGTAGTTTTTGTGATTTTCCTACACAACGCAGTAAGTACTTATTTTAGATTATTTGTAATGGTATGAAGTTTAAGAAGATTGAATTGAGGTATTTTAAGGTGAATGTGCAAAATGTTTGAACATTTTTTAGGAACGGTAAATCTCCTGGTATTTAAATAAGTTTCTCAAATATGTAGCGACGAAAAGTTGAAACTCCGAATGCAAATGCGGCATAAATAACATCGAGCGCGCGTACGTGTACATAAGTAAAGTTGTCCATGCTAATTTAAACAAACTATACCAACAGAATGGCAAGTAATGATAGTTTTATTCATATAATTTGCAGTAAATAAACATTCATGGATATTAGAATTTCTATTCCAGCCCATATAAGCAAACAGCTTGCATGCAACCCGAGCCGACTACCATCGACACGACTCTTTCGAACGCACTTTATTGTTATGGCTCAAACATTTGACAATCCTTTTAGATAAAACCAATATGTAGATAACGCGCCTGATACCGGAATAGCTACATGTATACCCAACATGTCCGCCTACCGGTGTTCAATTAATTACATCTCTATTATACCGATTAGAAATATTAATGCGCACACACGCGAGTTATGCCTTTTTTATTATTTATGGAACGTTTCCAGTCCACAAGACATTGCTGAAATTCCAAAGGAAATATCAACAGAAACGATCTGCAAGAATCGAATACCACTCGCGTTGAATTTCTACACAAAAAAACCACATCAAGATTTAAATAATTCAGCACTTGAATTTTAGTATAATCATTTTTTATAGTTATGTTTTGCAAATTATACAAATTATTGTATAAACACATAAAACAGCTTTTCCTGAATCTATTAAAACATCATTTATTACATGCAATAATAAAATAATTTATACGTTCAAATTATTTTTAATGTATTGCTGCAAGGTAATGAACGAGTGCTCGATTGAAAATCAAGACTCGTTAATCCTAAAGTCGCAAGAAATTATGCAAATATTTAATAAATAACTTAACAAAAATTAATTTCGCGTATGATTTTCTCGACGAGCTCGTGATTTTACAAAAGGTTTATCTGACGCGATTATCTTGTTAGAGGCAGCAACTTGTTTTCTCGGTCATTACGTAACGTATCATCGGATTAAATCTCCAACATTGTTGACCCTTAAGTGGTAGATCCATTTTAGATTTTTTGCTCGCTTCAAAGCTTTTCTAAATTTTAAGTAATTAAGTACTTCATTTGAAGTAATTAGTGGAGAGTGGAATAATAATTGGATTTCGAAATCAAAGTTATTGCATTAAAATGGAAGTTGGAGTTTATTAATCGGTGGTAGTGCTTTGGTTATTACTGACGGACTTATTAAAACGGGTTTTCACTCTAATTACTTTTGATGATATCTGCGAGATTCGCGCCTGTCTGTTTTGCATTACCCATTACCATTTTAACTAAAAATGAAAATATCATAATTTCACTAGTCGAACGAATATTAAATAAATTAATAAAAGGTTTTTTCTGCAATTTTCAATTAAATCTTATGGGATCTTAAAAATATCCTTCTTCCTCTTGCATTACTTGTATTTTTTAATTTATTCGATATCGAAGATAAAAGATAAAATCTAGATTAATTCTGGTCTTTCTATATTAACATAAACTCAGAAATTCAGTAATTCTTTCGATTTTCTTTTTTTCTTAATTTAAATTTATTTATAATAATAATTCCATTTATTTCCAAGATTTTTAAAGATATGTGGACAAGTAATCGGGTACAAAAAATATACAGGATGTCCCACTGTTACGAATTTTTATCTCAAAAACTAAGCCTCTTAGAGTTTTTTTTGTTAATAAAAGTTTAGTTTGAAGGTATATACATATTTAATTAGGTGCTCGAATGCTCGAAGTGATAACCTTCTAGTTCAAAAAATGTTAGAATTATTTTACAAAAGCTTGCACATTAAATAACATTTTAGGATAAATCTCTGCAAAGGCTTGACGAATTCCAATTTCCATATTTTCTCTGGTTTTGGTGCTGTTTTCATTACATGTTCTGTAATAAATCCCCAGAGGAAAAAAATCCAAAACATGTAAGGTCTGGTGAATGAACTGGTCCTTCTCGACCTATTCAACTTTCAGGAAATTTCGTTCATTGCTTGTCGTGCTTCCATTGCAAAGTGCGAAGGTGCTATCTTGCTGCATCCACCACATATTTATTTTAACATTCCATGGAACTTCTTCTTATAACTCTCAAAATTTCTCAAAAAGTGTACGTATATGCGACGAGTTAAGAACCTTAAAAAATATGGACCAATAATGTGATTTCATAGATGGGTCGTTACTACAATAATTAACACAAGAAAATTCTATATCTAACTTTATTTATGGGACATGCATATTAATAAGGAACAGTTCTCATCCAGTGCGGGTTTGTATCAGACCAGTAATGCATGTTATGTCTGTTGACTTCCCCATTATTAGAAAAACCAGCTTCATCAGAAAACATCATATGCGAAGTAAATAATGGATTCAAGGTAATTTGTCGAAGAATCCAATTACAAAAATTTAATATGAATAAGGAAATCGTTACCATATGAATTTTGATGAAGAGACACGTGGAAAGGATGGTATTTGTTTTTTCGCAGAATTTTTGATGTCCTACTTACACCACTTTCTCTTGAAATTTGTAGAATGCTACTTAGTGGATTAACTCTAACAAATGTTGAAACATTTGTTCTGTTTTCTTAATTATTCCTTATTTTTCTTGATTTGAACGCATGTATTTCGCAAAAGTCTATTCTCCAAAGGAAGAAATGCCATGTGAGATTTCGGAGGTTGGTTAGGATAAAGATCATTAAACATATCAGCAGCGTCCCTGCAATTTTGTCTACATTCACCCAAAATAATAAACATGTTAAACGCTTCTTCAAAGGTATTCATATTATAAAACTATTTATTTTCATTGTAAAGATAAAAAAGGGAATTCTATCTATCCAACTTATAAATCATCGCAAGTCTTCATACCGTTATTTATTTTCAATTAAATTAAGAATTTGCACTTGTGTATGGAATTATTTTACAATAGTATATTAAAGAACGAGTTTCATAAGGTTCTTTCTAATGAGTAGAAGTTTGAAAACGCGAGCCGCGTAGCGAGGAGCGTTTTAACCGACGAGTTAGAAAAAAACTTAATGAAAGGAGTTCTTTATACTATTTTTTTTGTTGTTGGTAGCACGTTTGTGACATTTATTATTGTAAAGCAATTTTAAATTTACCTTTTCAGTTAGAGCCCATAATTAGAGCCTAATAGGCAGATTCTGGTCAAAATTAAAGGGCTTTAATTAGACACAAATAATGTAACCATGTAAATTGTTCAATACAACCCATATAACAAATTTAAATTTAAAGGCCTGTAAACTTAAATGATTTGACCAGAATCTGGGTATAAGTGTCAGTATGCTAGGTTCCCTAAGGAACCCCCTTGAGAACGTTTTTTTCCATGAAACACGTTCTGACCTGCCCACTCACTATTCCATAGCAGTCTAGTTTTCTCCGAAATATCCGATGATCCGCCCATCCACCGTATCAAAAATCTTAGAAAAGTCGAAACAAACTCCTACGACTTTTTGACTATCCTCTGTTTCATTTAAGAAGATGTTTGAAAAGCGTACTTTTCGATAGTAAAAATTGATTTTTGGGCATTCGTAGTCAAAAAATTAACAAAAACGATGCCTAGTGCCCTTCAAATTGAATTTAGTTTTCAAATAGAATTTTTGTTTTTCATGTATAGTCTATGATACTTTTGGTACAATGATAAAAAAATGCGTTTTTACAACAAAAATTCTATATGAAAACTAAATTCAATGGGCCTATCCCAGGTGAAAAGAATTTTGATCATTTTTATTTTATAGATAGCTGTTTAAAAGATACTTATAAATACCAATTGTTTTTTCAATTGGTGCAGCTCTTTTTTTATTTTAAATTTTCTATCGTCGTGATGTCACTCTTCCGATTAATTTAGGTGGCAACTTTGCACATGAACCGAATATTAACAATGAGTTGACAACCAATAAGAACGATCCGAACTGACTCGAACGATCCACCATCTGTTATTTGCGGCGTGCGACCACGTGCGACATCTTTTGGCTGCTTTTAGCAGGTGTGTTTTGGCATAATAATGATGCCAACCTAAAATCAGCTTCTGGAGCTTCGCGGAGGTTGAGTCGACAGGGACTTACTGCAATGTTGCCAGATGTAAATCTCGGAAGCGTGACGTCATAGAGACATAATAATAGTTAGACTTTATCTATACAAGGTGTCCCGTTATTCTACCGACAACGTTTAACTGAAGATTCCTCACCTCAAAATAATTCGATATGACCCTACTTATCTATTACCAAAAGTGAACCCCTGAGGAGTTATAAGCTTTTGAAGTTGAACTAAAAAAATACATTTTTCTTTATTGCATCCAAACCAATGAAGATTTTATGACGAAATTTGGTGTACTTTAGTTTTTATAAGAAACGCGCACTTTGTAAAAAATTAGACAAAATTTAACATCTGCAAAGGGTTTAAATGGAAGAGGATGGGTATAAACTTCATTATAAGTTTTTAGTCTCTTAAGATATTAACATTAAAGTTACCAATTCCCATTTAATCATTCAATTGTAAGATTTTTTGTCTCTTATGTCTTCCAAATAAATTATGCCGTTCTTGCAGAAAATGAGAAAAATAAAACTAGTGCAAAACAGCAAAGTTAGGCAACACAAAGTACTTTTTCCTGTTGTTTCAATATTAAGTCGCCCTTCGAAACCAAAACCATAGTAAGAACATTGATATCATAATAGATAATACAGTAACTTTTAATTTACAAAAATTACTTATAAAATGGATGCAATCAATTCATTTAATGAATATGCCGACATGCACCTAGTATTCAGTGAATGTCACAGTAATGGTAGAGCTGCTGCTAGAAGATATGCTGAGAAGTATCCAAATCGTCAAACTCCTCATCATACAACATTTGCTAACTTAGATCGTCGTTTGCGTGAATATGGTAAACTGGAAACTGATCGTAGAAATGTAGGGCGCCCACGAACAATAAAAACAGTAGAGGCAGAAGAACAAATATTGGGATCTATGGAGGAGAATCGCAGAGTAAGTGTAAGAGAGATTTCTACGCAATTACAAATTCAAAAAAATGCCGTATACAGAACACTTCAAGAACAGTTACTTCATCCATACCATTTTCGCAAAGTTCAAGAATTGCTGCCGATTGATTTGAACAATAGATTGTTATTTTGCCAATGGTTCAAACGCAAATACGATCAAAATCCAAATATGGCCAGAATAATTTTGTTTACTGACGAATCTTGCTTCTCAAGAAGCGGAATGATTAATTTGCATAATTTGCATAGCTGGTCGGATGAAAATCCCCATGAGAAAATTGTAGCCAATGATCAAAGGCAGTTTTCCATCAACCTGTGAGCAGGTATAATCGACAATCATATTATAGGGCCATTTGAATTACCACCAAGAGTGAAGAGTGTCGTATTTAGATTTTCCAAGAAATAATCTTACTGGACTACTAGAAGAAGTACCCCTTGCCATCAGAGCACAGATGTGGTTTATGCAAGACGGAGCCCCCCCTCATTTTTCAATAAATGTGAGAAATTATTTAAATGAAAAATTTCCTCGCCGATGGATTGGTCGGGGTGCTGATGCTCCAGTCACTTGGCCACCGCCATCACCGGATCTAAATCCTCTAGATTTTTCTTCTTGGGGTTGTTTAAAAGATACAGTTTACAGTACTTCAGTCGAAAGCAGAGAAGATCTTTGGGTACGAATCGTCAACGCAACCAATGAGATACGTAAAATCTCAAACGTCTTTGAATCTATTCGATTTTCATGTTTGCACCGTATTAATTCTTGTATTCATTCAGAGGGCACTCACGTTGAACATGCACCTAATTTATTACAATAATTTTTTTAATAAAACTGTTAAATTAATTTTTCTTCGTTTGTTTTATTTTAAATTAATACCGTTTAAACTGGTAAACTTTAACAATACATTAGATATTCTCCAAAAAATTAAAATTTAATTTTATGCTACTTCACTTAGATAATGTGAAGCTATTAATTAAATTAGTCTTTCACCGAATTTCTTTTTTACATTTTTCGCAGGAAGGGCATAATTTTTTTGGAAGATATAAGAGACAAAAAATCTTACAATTGAATGAATAAATGGGAATTGGTAACATTAATATTAATATCTTAAGAGACTAAAAACTTATAAGGAGGTTTATGCCCATCCTCTTCAATTTAAACCCTTTGCAGATGTTGAATTTTGTCTAATTTTCTACAAAGTGCGCGTTTCTTATAAAAACTCAAGTACGCCAAATTTCGTCATAAAATCTTCATTGGTTTGGACGCAATAAAGAAAAATGTATTTTTTTAGTTCAACTTCAAAAGCTTATAACTCCTCAGGGGTTCACTTTTGGTAATAGATAAATATGGTCATATCGACTTATTTTGAGGTGAGGAATCTTCAGTTAAACGTTGTCGGTCGAATAACGGGACACCTTGTATAATGAAATAAAAATTAAAAAATCGAGGATAGGCCCATTTGAAGGGCACTAGGCATCGTTTTTGTTAAATTTTTGAGCGCATCAATGGTGCCAAAGAGTACTTTACGGAAACCAAACTGCGACTTAAGTATAGTATTATAACTTTTCAGAAATTCTGATAATATTATAAGAAATACTTTTTCTAAAACTTTTGAGAAAACCGAAAACAGACATACATAAATTATACTGTATTGGACTAAAAAAAGAAGTATGCCCATTAGCTTCTTCAAAGTCGATGTAGGGCATAAAAAATCTAATATGTTTTTTGTTGAGTATCATGTTGATATAATAGCATGTAATAATTCAAAATTAGTTTGAATGATTGTGCTTTTGGTTTAAAATAATGAGCGGGAAGCGGTTAGTCGCGCGAGTTCACACGTCCTGTCCAGTAGATGCTGTTATAAGTGTACCAATGTGTCAGTGCGTACATAAAACTAATTTCAGTAATTAGCAGGAGAAATATATAGCTCCAGTTATTGCATTCAAATTATACCCGCTGCATTTTCTCATATTTCATCCGCAGCAAGTTAAATAGTATTTCCACAAGCTTTCTGGAAAACATGTCAGTTGCGAGGTTAGTATACTTACCATCTCCATCATCTTTCAAATCAACTTGCTGAATGATTGATACGGGCATCTCGTTTGCAACATGCGAACATTTGACGTTTCGCCCATTATAACCAGGAAGTAAGGGGCTCGAGATTATTAAACCCACGTCGTATTCTGATTATTTGGAGTATTCGAAAAAATTTACACCAACAATGGGCCTGCCAGCGGCGCGCGCGTGCTATTTCTGGTCCTTCGTCTGATGGATGGACAGATAGCATACGGTACGACGAAGGTAAGGCCGCATACCTGATGAGAGCTTGTAATTTATCAAATTTAATAATCATTAGCCTTTTTGACGCGTGAGTAATTAAGCGCTTTGTTGCGGTGATGCGTAGCGAGGTAGCGGGTCTAATTTATTTTGAAACCTCTTGCGTGATACCAAATTGCTATTTTCACTCAAGATAATAATCTTTTACTCAATTAAAATTTGCAATTGTCAAAAGTAAAACCCTTAATTTTAATAATTGCAGCAATATCAAATTTGTACCGTTTGAAAAACCATCTTCTTCTTACTTATTACACGCAATTTCGGTGTAACGAGCGAAGTTTTCCGCGTAGTAGATGAATATAATGTTGTTGAAAGTAGGGTTTATTTATCCTCTTATCTGCAAGACTATATAAGGTGTAAAGTAATGTTACAATGGGAAAATTACACGTTTCTAGCCTGCTTCTCGTGCTCTCCTCTAGAAAAGTAGCTGGCGGCCCTTAAAAACCAGGTTACTCGATAAGAAGGTATGTTTTCTAATAATAATCGAACGTTGCAAGAATGGGTAGTCCTCCTCCTTGCCCAAAGGTGTCCTTGCGGCGTAGTCGCGCACGCACACAAGAAATACTTCGCGCCATACTTAAGATCTTCAAGATTAGGAAAATGCGCGCGCGCGCCATCGCCTTAACGTTTTTCAATAAATAATCGCCGTTCGTAATTGCGCATTGTCCGCATGAAAGGGCCATTAAGAGAGAACGGCCGACGCGTATGGTAATATTTTGTAACGTCGAGAACGAGAGCGGAAGAGATTTGTAAAAAAGTTCATTACGCACTAACGCACTTTCCACCGCGTTACACAACGGAATTAAAAATTTCCAAACTATGCGCTTTTTGTACTCCACTCAAATAATTGCTTGATTCACGTTGGCTTTAAATTTTTTTATTATAATTGACACACATACCTACATGTAGGACACCTGTATACGATCAAAATACTGTTGAAATTTCAACCATTTTCAAATCAGTTTTAGATAACCAACTTTAAACCTTCTTACAATTCTAGGATATTGATGCCCATTTTCACCAACGATTCCTAAAATTTAGGCATTGCTTATAGTGCGGGTTGCTAGGTATTTTTAATCATTTAACAAAAAATACCTAGCAGCTAGCGCTATAAGCAATGCCTAAGTTTTAGGAATCGTTGGTGAAAACGGTCATGAGTGTTTTTTAGAAGATATATCTGGACAAGAGCATAATATCGTCCAGGAACTGGCACTGATATGTAAAGTTGCTCCCAGCTGGAAGTAGGACAAAGAATACGCGATCGTGATTACTTTTGTCCTACTTCCAACTGGGACCAATTGTACAGGGTGTCCGGTTTCCTATGAACTTTATTTCGGCTCTCCTAAAAAGTAACAGCAATTTTAAAACCTCAAAATTTTAATTTGTGAGACACCCTGTATTTAATCACTTTGTTATCAATTTTTTATTTAAATCAACTACCTAGAATTTCAATTTTGTCCTTAACTTCAAACCAATCAGATGCTTTAATTTTAGTGCGGAAAATCAAAACATTGTTAAAAAAAAGCAAATGAGCAAAGACGAAATCCAAAGCACAGTTGATTTAAATAAAAATATACAGGCGGTCTCACTTTTTTTCCAATAAAAATTTTGTGGATAGTAATTATCATTCTGAACAAAAATATTCCTTCGACTACTTAAAAAGTTTCAGATTGGCAATTTTAAACATTTTTGTGGAACATCCTGTATAAATTTCAATTTATTTTTTTATTTAAATTTTGTTTTTAGATTTCGTGTTTATCTTTAAGCCTATTAGACTGATTAATTTTATCAAGGACATTTAAAATGGTACACCTCGTTGTTCACAAAGACAAAATTGAAGTCACAATTTATTTAATTAAAAAATGATGATAAGAAAGAAAATTATACCGGGTGGACCACAAAAATCATAAAAAGTTACGAATTTTAAAATTCTTGACATTTACTATAAAAAAATTTGCGAGAAAAAAGTGGGACACTCTTTATAATAGGAAAGGAAATTATGTATAGTGTTTCCCATTTTTTTTTCTTAATGACATTTCCTCTCTAAAAAATTGATAGAAATAAAGTGGGTTACCCTGTATATAAAATAAGTTTAGTAACGTGATTGTTCAAGTGTCATCAGCTAATAAATGCTTTACGTAAACTGCCACAAAATTGAAAACCAAACTTGACCTGTCCGAACGTTTTTAAAATTGTTTACTACAGGGTGAGCTAAAATGATTGTGATTTGATATGTAGGCAACCAAATCCGCAGGTTGGTACAACTAAAAATGTAAAAAGGAAATCCCCTAGTAATACAATGGCGTAGCTAAAATTTTTGCCAAAATTAATACAATAATCATAACAATCAAGAATTGTATGCAAATATACAAATTGAAGTTATTTACTAAGGTTTTATGTTTATGAAAATAAAAAACGTAGAATTAGTTCTCTAATTTTACAACAAATTTCAAATGTTGAAAATTATTACCTTCATTTTCAAGGCAGATGCTAACACAAATCAAAGATTTACTCAAAGTAATCTTGATAAAACTGATGTCTATGAAACAGAAGGCATAATAACTAAATACAAAAATCCAAAGTATTGACACAACGATAAAAATTCGACCTACGCCTCTGCTTTTGAGTAGTCTAGTTACTTTGTTATAATTTTGACATGATTTTGTGTTACTATGAACTTGAAGCAAACAAATTCCCCAAATTTTTAGGCGGGAAATTTGAATTGACCATAATCATTTTAGCCCACCCTGTATTTTATAAGTCAACCGTTTCGTTTTCGTTGGCCCATCCTGTATATATTTTATGTTGCTCTACACATAGATTATTAGATTTCTTCAATTTTATATGTTTAAAAAAGTAAGTCATGGTCTGCACTTGCCCCACAGAAATTTACTGTTCTGAAAGGGGGAGGCAGGAGTAAACATTGGGGAAGGGGTAAAGTAATTTAAAATTTAATAACAAAGCAAAACGAAAAACAAATATAACCTCCTAAGACAGTTATGAAAAAGAATATGACGATTTCAATCCTGTGGCATTATTTACCCCACAAATTGAAGCAACTGAAAAACTCCATTTAAGAATAATATTTCTGTATAAGAAGTTTAGAAAAATAATATAGAATATTTTTTAGAGTAGTTAATTTATATTAAACAGTACATCGAATAAGTTGTAAATTTTTTAGTACTCAGACTTTAAAAGAAAACTTACCTTACTTTAACTGGTAAAAAAATTTCTCAAATTCTTCAAAAACGAAGGTGAACAATATCCTGATAAGTAGATAGAATAAAATTATTTTCCGAAATTTTATTATTTTGAGTACATCATCTTACATTTATTTTTTTATATTTTTGAACAGATTAAAGATTAAAGTTAAAGCTATTGTAGTCCAAGAACAGTATGAGTCCGAAAATTGGGTTATTAAACCTTAAGGTAGCCAAAGTACATAAAATTTGTTCCTCTATAACATGAGCTTAAGAACAAAACGCTAGGAACTCTAATAAAGACAAAAGTTACTAAAATTTCCAAAATGGCCAGAAGAACAGTACCTATGAGTGCCTGGACTAATGTTATTAGTTAATAAAAATAACACAAATGAAGAAATCACATAAAGAAAGGCATGCAATGCAAGGCGAGATTTTGGAGTTTATTAACTCATATGTTCCAGGAAGAATACTAACCTTGACTCGACTAAAAAGTAAAAAGTAACAAAAAGTTATTCAGGGAATTCAATTAGGAAAAACTAGGCAACCATTTTAGCGTTACTAGGTTAAAAACCTGTTGATATTTGAAATTCAATCAAACTTTATTTTTTTAATCTTGTTTTAACCAAAGATCCTCTTAGCACCTTTCTTTGATTTTACCTATATAACAAAATTTAAAAATTTATATTAGAATTAAAGTCACTTTGTTCTTTTAAAATCTTCACTAAAGAACCTATTTTTTATTTCAATGTAGCCAACTGTAGCAAATTTAGGTTTCCTACTATCCAAACCAGGAACATCTTTTTTTGAAGACCCTGTACAATATTGAATTATACGGTATAATTTATACCTGAATAGAACCAAATCAAAAATACTTCTTGTGGTAATTATTAATACCAAATTTAACCTAGCCTAACTATTTTTCTTGATAAACTAAGTACTTAACACAATATAAAATAATAAATCCATAACTTTAAAATATATTGAGTTTCCAGCACAAGTCCAACATATTTTTTTTTAAATTGGTCAGTGCAGTATTTTCTTTTCTAAAAATGTTGGCACGAAAAAAAGTCTTTTCAAATACCAAAGCTCTTTACAAAATATGAATCTATTAAGTTTAAATTGATTATTTCAAAATTAACAACTTTGTGGACTCATACTATTTTTGGACTAACCGATTCATTTATGTGTTATCATATCTGGAAATGGTTGTCAGTGAGTAAAAAATGAAAATAATCTTGGTAATCATTGAAATGGATTTTTTACTTTATAATTTTTAAGGAAAACAAAAAATCGGCATATGCGGAAATTTAATTTAAATTCTTTTCAACAGTCACTTGACCAATATTGTGTAACTAATTTTTATTGCTAAAATTTAAGTTGGTATTTTTTAATTGTAGTAATTGATTTAAAACCTATAATATTATTGTAAATTACAATGTCGAATAAACTTTAATCACTATAGATTCAAAAGTTGCTTAGTTAATTATTGTTCTATTATCTAAAAAGTGTAAATTAATTTGTTCCAATCTTAAAATATTCGCCCTGCTTTTACCCAGTCTATTATTAATGCATTTTAATTTTCGCTTGATATAGAAAGGAACTATTTTAGTTTCGATTTTGATTTAAACTATAATTCATATTAAATAATGCGGTATCGCAGCAATAAAATGAAGAAATCTAGTAATAAAGTGGCCTCGTGCAATTTCCGACGTTAATAATGACGTGGAGAAATTTCGCTCGTGCAATTAATTAAGAACATATAAAAATCGTTTACATACTGTCGGCATAGCTCACTAATTGCAAACACTTTGGCGGCCTGCGGTGCTTTTATGCACCGGCCGCAATAAACTAAATATTTTTTTAGATTTTAGAACTTAATCTTTAATTTGCATGCGTTTTTTAATTTAAATCTCATAATTTTTTTTTAAATTGTATAATACCAAATGTTCAAATAATGATAATAATATTCCCTATTCAAAGATTTTTTTAGGTTATTGCAAATCATAAGAGTATATTTAAACACTGATCAACTTCTTTGAGTGGATTTATGTATTTAATATGTAAAAAACACATGTATACTTTTAAATTTAGTTATAAGCGTAAAGAGTATAAATTATTACAAATAAACAATTTTTTAAGTAGTGTTTTTCCATTAATTTAATGATTAATTTTTGACGTCTTAAAAGCAACCAGCAATCAGCAATCCATATGTTGGAAGCCACAAAAACCACCAGAACTAATTGTAATCCGTCAACACTATTAACTCAAAGATGAAAAAGGATATGGTACCTCCTACCTCAGACCCAATAACATAAGGCATTGTGTTTTCTCTTCTAAATGATATTTTTAACTAGTTTATTTTTTGTTACCTTACTTTAAATATTTAATTAAATTTACATTTTGTAACATTTAAATTTAAATAAATTAAGTGAATTTTAATAAATTAAAATACTTTTTATTTATCATTTGATTTAATTATTTTAAATTTTTATTCTCAGGCAGAATTTAATTTTTCTGGCATATTGTGCGTTTCGAATAATGAATATGAATAAGAATTGGCAGAAATCAATGATGACGTTATGGCCAGTTTCAGGATTCACCGTACAAATAAAATCCTCCCCCTGGATTTTATTATTAAAAACAAAACAATTATAAAATAAATGTAATTAAGGCTTTATAGTACTGAATAAAAAACATTACAATTTTATAATTTTTTTTACTGAAGATTTTATATAATACATTGAAGATTTCTTTACGTTTTTATTTTGTTCTATTTGTTGTAATTTTCCACTGAAACGTTGTTAAAGAACACTTACCAGATGTTTTAATTAAAAAATTACGTGTTTTACTCAGTCCTATAAAGCCATAATTACATCTATTTTATATTTTTTTTGGACAAGGACTAAGTTTATGATTTAAAACAATGTTATTTTGCAAAAATAAAAGCTGGATAAGTTTAATAGATATTTTTTTATTTAATAAATGTCAAATATCATCTTTCTATTTAAAATATCATATGAAGTCCAATGGAACATGATAATTTTTCTGGATATTTTATGTGTACAGGGTATCTCATAACTTGCGTTGTCGCTACATTTTGTTAGAGGCCCTTGGTACAGTAACAAAAAAATATTTAAAAAAATTCTTTTATGTGTTTTCTATGGGAAAATAAAACTACAAGTTAACATTTCTGATAATTTGCGCTAGTTTTGGGACACCGTGTGTAGAACAGGAACAAAATACTATTTTTCATAAATCTAAACATGAATAATCAGTCGGTGATTATATAATTAAGTATAATCGATAAAGGGCTCTTAAGACTTAAATCAGCTCATAAGAAAATATAATTAACAAATCTATTATTAAGTACCTAATTATTAATTGTGTTCCAAATTTTCATTAAAATTTTAAAGTAAAATAATAAAAATGCAGCTCTGGAAAAACAATAATACCAGTGAAAAATTTTATTTTATTAGCAAAAAATGTAAAATATTTTAAAATTACCAGTTTTTTTAAACGGAATCAGTGTATTGCAAATCGCAGATACGTCGTTGTTGGATTCGCAATTTTTTGAGCCAGTATTATTAAGACTAATCCATATTTCGTGACGTGATAGAAATCACAAATTGCAGGAACTGATTTGGATTCAAATTTAAATCTGCTGATAGTAAAAATCATTCATATGAGTTTGGAACTATACTGGGCACTAATCCGCTCACTCCCAGCCGAAAATATAATCTAAGACTTTTTACGTAAAATTAGATTCCAAAAAGTTTGTTATAATAATCAAAAAAGTTAAATTTTGCACATACAAAGGTGAATCTAATTATATGTAAAAATGACAATTTTTGATGAAACATATTTCAAATATTTTTTTAAAGTGTAGTCTGTCCTTCGAAAGATCAATAAATGCACTTTATTATAAAAAATCCAAAAAAAAATTTCGAGGGTGACTCTAAAAATGCATGAGGATGATAAGTCGTAAGAAAAACAATGATGACAGAAACTTCAATGCTAATTTTGAGGAACTACTAATTTTGCACTTGTATCATTGCTTTTCCGCAGATGCAATATAGACGGGATTTTTTGAATACATATTTGCAAACGTTGCCTTATTTTTAGAAATAATTCATTAAATTTTTTTGACTTTTTAAAAATATCTTACAAAATATTTGACCCCAGAAAATAAATGCAGCAAACCAGAAATAATTTAAAATAATGAAATGGACATATCGTGGAGAAAATTAAAAAACTAAAAAGTAATCATTTCAAAAAATAAATATTTTCAAAACCTGTAGTACTTATTTTCTTTTTATGTATTTTCTTTTTTTTTATGTTAAATTTTGTAACTACAATACAAAATTTTTTTAGACATTACCGATTTCCATCCAACAGAAAAATTGGAAATGAAACACAAACTTACGTCGAAAAAAAGAACAAAATTGCGACTATTTACAGAAATTTTTAAGACATGTGTTTTTGGTGACCCTGTTTGTTCTGTTTTTTGAGCTTCACTTGAAAGCAGGAACTTCTAAAGGTTTCGGCTTGTTTCCAAATTATTCAGCCACTTGGGGTTTTCTTGATGTTGGAGTTTCATAACTTCCTTTCATATCAAGCTCTTGATGGAAGGAATTAAATAGAAAACCCCATATTGGCTGCCTTTCGATCACTTAAATTCTTGGGCTTACCTCGAAATCTTGAATTTTGATGGGATCGTGCACCGCATTTAAAGAAATAAGCACAACAATTTAACTAAACGAAAGGCGTCCAATAAGGCCTTAAAAAATTGTCCACATTTTTGACATATACTCAGAAATTGAAATAAAATTTAAGAACATAATTTCTGAGTATCAGAGAAAATGAAAAAAATGAAGTTCGTAGTTCTTCCTACTGAATTTTAGAAGGTGAAGATATTTCAAGAATATCAAGTTTTGTTTTAGAAAAATTTAAAAAAAACATTCTTAGGACATTTTTATAGCTAATACATTTAAAAAAATATTTTCCAGTACTTGATTTTTTCAGCTGTTCATAGAGAGAAGATGGTTCTAAAAACATTACTAACCCA
Source organism: Stenus bimaculatus (assembly GCA_963971135.1). NCBI lineage: Eukaryota > Metazoa > Arthropoda > Insecta > Coleoptera > Staphylinidae > Stenus > Stenus bimaculatus. The sequence goes on from OZ020180.1 coordinate 31,631,295, forward strand.
ACCCAACTTAACCTAATATCTAATGCATCCTGAGCCGCACCAATCTATAATATTTTAGCAACTTGTGTTTTTTGTATTTCATTGATATCCAAATCCTTTATGTTTTTTCTTTTGTATTAAATATTAAACTTGAAAAAGTAGGCGCCAACGAATCAGGATGACTCATTATATATGTATACAATTTTTTCCGTGTTTCTTTTCACAGCTAGGAAACAATTAAACTTTCTCATGTAGATCAATTCAATTCGCTTCTGATAGAAGATAATCCCTTTTAATTTCCTCGATCCACAAGTTAACCTATTGACTAACGGCGATCATTATCATTTTCATTATAATCCTTAAGGCCAGTGTACTTTTAAATAAAGACCGTAATAATAATAACAACGTGCGCTCATTTCATGCGCGGAGCTATTAAATGGAGCACACTCACAAACTCACACACTCACAACTCTCGCGAGATTGTGCATTTAGATAAAGTGAAAAATTTCTGCTTTACGTTCCGCGTTAATTACCGTTTTGTAATTTTCCGCGCGTGGGCATGCACTTTTACCCAATTAAAAATTTCACGAAAATTTCGTTATCTTTATTTAGTGTTAGTAAAAGCATACCTGAATCATTATCCATCTCTTCGAGATAAACTGAAAAAGATAAAATATGATAAAATATTTGTTTTCTTCTATTGGTAAATTATTTTTGACATAAATACATTAATTAGTAAACAACTTACTTGGTAGTATTAATAAATATTCAAATCTCCATAATGTAAGGATTAGTTGGTTAGGATTAAAATTTTAAATGTTTATTACAGTAAGTACAATAATTTATAAGAGAATTTTAATTTATTCCATTTTAATATTTATATCATTCCATAGTACATTGAGTATTTAAATTGCTTCAATATTATTAATAATAAATTAAGTTATTAAAACTTAAACACCTTAAATTACCCAATATTTAAAGTATTGCCAAAAATTTTGATATGATTTAAAAATTAGTAGGTACAATTTTCTATGAAACTACATGAACATGTTCTTTTCAAGAAAATATTATTTTTGTAAACAAGTAGTCAGTGAAAGCACTCCTCATAAATAAAGCAGTTTACTCGTCACTTCCTTTACTTCTTCCTTATTTTTCTTTTCTTACTTCTTAGGTTATAAATCAGTCCATTTTATCTTAATTAATCTTTTAAATAGCCAGTACATTCAATAAAATTCATAAAAAAATATACATCGTCATTTATTTCAACGTATTAATAAATCATTTTTTTAGTTTTAATAATCAAACATTAAATCAGTTGGTAATGGTGGAATAGTTTAAAAGTATAAATATGTATGTTGGATTAGACTAGTCACAAATTTATACCAAGTATAAAATGTGACTATAAGTGTAAAAATAATTTCTAATTAATCTAATTATAAAAATACTGGAGTACTTAATAATTTCAGTCTTTAAGAATAAGGGAATTTATATGAGTTATAAATTACAGTGAATATATAAATAATAAATTTCACACAAAGCTTGCTAATAAACTATTTAAATATGCAAGCAATAATAAATTATAGTTAATTTAGATAAGGTAATTATTAAAAACGATTTAATTTATTAACTTTAGAAAGTTAAGGCGATTGCCATTCAATTGAAGTATTATTCTTGACAGAAAGAAACATTTTAGTAGGGTTACCTAAACATTTTTTACCTCAATCCCCAAAATGTTTAAATTGATTTATAATACAATTTTAAGTAGTTAAAATATGTTAACAAATAAAAGTTTATGTAATGAAGCAATTTTTGAATGTAAAAATGATTTTTTAACGACGCGTACTTGCACAATCATAATTTTGCGTTTTACAAAACAGAACAGGTCCTTGAAATCTACGGTAAATACGAAATCTAACGTCGAACACGTAAAGAAAAGTTTTCAAAAAGTAGACTAATCAGAAATGCATTTAAGGATTAAAGAACGAAAATTGCCTTTCAATTCTATAAAGCAGTATTATTTGCATAACTCAATTAGGTAACTATTTAAATTTAAAAAATATCATTTCAATTCAATTTAATTCAATGATTATCTTGTGGAATTAATTTAAAGTAATCGTAATAGATAATTAAGTGCATCCACGGTACAAATTGGGATGGAAGCACGCTGTACCAATTGACTTCTTGGCCTCAACGTGAAAACCGAAAGTTTTTTAAAAGCTCCGTTATGCAAGGAGCTTCGCTATCGACTATCGATGAATCGTGTCGCTACAAAATTAACCCCAAACAACACGAAATTAATCAAAGTAGAGACATTTCAACCTTAAAAACACTGGTTTGTGGCAAATTATACACTATCTTGATAGAGAAGTTAACGATATGGCAATGCTTCGAATGCAATCCATGATTAATATTCCTAAACGTGATTAAGGATAATATCCTATCAAAATTTTAAGATTACCACAATGGCAAAGATGAAATTACTTAGATAATACCCCTATTATAAAATAAGGCGATTATTACTTAATCATATACAGGGTGTCCTGTAAGTGGGAGATCAAAAAACCTTACTTTGTCGTAATTTCCAATCAATATAGCCATATTTTTGTTATAAAACTGTTGATGGTTCAAAATTTATTGTAGGTTTTTTTTAGAAATAAGATTATAAGAGGAAGAGGATGAGGATGAATTATTCTTCAACCAGCGTTCACCTGATCTAAAGTACGCAATAGAAAATGAGATATAACAAAAACTCTAATGCAAAACCAGGAAAACTACATCACATTTTGTGGATATTTTAAGCTCGAAATGGACCACTTTCCATCTTCCATTAATATTTAATTTAAAAATGTAGCCCGAAGGTCTAAAGTTGCAAAAAAATTTGAAACAATAAATAAATAATTGACTGACTCTAAAGGTTTAGTAAATAAATGGATGTCTACTAATATCACATCATGGAAAAGCTTAATTTGATTAACATATCAAAAACATGATTTTTGGATGTAGAAGGTGACTAAATTTATTCTAACTACTAATCAAATGCTTTGGTTTTTGAAGATGAGTTTTTCAGTAGGTCAACTCATGTAACAGGTGAAGTAAAAAACAAAAAGCCTTGGGTGGATCACTTACAAAATTATATTCGACTTTTTAAAACGTTAACTTAGTTAATTGTTCATCAGTCAACTTGGTTGCGAAATGCATTAAAAATTTTTACCTTACGAAATTTTATTATATTAAAAATTTTAATGGGCCTACGTTCCATCAACAAGGACATCGAATTTACCATTTATCATTGAATTAAAATACAATAAATTACCACTTCTAGACCTATTGTTGATAAATTAAGGTAAAAATAAACAATATTTCTAAACAAACGAATACACCAAGAACTTAATGTATGGGTCAGTTAATAAATTAAAAACCAAATCAAAATTAAATAATTATCTGAAGGGTTTAATGAATAACATTATTCACAACAAAGATGATAGGCAAATATTAACTAGTACCGTACCACTTACTATAAAATAACATTTGTCAATATCGTTTCTCAAAAAATCAAAAAAGGAAAAAAGTATTAGAAAATGAGTATTTAAATCTTCAATTATAATCTTTTTTCTAAGACAGAAGCGTTAAGTGGTACCATAGATCCAATAACTGGTAAATTTTATATAGATAAATGAACTGAAGAATTAATTTTATCAATTACATTGGAAATATTAACAACCTATCAAATGTGATTTTTTGGTTTGTTGACTAACGTTTTTTGATTTTTGATGATCTTCATCTACATATGATGTGGAGAATATATTTGACCAGTATTAAAAACTGTGGAACGGTTCTTCTTTTAATTTTTCTACGATTGAGCATTTAAATTATATATTCTTAATACAGGAACTCTAAACTGGTAGAGTACCATTGTAGTAATAATTACTTTTGCCTTTGGAAAAATATTCATGGCTTCAATTTGTAGTATTAATTTTAATGAAATTATGTTTATGCTCCTCGTTAATTTATTTATTGTTTGTAGTCCTGAAGAAGGGGCCAATTGACCCCCGAAACGTCGACTCCATTAAAATTTTTAATATAATAAAAATTGTTCGACGAGGCTGTTACTTCATTTTCTTACATCTAAACCAATGAACACAAACTTTAAATTTGTGAACAAAAAGTTTTCAAAACTTAACTCATTAACTTCTTTAAATTTCAATAATCAAAGGATTTTGAAGAAATGTAGTAGTACTTATTTGGGATTTTTTTAAAGTATTTTAATTGAAATCATTTAGCCAAAGAAGCGCATCCAATTTAGTAAGTAAGTGACAAAAATCTCTTCCACACCTTTAAAGCACATAAAACATATGAAAGCGAATCTAAGTCTATAATTTATTGCAAGTTTGTAAACAGAAACGCCCACGCACCCGCATTATGTATCAATTATAAATGCAGTAATTAAATTCTTAAGATTACCTTACACACTAATCAATAAATAATTCCACACCGCACTCGAAAATTAATTAAAATTCCAAACGCACAAGCGCAATCACCAGAAGCACGCGCCGTACCATTCAACTTGATCAAAGCTTAAAAGCTCGAGAACCCAAAAGCTTAATCCGAACTATCTTGAGTATTGAAAGTTATTAATGATCCTCCAGTTGTTTTCTTCTAATACTACCAAATTTGGTAAATGCTTCGTTGATCGCCCCAACTCTTAATCTTCTTCATTCTCACTCAAATTTTTATCAGATTAAATGAAAAATGTGTTAATACCTAAAACGGTTTAGTTTGGTATTTAGTGTTAGGTTTAGTCAATGGAGGTTTCTTGATTGTATTGGCTTGTTAAGGTGAAATCATTAATTTTCAATGACAATATACACGTTTTAACTAGATGTATACCTTTTTTGAAAATCTATTAGACGCAATTCTTATAATGCCTGGAATTAAATTAAATTCGACATTTTCATAATGTAAATAAATTTATATTGATTAATAAATTATTGCGTGAAATAAATTTGAATAAACGCATTTTATTTATTATTACTTTAAATCATATTTCATATCCATGAAGTTTTAATAAAGATTAATTTATTATGTAGAAATAAGTGGACCACTAAGAAAGCGTACTTAATTTATAGGCTTCTTGATATTTTAAATTAAGTGTTTAATTATTTCATCACTTTTTCTCTACATTATACCTTTATCACAGAATTTTAAAAATACTAAAATTATATGTTGTAACTAAATTGTAGTAATTTTACTTATTACAATTAAAATTAAAGCAATTAATCTTCTAAATGACATTTTAATATTAACATTTTATAATTTATTGAAAGCTTTTCATATTTTTTTTTAAAGAAGCTCACATTAAAACTATTTTGGTGATCATGATACTTGAAGAAATAGGGCTTAACAAAATATGTAAATTTGAATGTACCCAATAATTATTTGATTTGATATTTTTAATGCCCCTTTAATTTTATAAAATACGAGATTTTATGTGTACAAAAATGCCTGTTCGCTCATGAAATAATTACTTGCATTAGTACCAATTATGGAGATTTAAATATAGGTTATGTATACCTACATGAAGGTAAATATTTATTCAGTACGTATACTAAATTAGAAGACGAGAATTATTAAATAATGTGATAGATAAAACACTGGAGCATTACGGAAAATATAGTGTAGAGAAGAGAATTGTTGAGGTCATGGATTTTGTTTTACTTCAAGCAAAATTAAATGGAATAAGAATCTAAAAGTAATATAAAAATAACCTCAAATGTTTCAAAATTTTAATAATTTTTTATTAAGAGGAAACTCGGTGAACTCCGCATTTCGCTCGCAAAAGTATTGAAAAATGGTGATTTTTCAAACCATTTGGTGAGATTACTAATTGAGCAAAATGAAAATTTTTAATTGCATTAGAAAGAACGTTTATTGTGTTAGTACGATAAAACACGCTTTTTTTTTTATAAAAAAATTATGAACTTCGCTAAAAAGGTCTAAAAATAGCATATTTTTGCACATTTCCAGATTTTTTTTTTACAATTTTGAGTAAAAAAATAGAAAAAAGCGCCTTCTATCGTACTAACACAATAAACGTTCTTTTTAATGCAATTAAAATTTTTCATTTTGCTCAATTGGTAATCTCACCAAATGGTTTGAAAAATCACCATTTTTCAATACTTTTGCAGGCGAAATGCGGAGTTACACATTTCACCGAGTATCCTCTTAATATTTAGACATGACTAAAAAAATTACAATATATCATGAAGACTTCCTATTTTTTAAGTCTGCAGCAAAAGAAGTTACGCAGATATATTAACATAGCTTAATAAAATTGAAAAACTTTATATAATTAATAATTGAACCAAAAGAAGATTATTGTTTTAAAATCCGGTTGCAATGAAAATACACACGTCTTTGCCAAACTATTTTCTACACATCGATCTAATATCTAATATCTAATTCAATTTTAATTTTTGTAATATTTTCTAAGAAATTTCAAATTTTTGCAGAAAAATGTTTACTACTTACATTAATATGTCGTTTCAGCTCAAAAGCAAAAATTATATCTTTAAAGACTGAGAGACTATTTATTACAGCCAACAACTTACATAACAAATTTATATTAATAGGCCTTTAAATTTAAATGAGTTAACCAGATATTAGCCTTATTTGGCACAAGAATCTTAATTGGCGTAAAAACTGTTAAAAAATTTAAAATTGGATTTTCTTAATAATATGGTTTTCCAATGATATGTATGAATTTTCATTATGATACATGTAGCTATAGATGACTTAAATATTACATTCCAAAATTCTCCATTTGTTCCTAGGTTTTTTAGCCGTTTGTTTAAAAATTAAAAGAACTGTAAAATCAAATTTCATTAATTTATTAAAATCACCATAAAATCGAGGAAAACTTACTAAAATCAAGAAGCTAGTTTAAAACGAAATAATAAAAAGGCAAAATTTAAAGAAAATATAAAGCGCAGTTCTAAATAACTCTGAATAATCAATATATATGAAACGAAGTAATTAAATTTAAAATAGTGGAAATGAGAATAAATTACAATATTTTTAACCAAAAAAATATTATAAGAATTTTATTTTCAAAAATAAGTGAAACTTTTGATGTATTTTCATAGCATACTATAGCATGCAAATATTTTTAAAATTATTCAGGGTTTGGCCAATTTTCTAAAATTTCTTCATATTTGGTTTTTAAAGACAAACCAAATTCGCTTTTTTTTTATCAGTTATTAAGAAAGGAAGTGCCAATTCCAATAATTTTGTCTATAACAAAATATGATAAAAAGACACAAGATTTTTGTGTACAAAAAAATAAGGTTTTTGCAGAAAAATGTTTACTGCCAAAGAAACCGTACATTGCATATAAAAAGGTAGTTTCTGGTCCAAAGGAAAGTAACCATAAAATTTTATCCATTACACCCACATAAGAAAGTTATATTTATAGGCATCTAAATTTAAACGAGTTGACCAGAATCTAGCCTTTTTCGGACTCTAGTACCTATCTTAATTATTTAATGATAAAAAATTACAACATTTTTTTTAACATTAACACAATTATTTTATTAAAATTGAAATAAAATATTTGAAAAATTTCTGTATAGATTCACACTACATAGATTGTTTAAAAATATTTCTATAATCCAGTGGCGTAGCTAAGAGTTTATGCCCATAAGCAAATATTAGGCCAGGGGGATTTAGATTTTACATTTAAGAATACAAAAATAAGAAATGGAGATGCGTAACTCAATTTGTTGTGACACAATTTTTGTATTTAATTTTAAATTTTCGAAAACGCCCCCAATTGAATATTACATATTTCCATATGGTAACTACGCCACAACTATAATCTCGTTAGTTGTAGATAAAACTTTAGGTTTAGAAAGTAGGAGTAAAACACATTTTATCGCAAAAGAACTAAAAAAATAGAGGTTCATAAATTACAGCTTTGGAGTTACAGTGTTTTCTATTTTTGGTCATCGATTTTTGGCACAGAATATCCGTAACAACAATTTAACTAAGTTTTGTAGAGATTAAAAAAATATCACTAAAAAAGGTGAATTAGTAATAACAAAATAACAGAAATCGCTGACAATATGTTAAATAAAAAGGTCACAAATAAAAAAAATTAAAAATAATTTATTTTTTCAATTTTCTCGAAATTTCTGAAAATGAAGCATTTTCAGGGGTTGTTTTGAGTTCCTAGTTATTTTCGTCACTTACTAAATCATTGTCAAATTTACCCTATCAACTTGTAAGTTCATTTTTCCAAATTTAATATGAATCTTTTCTATTAATTTAGAATGATATTTCAATAAGATTAGGTTAAAATAACTTTTAATTTATTAAAAAAGGTGTAAAGTTAACTATAGTGGGACTGACCAGCAAAATGGAATTCCAACCTAACAGACATAGAATCAAATCAGCGACGCTGATTTTTTCTACTTATTATGGAGGGATGTAGTAGGGACTACTACTACAAGTTGGAGGGTTGTAGTAGGAACTGCTACTAATACAACTCTCCAGCATGGCTAGCAAAATGCCGCGTCGTTGATTTGATTCAATTTCAGTCAGAGGCGGATTTAGGTTTCTGCCGCAGGTAGGCTAACATATTTTGCCGCCTAAAAAAAACACTAAAAATAGTTTTAAAAACATATTTTATTGCCACATTTTGAAAAATTGAAAATTTGCCGCCGTCATAAATTAGCCTATTAGTAAATCCGCCCCTGATTTCAGTTAGGTTGGAATTCCTGTTTGCTGGCCTGTCCAACTTTAAAATTGAATTTAGTAGGTAATCAGCAACCTTAGTGCTTAACTTTTCTATCTTTTTTTTTAACTTTCTACAAATATAAAGTATATTAAAACAAACAATATCATCCAAAATTAATAGAAAAATGTCATAAAATTTAGATGCCCTTAAATTCTATGCGTGAAGAGTTCGTGACCGAGAAATTTGATAATGATTTGGTAAGCGAAGGAAAATAATTGGGTACTCAAAATTTTCATGATTTGTAAAGAAAATAATATAGTATTTGAAGACGAGAAATTTTTAAGAAACTGTCAAACATTTTTCTTTTTTGTGAGGTTTTTATTCAAAATTTTACTAATTGAAAAAGGATGTTGTTTTTTGCATAATAAATTTTAATTATGTGTGGCAAAAATAAGTGACCTACAAAATTTAAAAAGCAGTGACTCTAAAACAAATATTTTTGAGAATGAAATTAGTTCTACCTTCTAACTATAGAATTATACGATGAAGTATTTCGAAAATTAAAAAGAAATATATTGAGGATGGGTTGCTCATAAATTAATAAAAATCAGTAATAGTGCTTTAAATTTAGCAAATAGAGAGAACTATAAGGACAATTTATTTTGTTTACTTTGTATTATTAAAATAAGAACAAATCAAAAAAATAAATGTACTTTGTTGACTAAAATATTTTCCATCGTGTTCTGTCTCAGTATTTTATTAGGAAGAGAAAAAAATCCATATTTATAAAATTTCTGATTATTAGAAGAAAATAGTTCAAGGATCATTTTAACATGGTTTAAATCTTTTAGGGTCATATTTTTTACAAAGTGTAAATAGTAAATAAGGTTTGGAAGAATCTCCCAACCAGGTTCAGAATTCTTTTCCACGTGTTTTTTTAGATGCTTGAGGTCGGGCATACTAGTTTTGAAGAATAACTCTGATTCAGTCGATCTAATTTTTCATAGTGAATATTTCATAATAAATGATTCCATTATAATCCCACCAAATACTCAGAAATATCTTTGGTTTAGTCAACCAGTGCTTTGGAGTTGGTTTAGCTTTCTGATTTGGTGATTGTTTAATTCGTTTTCTGTTATAATAAAGGATTCATGTTTCGTCACCAGTAATAATTCTTTCTTAAAAAATGGTCAGCCAAAAGTTTTTTTGCAGTGATGTACAAACGTTCTGTGAATTCATGTGGTTCCTAAACACCATCTCTCCAGGCCTTGTTAATGTTTTTTATACGCATTTGTACTACTGACCGTGGGGTTATGCTTGAATTACTCGACAAGAAGTAGTATACGACATGACAACGGTACATTCATATTTTTGCATTTGAATGACGGATAGAATGATGGAAGTCGTATACGACATCGTTTCGAGTGGTTCGAGCATATGCCCCCCGAAGCACTGAATTCTATCAGATAATTCTTGAATCGTCAGTTTTGGATTAGACTCTACTTCTGTTTGGAAAAGTGCATCATCCAATATCAGATAGGGTTCCATCACCCAGGCATGAATTTACCGATTTTAATTTTCTAGCAACTGTATCAGAATTTTATTATGGTATTCATATAACATTTAATAGCGTGAACATGGTTTTGATGAAAAGCCATTTGAAAATTCACCTTAAAAAATCGGTAATTGATTATAGTCTAAGCTGCTTTTGAAATAGCCTTGAAAAGAGTATCAAAGCATTTCTCTGTTTTATGAGAAAATTGTATATTGCTATTATGTAGTTGTATAGTTTATTATTCGAGTTGTTTGAGTGTAAGTTGAAGATAGTATTATTAATAGGTAGTTAATAACGTTTTAGTAAAATGATTTGTGTGAGGTGTAAAGGTCCGAGAAAATTACAAGCGGGAGCTTTGTGGGAACCCATTTAAGTGCGACGCACTTATTACTTTATTAAAAATCGTGCTTGTTGATGGAAAGGTAATGAAGTGAACATAAAGGACTTTTTAAGAGCTTGGGGAATGCTATTACTGTCCACTATCGTCAGGTCAGATGGTGATCCTAATTATTTCTATATAAGGCGCGGCAATCTGTTAATTCTCGTGGCGTAGTGTGCCATGCATACAGCTTCCCCGTCGTACTCTTAACGGTGCAGCCCGATTTTTCGCGGGCGTTAGCTTTTTTCTGCATGCAGTTAATTCTCAATAGATATTTATCAAATTCCGTCGCGGCCGAGATGTAATTACGTATCGTACGTGCAATCACGGTGCGCTGCATAGTGGCCGGTAATGGTAAAGTGCACACCGGGTTCAATCATGCACCGTTCAAAACTCGTCGGTTATAATTAGCGGCCGTTGCGGCACTTCCTCACCGATGACGGCCAAGAAATACGGGACGCCAACAATCACGTCGATTTTTCTGCGAGATTTTCACGCAAAGGCGGGTTTTGGTTGTCAGTGCAACGGCCGATCTCAGATGCGTTCCGTGTGGTCGTTTGCATCGCAGCACCATTTTTCATTTGGTGGTTGCAATATGTAACCGATAATCATTTTGTCTGTACTGTACAATCGGCTAGACGTGATGGCAGGTTGCCGTGCTGTACCGGACGGTATAACCGCCGGTCAACCACTACTCGGTTATTCCATAATATCCAACAAATTTGATGTTTCCTTCATAGATTTATGGACCATGGCGCGCCCGTTGAGGTAGGTAGAACCAATAGATAAATTGAGACGTTAACATTTTTGCGACAGCCTAAGATTTATAACACCGAGGTCGCGAAATTACCTACGCAATTTATCTTTATTCTTTACATAAATCATACTACCCAGTACTTCGCAATTACGCAAAAATTCATATTTTTATCTAATAAATTATAAATATCTCCTCCTCAGACTAATACAATCTTCGTACCACTATCAACTTCAATAAATATCTTATTTATAATCATTTTACGTTGTCTGAAGTAGGTATTCAAATTAAAAAGTGACAATAAAAACTAAATCAAAAATTTCAGACAATAATTTAAAAAATAAATCCCATATACAGGGTGACCCATTTGAAGTTGGACTCTATGTGTATATTTGTTATTATTGGAAATGGAGATAGAAAGTCGGTTAAATGGATGAAGTAGTGCATATTTTTATCTTCAATTATAATTCATTGACAAAACAGTTGAATTTCGCATCGTTTCGGCACCATCTTGAAAAAACCAAAAAGTGCCATTTTCAACATATGACTGTAACTTCTTTGTAATAGGCCATACCAAATAAACATTGTTAACAACATAGAGGCAGTTTTTTTTTTATCTTATTAGCCAATCAGATTTTTTCTTAAATCACTGGATTGCCAGGAAATAATCCACACTTTGTTTTTTCTTATAGCGGCTATATTGGAATTATACATACAGGGTGGTGATAAAGTTTGGAACCAAGGTCATAACTTCCGTAAAAATTTTTTTTTGTAAAAATCGCTCGGGTAGGTCAATTTTTGTTTTAAAAATGCCATCTTTTGGAATGAAAAAAATATTCATGACGTCACTGATAACTTCACTATGACGTCATCATCAATTTTTTTTAATGGAAACCCCTACTTTTTTTACACATTTTTCATAGACCTTTTTATCATATTAATGATAATTAATGACATAAAATTATTTAAAAAAATTTTAACCATTTTTGAAAAAAAAAATTTACTCAAAAAAAAAATTATTAATTCTCAATGAAAATATTACAAAAAAAAAGTAAATTTTTAATTTACAAGTAACAAATTTTAACGAAAATGTTCAAATTGTTCCCCATTGACCATTTGGCATTGTCCCATTCGAGTGTAGACACTCTGAATACTATTGTTAATAGCTTCTTCGTCAATTTGTTGCAATTCCGTCCTAATTCTAAGCTCCAATTCTTGTAAATTATTAGGTCTATTGAAATAAACTTTTGATTTTAAATGTCCCCACAAAAAAAATCTAAGAGCGTTAGGTCGGGAGATCGCGGAGGCCACTCAATTGGTCCCCTCCGACCTATCCATTTGTTGGGAAACGTGGTGTTAAGGAATTCTCGCACCGCCCTGCCAAAGTGTGGAGGAGACCCATCTTGTTGAAACCAAATGTTTGGTTAGGAATGTTGCGATTTTCATAATTGGGGAAAATACGAAAAAATTCAGGTATCTTTCGGCAGTAAGGTTTTCATTAAAAAAGTAAGGTCCTATAAAACGTCTGCCAATCATTCCCAATTCCCACCCATACATTTAACTTTCCCTGTCTTTGACTATGGGATTCTACGGCCCAATGAGGATTTTCCTGTGACCAATACCTACAATTATGTCGATTCACTGATCCATTCAATTGGAAGGTAGCTTCATCGGAGAAAATTATACTACTTCAAAAATTTGGATTTTGATCACATCGCGCCATCATTTCTTCACAAAATTGCAGTCGGCGATCGGGATCATCTTCATTTAACTCTTGTATGAGTTTTATTTTGTATCCACATTATTATTTCTTGAAATATCTCTTGTTGAAATATTGGGATTTTCTTCAATCGCAAGTAATAAATTTAATTTGGTTTCTTCATTCACTTGAGGCCGTCCTTGTCGAGGCAAATCTCCTACAGATCCTGTTTCTGCAAATTTGGTAACTAACTTACTTACTGTAGATCTTGAGATTTGCGGTCTATTTGGATATTGCTCATTAAACAAAGCACAAGCTTCCCCATGGGTTCTTTTTCTATCGCCGTATCCTACCATAATTAAAATTTCGATTCTTTCGCGTTCGCTTAAACGAGGCATTTTTAATTTCGCAAAACTTAATAATTGTTGATTATTATTAAACAAACGAAGTAAGCTGTTCAAGCTTTGGTAAATTGATTTAAAATTTTATTTGCCATACAAAATAACGTCAACTAAAGCACTTATATAAAGGCAATTTTTATTTCAATAAATTTTGAATATCAAAAGCTTTTTCAAATTTATAATAAATTACAATTTTATTTAAAGTTTATTATTACTCAAACATTTTATTTTAATTACCTTTTTCATTAAAAGTTATTTAAAATTAGTTTTAAGAAAATTCCAATTGTGTAAAGAAGAACAATTCGAATATTTTCAATAATAATTTGTAATTTTTAAACTAAAAATTAGTTTAATTTATTTTTCTTGCCATATTTTCATTGAGAATTAATAATTTTTGATGATGACGTCATAGTGAAGTTATCAGTGACGTCATGAATATTTTTTCATTCCAAAAGATGGCATTTTTAAAACAAAAATTGACCTGTCCGAGCGATTTTTACAAAAAAAATTTTTACGGAAGTTATGACCTTGGTTCCAAACTTTATCACGACCCTGTATTTGGAATCAGTGTGTTTTTCTGAGAGTTTTGATATACCACATGTCCAAAGCTGGGCAAAGTACAAAATTAAAGCAATTAAGTACAAAGTACTTTGATTTTTTTGTAAATAAGTCCAAGTACAAATACTTTGATCTACAAATGTACTTAAATACTTTTGTACTTAAGTACTTTTTGAAAAACATTTTAAATACTTTTTCAAGTACAATAGTTTTACTAAAAATTTTAATTAAAAATTAATAAATACGTCCTACATAATATAGAAAAATATTTTTATTAAATATGTATTTATATTATTCACATACAGGGTGTTCCATTTGACGTTGAACTGTATCTTTTTTAAATATGACATATATGTGGTACCTATACCTATTACTGAGAAAAAACATTGATTCCAAATATGGGCATATCCAATATTCATTTGTCATACTGCATTGTACACAAAAAATTGCATTAATAATGTCAAAAAACTTTTTTAATACCACCGAAAATAAAGAATCGCAATTTTTTGCTTTTTAAGATAGCACAGGAACGATGCCATATTCAAATGTCAACGAGTTATTAATATACTAACAAATCTCTACTATTTTGTCCATTTAACCCACTTTCTATCTGCAATAATTACGAGGATCCATGCAGTCGACTCGTGGGACACCCTGTATAATATTGTAAAAACTAAGCAGTACATTTGTTCGATTTTATTATTATCAGTTTTTTAAAAGTTGTATTCGTTAATGCGTGTCTGTTGGGTGCTTAAATATGGATGCAAACGATCCCTGTAGTAATCGATGTACTTACAAGTTGCCAAGTGAAATACTTCTAATTGTAGTTAAATACTTTGAATTGTACTTAAATACTTTTAATTGTACTTAAGTATGTACTATTAATGGTACTGAAATACTTTTAATTGTACTTAAATATTTTTAATTGTACTTAAATACTTTTATGTGTACTTTGTACTTGGTTCACTTGTAATTAAGTACAATATCAAGTACAAATTACAAAGTACCGACCCTTAAATGTACTTAAGTGTAATGCCAAGTAGAACCTTCAAAAATATTTAAGTATAAGTACAATTACAATAAAATAGTATTTAATTACAATTTTAAGTACAGTATTTAAGTACATGCCCAGCTCTGCACATGTCATATTTTTACGGAAAATGGGACAGTTAATATAAGACGCATAAAAGATTTCATGGAGTGCTGCTCGAAACTTATTAACATAGCAAAGCATAAAAAATGAACAGTTGTAAACTGTCAAAACATATTATGTATTTGTGACTATTTGCTTAATTTATTTTATTTTCAAAATCCAAAATACCAGTTTTTGGTTATTTCAAGATGGCGCCCAAACGATGCAAAATTCAACTGTTTTGTCAACGAATAATTATTGGAGATACCAAAAGGCACTACTTTGTCTATTTAACCGACTTTCTATCTCCAATAATAACAAAGATACCCATAGAGTCCAACGTCAAATGGGAGACCCTGTATATGCTTTACTACCTGAAGATTATTGTGCATGGCTTAATACATTAGAGTGGTTTTCATCTGAAGAGAACCCTGCTCAGAAATCAATGTTTAAGAATATTTAGATTAACTTAGCTTATGATTGATGTATGTGATGATATACTTGTCATCTAGAATTAAGGTTTCTCAATTAATCTGAATTCCTGTAATGTATGAATCGACATTATTTAGTTTTAATAATAATCGCTTGGGTAAAAGCTCTCGCGGCGCAGGAAAGGTTCACTTCAGATGAAATCCACTCTACCAGTGTCATCTTTGGGTACATTACTGGATGATACCTCTTTTAGAATATGCATAGACCTTAGATTGGTTAATTCTGTTTGTACTAAATTGTTCTTACGGTGTTTTGGGTAATGAAAATGGTTTACATGATTTAAGCTGCAAATTCGGTGGAGGAAGAGTTCTTATATTCCTTCTATTTTGGAACCATTAAGGTACTGATCCATCGGTGTGCGGCACACGTTGCGAACTGTGCCGCACAATGTTCACAACAATGTTCCGTGTAGCGGGTTTTGGAAGCATGAACAAATTGTTCGCGGACAACAAGAAAATGTGCGCGAACAAGTGGAAACATTGTGCCGCATTTTCAAACTTGGTGGATACACCAGCTGTGTGTGCGCACTTTGTTCGCGCACTGAAATTTTATTTACGCTCTACGACCGAAAGCATTTAGAGTTGGTCGGTAGAATCCGGATTGCAAAACTATCATTGAATCTTATATGGAGTCCTCGAATGAAAAAGTTATAAATTTTATTAAAAAGATGGTAGTTCGACCAGCAGTAATATATGGGATACATCCCATGTAGAAAAACAAATATAAAACATGACAAAAGTCGCTTTTTAAATTTAATTTCTTATCATAGACGAATGAAATAATATCCCTGGTCCCTGGGTATCCCACTTGAAACAGATATAAGGGAAATTCGCATTAAACTAGCTATGGTGGTAAAATTTGTTCCTGTTTTAGTTTTTAAATGCAAGAGCTGAAACATGCACAATATTGCGAACAAATTGTTTCGGAATGTTTACAACAATGTTCCTTGTTTCCAAAGGTGGTAGAGACAACCTTAAATGACTGTGCTGAACATTTTTTGCGAACACAAGTGTAGCACAAATGGTGGAACAGCACCTTTAGGAACTAGTAGAGATGATGAGCAAAGAATTGACGAAATGGCCAAATCTTTGATATGGAATTTTACTTGTGTTGACACTTTATGGCCTCTTCATATTTTAAATATCCATTAATTCCAATGGTGCAAACAATTCTTATGTAATATACATCAACACCCCTACCTCTGGAATAGAAGGAGCTTTAATAAAAGCATTCATGCAAGTGATAAAAGAATTGTGGTCAGAAGATTCTTCAGAATGTGTAGTTAATACATATATTTTTATAATTCCAAAGTTAAAATTTTGAACCACGTTTTATGGATATTTCACAGGAGGATGTTCAAGAATTTCAAGTCAACATTTAAATTCACCCAATGTGGTAACTGCTCAGTAACTTCCTTAAAACAGGATGTATACAAATTTCTCCGTCTGTCGACAGTTTTACTAGTGAAAGATATTGGATAGTGATGAGAGGCCAAAATGTTCAAAGTGCAAGGACCGAAGAAAATGTACCAAGATCTATAAGTTTCCTAAAATTTTAGTTATTCATTTGAAAAATCATTTGTCAAATTACGAAAATTACTCTGCTAAACCAGAGACAAAGTGCCGATACAATTTACACGCTGTCAGCTATTTTCACAGTAATTGAGTAATTTTTGTTCTAATTAATTTAAAATGTGCGAGCAGCTGTATGGAAATAACAAATTGTTTTTTAGGACAATTATAATTATGGACATTTCATAACTCTTTACGTTGTAATACTTTTAGATTCAAACAATTTTCGTTCTTTAGTTTTTCAATTCGAACACTTTACGGTTCTAAGAAATTTCGATTCGGTCACTTTCCAGTTTTTACTATCATACTATCGTTCTAACAATCTGCAGGTTTTGAAAAGACCTATAATACTATACACGACCTATGTTGCCACTTAAAATTTCAAAGTTACTTCCGGTTATTAAAAAGTACCCCCAAATGATTCTTTGGGTTCATTTTGGTAATCAAAACTTGCATCCACGTGTGTTTCAAAATAAAGGGGTGCCAGTTGCAAGAAATTCGCACGATTCTTAAATTAATTAATGTTTAAATAATTGCGTGCAAAAATCACGAACCGCTTTAGGGCATCGTAAATTTTTAACTCCTTTATCTTCTCATCACTGTTTTATGCCTATCCATTAGAATGATTTATTTTAAGTCAATAAAAAAGTATTAACTCATTGTCGCTTTTTTGAATATATAAGGTACTTATAGTTTTTGTAGTGCGATTTTTTATAGGTAATCAATTATGGATACGACCCACTAATGTCTGCAAATGATATAATATCCCAGTGTAGTTAAATTATCGATCATTAATTCCCATCAAAGGTACTAATGGAATATTTAAATTTGTCACGCATCATCGGATAATGTATCTCCAGCTGATCGCGGCCTCGAAACCGATTTGCAACACCTCGCAAAAGCGTTTCTTGTTTTGCAATAAACTAATTAATTACTAAAGCTCGCGCTTCGTTTTCGATTGGGCCTCAGGAAAAAGTTTTTGACATTTTGACCACACCTCAGGTTCGAATCTGACCAGTATTTGCTCGCCGTATTTGACCAAGAATATAGGTCCGCCATTATGTTGGACAACATGCTAACTTATTTTCAAAGATTTATTGCGCTCTCATAATATGCACGCTTATTCAAATTCTCCAAGAATGAAATATACCTTTCGGATACATAAATATTAATTGAACGGCTTAATGTCGCCGGTATTAACTACTTTTATAAATATTTGTTTATTGCGATAATTTGTTGAGCTGCATAATTTTAAATATTTTTCATGTTTACATATTTGAAATTATTGAGATTTAAAGATCTCCACTTATACATTATGCCATAATTTAAGATAAGAATTTTAAAATGCTCGGAACTAAATATCAACCAATATGTTAATAGAAATTTCCACTATGAAAGGTAAATTAATTTTGTATGATCACCTAAAGATAAATAATACTAAATTTATATTAGTAACTAGTTCAACATCTTGCATTTATGGAGGCTTGTTCGCATTAAAACAAGTGAGGAGAGTGGGTGTATGGTTTTATTCCTACATTAAATTATAATGAAATTTTTTCCTTTAAGGTACATAAAACTTTACTTTGTTACAACCTTTAAAATATTGGGTAATAGTAATAAAACAAAACTATTTACTGGTTATTAAATAAAATTGCTTATAAATACCTGCAAATTCAAAATTTTTACTCCAATAAAATCAATGCAACAAGACTACATTTCTGAAAGAGTTCTGCTTATTACACAAATTAATGGTATTAGCTTATGTATCTAATCAAAATGTCAAAAACGAAAATGCTTCAATTCATTTTTACGTTCTCACCAATGGACTAATATTTTCAATATTTTTTTAATTCATTTGTTTTTTATAAAAAAAGAAATAAGATGGCAAAAACCATAGATCCAAATTATTTACTACGCGCCTTAAAATTTATTCAAAAGAAAGTTACTAGAGAAAATTAAAAAAAAATAAAATTTTCACTTTATAAGCTGATAAATATCGAATCACAAAATTTATACTAGTTATAATTATAATGTTTTTGTTAAAAAAATGGTGAGTAAAATATAAGGAAATCTTTTGTAATTTTACTCATAGAATTGACTCACAATACTTTTTCCAATTATTGTATTTCAGATGAACCAATTAATACCCAGATTCTGGTCTCATCATTTAAGTTTAAATTTGTTATAGGGGGTTATAATGGACAATTTCCATGGTTACCTGAAATGTTTCTAGTTGAAGGCCTTTAATTTAGACCAGAATCTCCCTATTAATTTCAGAAAGCATGATTTGTAATCAATTGAATTTTGAAATAAATTTTGCCTCAGAAATTGACGAATTCTGATTTTCAATTGATGCTTTCTAAAATACAATTGATGATTCTGAAATACAATTGATAATTTCAGAAATTTTGTATTAAAATTATTTTTGATAAACTAATTACTTTTTGCAATATCTTATTAGAAAATTAATAAACAACTTTTAAAATATTTTTTGAATGAAGGTAATTAGTTTTAATAGAATTGCGGGATCCATTATAAAGAACAAATCATTCAGCATCAGTTTGTATCTTCTTTTGAGGAGCTAACTTTTTACTCAAGTCTCGGCATGTACGCGTGGTACATTTTTTCAGAAAACAATCTTAGTATTTGAAAAGTTTTTGTGTAGAATAGATGCCTTAAGGAAAACGAACTACTTTTAAATTTAAATTTTTTTGTTCGTAATTTAAGTGTATTCGTAATATTTTAATTTACCAAAAGATGACTAAATTTTTTTGGTAAAATGCGCCTAAAAAGTACCATCAATTTTTGTGGCATGAAACATCATTGTACCTTTAATCCTTATTTTCATAAAAGAAATTTTAGGTTAAATAAACGATAAATTAAAAAATTCTTAGTAGATTTATAAATTTTATGTACTTAAGGAATAAAAATATCGCAAAAGTGACAGTTTACCAAAAAAAAATCTTTACTTTTGAGTTGGAGCTTTTCAACTTGAAATCTTGTCATCCTGGTAATAAAATAAGTGATAAAAATTAAAGATGATAAACAAAATTTTAATATATTTTTAAGGAATTGTTAAATCAATGTACTTAATTACATTTTTATCATATTTATGCTCTTGTTGTGTAGGTGTATGTCCATCCGGCTCCCACATACCTTCAAAGTAATATTATTCCGCAAAACCAGTCGCAAGAATTAATCTCAGTAGTGGCAATTACACTATAAACAGCTATTCTGGAATTAAACGATGCTTCTAAATCGCCTCGACACAATTAATGAGACCATCGATTAGCAACAACAGTAATACTAACTTACAGACCTTAAATAGCTTTGCAACTACAAATACGAAACCAACAGAGGAGATAAGCTTTAAACTATTTTGTTGTTTTTTTTTATTATAATCGATTAATATTTTTCTTTGCAATTTTTATCTTCCTTAACGATGTTTAACAATTTTAGTTAAGAAAATTGAAATAATACACGTGTTTAAAATTAAAATTTAAAGCACGACAAAATTCTAAAAATTGCATTGTTTAAATTTGATTGTACTGCAAACGGTAAGAGTAAGTGGTAAAGTAATTTTAACTCTACCAACGAAAACGCGATTGGTAGAGTAGAGTTGTATTTCACAAAAGATAAATTCAATTTCAGAAAACATCAATTATATTTCAGAATCATCAATTGTATTTCAGAAAGCATCATTTAAAAATCAGAATTTGTTAATTTATTTTCCGAAAGTATCAGAAGTAATCAATTATATTTCAGACGAATAATTGTGTTTCAGTCACAGTAAATATTGCCGCAAAATTTTTGGAATATCGAAAAATATAATTCTTTTGCCTCCAAGAGCCATGTCTTCCATTGCAAAAGCAGCGGCATTATCTTTTAGAGTGTGTTGTGGTGAACGAGCACAATCACCACAAAAATTGCATTTTTGGCTTCGTCAATAATTGTTTATAAGTAAACCAACATTTGCTCCATGATATCAGGAGAAATCTGAAGTTACTTATAACAATATTGCTGTAATCTTAGAACAAGTAGTTTCAATATTGTAACTGATGTAATGTTAAATTGCCACAGCAATATTTTACAATTGGTCCTTTCTGAAATACAATTGATGCTTCCTGAAATAAAAATGATTTGTCTGAAAAACAATTTATGCTTTCTGGAATACAATTTATGCTTTCTGAAGTAAAATTGAAGAAGGTGTAGATTTGACTAGATTTGACTTCCCTTAAAGATTTTTATTCTATTCTACTCAACCGCAACTATACCAATGAAAAATGAAAAGTGTTTTGATATGGTAGAGTCTATAAAAAATCAGTTTTAATTTTGAAGCCTAGTTTTCACTTCACACTACAGTTTGTGGTAGATTATACTTGCGCACTTTTTAGCCCAGCTACTCTACTCTACCAAATTTGGCACCCATTTTAAGATATGTGGTAGAGAAGAGTCGTTCAGTGTAATATTAAGACACAGCTTTTATTTACTTGATTATATCACAACTGTTTTTATTAATATAGTTGCATTTGAGTGGAGTTGAGTACAGTGAAATTGGATGTCCTACTCTACTTTTCTAATTTTCATTAGAGGTAGAAAATAATTAGTACTCTCCCAAATTAATCTACCACTTACTCTTCTAATGGATACTAGGTTTGACGGACGGTGAACGGTACCTACTCTAAGAAACTTGGTATACTTGCGGTTAAAAGTCATCAAAATCTATTCTACTCTATCAAAATCTAGTCAAATCTAGTACTCTACTCTATCCATTGTGTTTTGATTGGTAGATATACTCTACCACTTATTCTACTAATCAAAACTAGGCTATATTTCAATATTCAAACATGAAATCGTTCTTAGAGTTTGGTCTCAAGTGAAAAATTCACATAGTTATAGTTCAGCATATCTAGCTTTTCCACGTCCATAATCCCCCACACTTTTGCATAGATGAAATATTGGCTTCTCTGTTAACAACATGAATATTTTTTTTCTAGGGAAGTATAGGAGCATTAAAGTTTTATACACATTTTTTAGAGGCAGATAATTAATTGCCGTTCAACAGATCGTTTTCTTCATTGGACTCGTTTTCTATAAACCCAGAATTTCACAACTGGAGTTCGAACATTCAGAAGAATATTTCAACACTTTATTTGTCCTTTTTAATTTTATTTATAGGTCGTACTCTTCTGTAGCTTTTACTGTTTCTTGCTTCTTTTTGCCTTTTTTGCTATTTATCAATTTGTTAAGGAATTTGACAAATTTTTCTGCTGAAACAACCTCATCATTCCGAGCTTGTTCAGCTGGAGCGTTTACATCCTTTAGAACCGGCAATTTCAACATATCGTCGCAGTATATAGATTTTTTTTATTGAAGTATCTACTTCAGTCAATGAAGTATTTTCATCCTCTATGAGAAGCTATACAGAAGCAACAAAAATATTCGGGAATTTTCCAGCTTTAGGTTCGTCTAAAATTAAGTATTTTGCATTCTCGGTTTGGGTGTTTCTCCATAACATAAATAAAGACGTCTTTTGGATTAACACTACACTTCTTAGTAGAGCACGAAAGGTTTTAAGTTTATTTGTTTCAATATTTTCTTGTAGAAATTGCAAACTTTGTTTTAAATACTCTATACGTACAAATTGTTTTTTCGGGAAGAATAAAATTTGTTTTTTTTTCTGATATTCTGTAATAAGCTCATATAAAAATATCATCTCCCCCCAAAACCTCATCTTTCACATTTTCCTGAAAATCGGTCAAATACAGGTACACGGTCAATATTGGGACTTTTCCCTCACTACTAGAAAATCACTTATAAGAATGTTTTAGAATATGAAAAAAGCGTTTCTGGGTAATGTAATAGGTACCTACTAAATTATCTTTGGCCTTAACGTGTTTTTATTATAATGAAGATGTTGGTTACATATTACGTTACAAAATCATAACTGACACTTCTTGTGACTTAAATTGATTTAATAGAGGATTTGATTGATATGAGCCTGAAGAGGAATGAAATTGGCGATTAAATTGTGAGTGTGAATGTAAAGGCCCGCACCACTTAATAGCGTTGTTGAGCCGATAGCGTAAATGTCATAAACGTGTACGCGTCTGTTTTAAGTTGTCGGCCAGGTTGCATAAGAGGCGGAGAGGTCGCCAGTAACGATCCTTGGGGTCATCCTGCTTCTGCACAGCTGATCACGCACACCCACGTTAAAACACGTCTCAGGAATTTCATTCTTAAAAATATCTTCCGCCACGAAACTCATGTTAATTAAAGTCCTGCGCATACTTCAGCACGTCAAGAAAAGTCATTACAACAATACTTTTGGAATTGCCATTTTTGCAGTGTGATCACAAACTTTCTTTACAAGTGAAGTTTTCAGGTCCAAAATCCACTGTTTCGGCTTTCGGCGGAGACGTGGCAGCAAAGTGGCAAGTGGCATCTCCAAAAAACTTAATAACAAATTCAATAGGGCGTACTGAA
This sequence comes from Stenus bimaculatus, assembly GCA_963971135.1. Taxonomy (NCBI): domain Eukaryota; kingdom Metazoa; phylum Arthropoda; class Insecta; order Coleoptera; family Staphylinidae; genus Stenus; species Stenus bimaculatus. Next base: position 31,655,035 of record OZ020180.1, read on the forward strand.
GTGGCAAGGCATTGGGGTGCCACTAGAAAAATATCACCTCACTGCCTCACCACCCCAACTTGCGCCAAAGTACCCGTTATAAAGCGTTCCAAAAATGCCACACTCACCCCACCATCGCCACATTACCTACGCACCAGTCCGGTGCGCACTAGACCTTAGTACCTCCAGTACCTCGCATGCGCAACTTATAAGACAGACATGCGCGTTCACTTATGTTCACTCCAGTTTATTAAAGATTTTGGGATGTTATAACAATTGGTAAAAAAATAATTGTAATTGTTTGTTTTGAAAATAATTAGGATAAGAACTATATTTAGAAAAACGCAAATTTAAAAATGAGTTGTTTATGTAATTTCAATTCTACGTTTTAAGTATATTAACAATAATAATAGTAGATATGCTATCATTAAAAAATTAAAAATTATTTTAATCGATCAATATAATTAATGTTTGAAATACGCATTCCATATTTATTTTATTGTGAATAAATAATAGGATAAAAATTTAATAACAACATTTGAATGCAATGGAAAATATAAATAAACACTAGGCGAGTCACGTAAAATAAATAAGTGCGGACCCGGAAAATAGGTAACGAGAGTGCGCCGCTTTCTATTTATGCATGCCTGGAGGCGATTAAAGCGCCACCTACGCCGCCGACAGCCAATTATTTATTTCTACGTGCGGCCACTACTTCTATGCGTTTCTAATATTATTTATACCCGGCCAGCACCAATAGCACGCCTCTGAACCTTAACAGGTGTAATTTTAAATGCAACTGGGAACGCTTTTAATGCGTGTGCGTAGTGCGTACGCGCGCCTCGGATCAAATTACTAAACCACTTGATCCCCACATCAACAAGCTGAAATTACAATAAATTTTAACACCTCGTCTTTTTCAGGTTTCAGTTAAAATGAATGGATAATGTGGTTAATCGGGTGGAAAATGGATTCGTTTAAAACAGCGCATGATGTGGGAATACGTAAATTGAGAACTATTTATTATTTAATGACTTATTAGTTCAGAATTTGCAACCAATTTTTTTAAGAAGGAAATTGCTCATTAATGTTTAATGAAATACACACAACTTAGGTGGAAACAAAATTCTGCAAAAATTGTATTAGGCCTTGTTCAGGTAAAAACGTGTGAAGGGACCTTATTAGGAAGAGCGTAAAACTAGGAAATTCTCACCTACAACTTTTTTATTTTACGCCGGGCTAGACATTTTCCCGCCATTTTACAATCCAACGTCCCTCTCCGTTAGACACCCTGTATATTATATTTTCATACCATACTCTTTACTTTTAAAAATTTCCTACCCTGGAATCGAACAAAAGAACGACGGCGGCCAAAAAACTATTCTTCTTTCCATCAAGTAGAAATTCTTGTTAAAATTTTAATAATTCGTAAAGCGGCAAGAAAAATAATTTTAAATCTAAGAAAGTAACATTTAGTAAATAAAACCATTTCAATTTCTTACTAATCGACCATACGTCCAATTTTTGGGGCAGTTTTAAAATCTTTATAGTCTTTCCGAATTTATAAATTTTTTCGTAAACCAAATTGTAATATTATAAAGATTTGAAGTTTTTCTTGCTCAAAGAAATACAGGGTTATTACTGTCGAAAAGCCTCAATATTTTTTAAACCATAGAGCATCGAAAAAATGTACTAAATAAATAAAAAAACCACATTAAACCACTCTCTCCCTCATACATATTCATTTAATTAACGACTTTCTATATCTACAGTGTTCAGGGTGTTTATATTAAAAGGAGCCATCATACATAAGTCAGAAAAATAATTTAATATTTTTATTTTCAGAAAAACATTTTTTTACAATGAAATTAAAATTGTCTTTGCAATCTTCTTCCCCACAGAACGTATAATTTTAAAGATCTTTTTATGTTGAAAATAGAAATATGATTTGGCTCTATTTTAGTTTAGTCATTGCCAGGACACGAAAAAAAAGAAAAGGTAATAAATAACAAAAAATATGAAAAATTATTTTTTTCAATAATCATAAATTATTGGCTTTTGTTAAATTACAGCACTTGCCTTGTGGTCAAAACTATAATAATTTATCCAAATGCGAATTAAAAGTACGTAAATAATAGCATTATTAAGTACCTTTTTTAATTTTTGGATAGATTAGGAATTAAAGAGTCGCCAAGAAAATTATGACTGCAATTATCAGAGAAAAAATGATTTTAAATGATGTATCACCTAATTCCAATTTAAAATAAAATGAAAAGGTGATTCTGTTTGCAATGAAAACTTTAATTTTATTTCAAAAAGATGTCCCCCTGAAATTAAAAATCCCCCTGTCACGGCATTTTTACATTAAACTATTTTTTCGAGAAATATTTTAAAATGATTAAATTTATCAAAGTATATGGAAATATACCGGGTGTTCCTTTAATGTGGTATAGATAATTTAACGAACATCCTGTATAATGTACAAATTTTACTTTATTAATTTTGTGAAACTTTTATTTGAAATATTTTTTGAAGTTTTTTACTATTTAAAAAATATTAAGGTATTCCGGTAATTTTAAATAACCCTGTATATTTTCTTAATTTAGAAAGTAATAACTTTTGGAACCCGTAACGATTTTAGGAATGCTTTCAAACAAATCCAAATCCACTCCAGTAAGAATTCCACGAATTAATAAATGATTAAAAATTCGCCCATGAGGTTTAAAACTATTCTATTAATATAATTAACAATCCACATCATCAATCGTTGTTTATTCTTAAATATTATATATTTTATTCTTAAATATTATATACAGGGTGTCCCGAAATTAAGCCAAAAAAATTCAAAAAATTTCAGAGCTTTCAAAAAATCTGAAAAAAATTGAGAAATTATATCTTAAACGTATTAGTCTTCACACCAAATTTCAAATCTTTATTACAAACCGTTTTCAAATAAATTACAAAAAACCTAGTTTTAGTCACAATAGTTAAAAAGCTGTAGCTCCCTTAGGAAACGAAATCGGACACATGTTTATAGGAAGTTTTTTTCTTAAAATTAGTTGTAGAATCGCCTCATAAAGTTTGGCCGCTTTATTTGTGGACACCCTGTATTTTAAAACTATAAATTTACTTTAATATTTAATTACCACGTTTCCATGCTGTATTGAAATCGAATTGAAAATGGTATACATACTTCTGATGGAAGATTTACAAAACCAATTAGAATCAAGCTTAACGTATACAAAATTGCATGGAAACGTGGTAATTGTGTAAAATTATTCTTGAGGTGTCTCAAATATCTTCGACTAACAATATACTGGGTGTAACAAAAGTAACGCATAATAACCGTAACTTTTCAATTTAAATAAATATATGAAAAAGTTTTTCAGTTAAATTCAGTGCTAATATTTTGACATTTTTAGTTTTTGTATATCTTTCTCTATTTTGTTGCTAGAGCAACCAATTTATCATTTTTCTGTATTTGGCCATTTTATTAAAAAAGAAGTTATTTGATCAGAATGTTATTTACAATCCAATAAATTTTTTGAGGGTAAAAAAATGAGACACTTTCAATTTTTCTCCCAAATTTTTGTTTTTTTAAATTGCCTTACAAACAATAGATGGTTGCTCTAGCAACAAAATTGAAAAATTTATGCAAAAACTGAAAATGTAAAAAATGTGTACCGAAATTGACGTTACTTTTATTTAGTTTATATTTTTTGCAATAATGAACTCATTCATCTGTTTTTAGTTTTAAAGAGGTATAATCTTTTTTTTCAATTTAAATATCTTAAGTACCATAAACTGAGGGGAAAGATAGTTTGATCTACTGTTACACTGTTAGATAATATTCTGACAGTACTGAAAAATACACTTAAAATGTTTAGAATATCTGTTAAATGCAGTGGGGAAGTACCAGCAGATATTTTTCAAAATTTGGGCTAAAATTACCATTAAGGGCCAAAGCTACTTCAGTATTTGGGATCATAATATTTTTCAATATTTTATTATTCACCAGCAATTTTTGAAAATGTAAATATCATTGGGAATAAAAATTAACTCGAATCCTTTATAAGAAATTATATCTACAAAAATTTAGGGGCTAAAAAGTTGGACATCCTTTTTCTTCTAAAAAAACGTTTGTGTTTTATTATAATAAAATGCTTTTGCCAAATACGGAAAAATGTGCTTTTAAATTATTTTGAACATTCTATCATTTTGTTAGTGTTTGTACATAAATTAAATGAAATGAATTTATTCTCAAAAAATTAAGAATGGTTTTAAATTTATTTTTCTCGATAAAAAAGTAAGTTTAAATAAATTTTCTTATAAAAATAATAAATAATGGAGACTCAAATGCTACAGAAAGCGACGAACCCAACTACTATACAGAAAGACCGCTATAATTTTAAGCTGAAAGAATGCACAAAATAAAAAAATGTTCTTAAAACTCTGTTAAAAATTAATAAATGATTCTTAGTATCAACACTGCAATAAAATTTTAATGTAATTTGGGGATATTAACCATTCAATCTAATAAAAGTTATATGGCACCTAACTTGAAAACTAAGAGTAAACTAACTAAAGGATGCAACATGTGCATTATATGGTTTTAGAAATATAGATTTATTAGGGTAGATAGATACTTCTAGGAATATTTAAGATTAAATTAATTACTTTAAATATGAACGCTTATCGTCACTCCTCTGGAATCATTTTCCCCTTGATGTTTTAGAAATAGAAGTTAGTAAACCATTTGGTGGGTATTAGTACCTTTTAGGGAAAAAGTAATTTATAATCAAGAAACCATCCATTCATCGATTTGAAAAATTAAGGAGAGAATCAAGTATCGGTTTTTGTCTAGCACTGTTCAATAATTTGTCCAACTTGCATAATTTCGGGAATAGCTACTCTACAGATCGTCCGAAGACGACATTCACCGCAGAAACTTCCTTAGCATACATGGCTTATTTTCATTTGAGGAATGCGGTATAATTGTGAGTCACTTTGTTTTACCAGCTGGAGTTCTTAAAAAAACTAATTAACTTTGACTGATAAAATGGGAAAAAGGTATTTTGGAAGCAAAAATCAGACTTTCGTGTTTGAATCCAAATTTTGCACCTATTGATCCGTTTTCTAGCTAGGTACAGAAATATAAACCAGATATTTTAGCTATTAAATAAAGTTTATAAATATACAATGTAGTAATATTTTTTATCATTCACATTTTCATCTATGGCGCCAATTAGTGCAATATTACTGCAACATTCTAGCGCGGGTATAATTAAAAGTGAGCTCGAGGTGAATACAAAACAGCGGCCGTTTAAAAATTTAAACATCGATACTGATCTTTTTAGTTGGAATAGAAACATTATCATACTTACATTCACTCACCGTCGGGCATGAAATAAACATAAACAACGCAACGGAGTACTTTCAAACAGGCGGAATAATTTTCGGATTATATGCGTTGGTTTTAGTCTTCAGTTCAGAACGATTGAAAATAATAACAATCATAAACTATAATATACGTAGATATTTATGACGTCAGTAAATTGGAAATATGTAAAAATATACTTTATAATAAAGGATATTATAAGAAGAAAAACAATATTCCTAGAAATAATTATTTAATTATAGACTTTCTTAATTTATTGACTATAAAATTATATACTCTTATCACAAAATAAAAATAAACCACTGACATATCATAAAAAAGTTTTACAAATTAAAAAAAAAACAATTGAAGGGCGAGAGGAAAAATGATTTTTGTTGAAAACGAGGTAATTGTTTCATATTGCAACTTTTTACAGATAGAATTAAAGTATAAATTTCACTTCTGTAAAAAAGATAATCGGAAATAAGGATAAAATATGTGCGGTTAATTACTGGAAATTAGTAAAAAGTGGAATATAATCGTATATCCCGAAGCCCTTCAATTACCAGCATAATGTGTTGGATAAAAACTGGATTTCTCATGACCGTTCCTACGTGATTTATATTATTTTTTATAAAGGAATTTTTGCTGAAATTTAATATTGTATCTTTAATTTTCAAATTTTTACATAAAGATAAGAAATGTTTATGGAGTGCCTTGCGAAAATACTTATTTATATTTATAATTTATTTTCAGGAGTAATTTGTAAACTGAGGTCCAAATTTTGGAAAAATATAGTTTTATCTACTGTTAGTTATCAGTATTCTGATACTAACTGAAAGACACACTTGAAATACTTACGATATGTGTTAAATGAAAGTTGGTAACTTACAGTACTCAAACTATCTTTTCCAAACTTTTGTCAAAGTTACCTTTAAGAGCAATTATTTAATACTTTTTCATTTTCTTTTTTTATAATTCATCAACCTTTTGAACGGACAGACTCAATTTTTAAAAAAATTTAAAATTATCTTAGATATGTTTCATCAAAAAGTGTTAATTTCACACATAATATAAGAGTGAATTGCGAGAGTATAAATCAAAATATCAAAAAAGGAGTCTGTCCATTCGAAAGGTTGATGAATGTACTTTATTATAAAAAAAAGAAAAGGAAAAAATATTAAAAAAATAACGCGTACAGGACTATGCAAGCAAACAAAGTTTTTCTTTCGGCAGGGGCCAACGTTATTTTAGTTTACGGTATTCATTGTCAAATACAAATTACTTATACGAAATTATTGCAAAAGATGTTAGGCTAAAATTAAATTATGAAATCCGAAACTATCCTTTTCCAATTATGTTTAAAATAGTGATATTAATTGTCTGGTGTAGACTTTTAAAAAAACCAAAAAAGTTGAATTTAATTTATAGTTTGTAATCAAGTTTGAAGCGTTTGCAAATATCAGATATGTATCGTGATGTTATCAATCTCGAAACAACCATTCACTCACAATCCATCCACCATTCCTCATAAATCACTTCCACCAACCATCAACCACTTCTAATTAAATTCAATCAACTCACCGTCTCCGGATGATGATCCTACATGCGATCCGTTATCACCTAAACAAAATAAATACAAAATTACTCCATTATTTTCCAACAACACGAAAGTTTTAATAACAATATATTTCTGCCTCATTTATGATAAGTAGTAACGATTATGGAGCAGTTAAGAAGAGAACAGTAATAACTCTTTTTTCTTGGGTGGGCGTTAAAGTAGAACCTCATATTTTTTTTCAAAATATTCGGAAACAATTGGCCGAAAATGGTTATTAAATTGATTGGCACGCGGTGTTTTTAACGATTTTTTGCATCATTACAAGGCGGCTTTCTTATTCAATTATACACATTCTTCCTTGTACGAGTGTAACCTTATATGAACAAATTTTAAACTGTTATTACCTTGCCAAAATTATAACATAATTGGTCGTTATATGATTGAATTGGTGTTAATCAATTTTAGCATCGAATTGTTTTATAGGTGAAAATCTATAATATAATGATGATAAAAAAAAAAGAATTGGTTAATAATTGGCCGGATATATTCGATTTGTTATAGTGTACTTAAATCAAACTTTAATTAAAATTAACACATAAAAAAATGATTTAATCTCTAACTGTTTTATTTCTTGCCAATTTAAACACCATTTTTTTGTAAGATGAGCTCACAAGTTGCTAAATTTGTAAAAATTATTCACAATTAAAAATAATTGTTTTTCAACTAAAGACGAATGTCTCATAAATAAATATGTAATGTGAGCTTCCTTGTACTTGTCTTTATCTTAAAACTAACATAAGGAAGATCTTTGTAACTCGCAGTAAATGTGATTTATCGAGGATTCACAACCAAAATAAAAAAATATTTAAAAATAATAATAAATCAAGCAAATATTTTTTCGTGTTTAATTTATTTAAATTTAAAAATATTTAAAAAAATTTTATATATACCTAACGTTAAATTTTGTAATATAAATTCTAAAATATTCAACTAATGAATTGTTAATTATGCAACAGATAACATGAAATCGGTTGCATTTTAAGTAATGACTTGAAAGCTCAATGAAATTTTATCACACTATAAGTGTGAGACTTTTGTTTTTTAATGTAAATGAAGCTTGAATTTGATTAGATTGTATTCTTAATTGGATGGGAACAGTGACGTACTTTTAATACACCTGACACTTTTTTGATAACTTATTTTTGATTTATTGTTATTGGATTACTTGATAATAACAAAACTTGGGTACGATATTTAAATGGCAGGCATTAAGTCTGGTAGTATTATAATTAAGTTGACAGTAAAAAAATCGAAATTGCAAGAAACAGTTTCTTGACCATAAGGTTAGAAATAAAGCTAAAAAGCTCAGTTACAGTTACATTTACATTTTAATGATAGTTTGCTCAAATTTTCACAAGACCTTACTTTTGGTTGCCACTAGAGAAGTTTTTTAGGAAGTAGTCACCCTATTTACAATCGCATTTTTTTTATTTGACGCCTAGTGGCGATTTAGAAATGGGCAAAGAAGTAAACATTTTAATTTAATAAGGGACAAGGGTAGTAAATTAAAATGTTTACTTCTTTGCCCATTTCTAAATCTTTTTGATTCCTTAAATTTATTTGAAATCTTTTGCCGTTTAGAAGTTACCAAAAGTAGACCCTCGGGTAATTTTTCAAAAATGCACAAAGACTTAAAGCATAATAATGAATTAGCAAAATTAAAAAAATATTTTTTTTAGTTTTTATGTTGAGTTATTGGGTAGTAGATGCATTTCTAACTGTTGTTATGTCGAAAAAAATGAAAAAAAATATGAGTAAACTTCAACACCGTGTATATAAAAAATGGAGATATATGTTTAGAAACACCCTATATAACAAGGGGCAAATATGTAATTATTTACTGCAAAATGAGCCAGCATAATATTTTATAATATCAACAATTTGTTGCTTATTTCTGAACATGAATAATATAAAGGCCAATCATCATTTTAGCAGTTTGTGACAATCTCTTAGATATGGTACAAATAATAATATTATTTATTTCATGCTTCAGTTCACATGGTACAACTATATCTTTTGCAATTGTATTTCAAAAAAGATCAATTCAATTTCAGAAATCTTCAATTGTAATTCAGAATAGTCAATTGTATTTCACAAAGCATCATTTGAAAATCAGAATTCGTCGATTATTTGTGTTTCATTTAAGTAAATTTGGCCGCAGAAATGTTGGATTACCTAATTTATATTTAAGCCACCAACAGCTATGCCTTCCATTTCAAAAAAGATCAATTTTAGTGTGTTGTGCTGCACCATCACAACCATCACCAACAATTGTATTTTTGTCTTCATCAATAATTGATGTTTCTAAGTAAACCAACACTTGCTTCATAATACCAGGAGTCATAACAGAAATCCGAAGTTGCTTTTAGCAGTACTGCTTTAATCTTAAAGCCAATTATTGCAATTGGGTTTTACATTGGTGAATGAGGACCTAAGCCTAATATTTTTACTGGTGTAATGTTACACTGTCAAAGCACATTCTTGAATAATCATATGTGCTGTTGTGGTTCACTTGCACAATCGCCGCCAAATACTTTCGGCTTCCTCATTTTTTTTACAATTGGTGCTTACTGAAATAAAATTGATTTTTCTGAAATACAATTGATGCTTTTTGAAATATAGTTTATTCTTTTTAAAATACAATTGATGATTCTGAAATACAATTGATGCTTTCTGGAATACAATTGATACTTTCTGAAATTAAATTGATCTTTTCTGAAAAATTGATGATGCATGAAGAAATGGAAAATGTATAGTCTTTAAAATAAAGATTAAAATACAAAAACACAGATATATATGTGTAAATATAAGAAGTAGACTAAAGAATCATCAACAGAATAAAAAAGCTTTTCGATAAGATATTTCCTATATGTACTACTAATTTGACCTCGAATTTGACCTATGATTGAATTGAATTTATTTAAACACCGCACTTCCTCGTAATACCCATGCTAATAAATATGGGTTTACATGGTATAGTTGGAGTAGCCCCTTTCAAAACATTATTTTTCCTGAAAATATTAGTTAGCAAATAACAATGAGTGAATAACTTATTTTTTTTTAAACATTATCAATCAATCCTCCTTCTTCCATGTTAATTTTGAATTTAAATGAATAACTAAAAATTTAAGACTATCACATTCTTTTATTGATTTTGATCCAACTCTAATTAGAGAACTTGTAAAACTCCTTTAATCAGGTATATGTTGACACATCTTTTGATTCAGATTAAATTTTATCTATCACTACTACTTATTTGTGATATGGTATATTAAAAATTTTTTGGGATTAGCTGCTCCAAAAGAGTTTCTATTGGTAGGTTTTGATTAGTAGATATTCATACCTCCAAATAAACAAAAATGGGTATTAGCTCTTTTATTACTCACGTCCAGATTTATCTAAATTCATCTGGATGAAATTTTTTATTTAGTTGGGCAAAAGAAAACAAATGTTCTTACGTTTTTTCTTGTGTTCTTCCTGCTGATGAATCATGCCTCCATTAGGGTCTAGCATCATGGAGTGCCCCAGGTGCCCTCCATGACCCCCTGGTTGGCACTCCATCGTGATCATAGCACCCTCAATGGTGAGGAAATCTTTCTGAAAATAAAAAGGACTAATATAAAATCAGGTTTATAGTTTCATGTAAATATGCAATAAAACGATGAAATTCCGCAAACAACTTAGTTGGGAAGTAATAATTTTCACCAACGTCAATTTAAAAAAGTTTAACCAGGCAGTATTTAATAACTAATTACATTATCGCATAACATGAATAGTTAACCTTTGAAAAGAAAAATCCTTCCTGACCCAATAATTATATGCATGCACATTGCTTTTGCACACATAAACACATAGAACGCGTAATCACGATGGGGCATAGATGGTACAGACATGCATCCCATTAGGTAGCTGTTGCTAAATTGCAGCTTGCTTTATTCTAATGATTTGCTCTATGGGCGCCTACAAAAAAGGGAGCAGTGGTGACTTTTTTTGTCTTCCCAACATGCACGTAAACTTACTCGACAGTCTGACATTAAAGCACGTAAAGTTGTCGGTTGTCGGCGTGATTTTTGCCTCGGACCACTTTCGAGTTCATTCAAATACATAATAAATTTATGCGCATACATCCGCTAAATGTTGCACTTTCCCCAATAATAAGAAAACACGGCAAGATACCGCAAGGTTCCGTAATTGGTCCCACAACTCACGTTTGATATTATATCCATACGATTTTGTTTGAAAACAAATAAAAAAAAACTAGTAAGGCGAAACAAATTTCACAGTATATTACCAAAAAATTATTCAGATATTTTATGATTAAAGAAAGTAATGTAAGCTATGATCATAATTATTTATAAAACTGTAATAAAATTAGCGTTTGTACAAATTTAAATGATTGAATTAAATCAAAAATATTGCAGCAACTTGATTTAAGCAGGCAGCATTCGTTTACTACAGTAGCCTAGGGCAATTTTCCATTCGCTTAGGTTGATTAGGCGAAAGTAATTGATAATTAAACGCCTTGGCGTTTGATTGAAGTCTTTTAGGCGCCAGGAGTGAGCCTAATTCAAAACAGAAAATTATATTAGCATTTTCCAAACAGAATCTTTGAGAATTGCAGGAATTCGCTCTCTTAACTTGTAATTGACTTAATTACAAACTCAATGCAAACTTATATCGTCTTGACCCAAGTAATGCATTTGTAAATTGGACGTTTATTTGAGCTGATTGGTGTGTAAGTATTCTTTCGCTTTGTAAACACAAGAGCGCTCGTTTTGTTTAACTGTTATTACATATAAATACAAGACAGGCGTAATTGTCTTATAAATTATTAATTTCCACATCGATTCGGATTGATTGATTATCACTTTGTACGGGTATGCGCCGGTAAGGACTTAATCTGCATAATAAACACCCATTTACTGCAGGCCGGAGTCTTCTCTATCCCAGCAGGACCATCATCAATCAAAGCATTTTTATCTAAATAATTAAACCGTAACTTTAATTACCAAATTAAATACACATAATTATCACAGCTGTTACGGCATTATGCCACGAGCGAGATAATAATCCCCGATAAGAATAACTTTCTTATCCCTCCAAAATTTAAACCTAACGGCCCTCCCAGATGTCATCATTTTACCTTACCCGTTCCTTTTTCTTTCAGGTAAGCGAACTTGGAGATCCTGTGGTTTTTGCATTTTCTCGTACTTTATTGCCGATAATTACAGCGGATATTAAGGCTGGATTACTTCCTTTTGTGGTGGATTGGTAGAATTACTAAAATGTAAACCGTCTTAAATAATATTGTTTGTTATTTCTTTTATTCGTAATCTAACCGCAAAGCTACCTTTTATTTCTCACACATAGAAAGCAATCATTTTTATTACCAGCATTTACCTTGCAAATTCGAAGCTTTTGTTCGAAAGGAGTTTTTTTTTGAGTAAAGGTAATTTTTGACTAAACTAGGCGAGGTTAGCAGTTTTTTTAAATTTAATTGGAAATTAACCTTTTTACTTAACGCGATTTATTTGTAATTTTATAAATAATTTTCCCATAATAAAGCTATTAAGAGTACAAGAAATTCTTTCAACAAAGTAAAATAAATAAGATAAACATATGTGGAAGTAGAAACTTATCAAGAAAATAATGTTTGTAAGGAATCATCAATAAAAGTTAAACACATATCAGTGCCAGTTGGTAAGTAAGTTGGCTCGAACGAGACTGGCGCCAATTAAAAAGCGATTACTGTTGAATTACTGCCGTAGCTACTTTAAAAGTAAAGATGAAAAAATGTCATCTAATAGGCCGTGGATGTATCGGTTGTCTTGTATTGTGATACTGGCACGCTTGCCATCTGTTGGTCGGGATGTTAAAGGAGCAGAGAGCGTCGATCATCACTCCATTATCTCACACGTCACAAAAGGTGACGATAATTAAATTTTCACGCTTCCTATTAATTTCATTACATGACTACTACAAATCATACATATCTTATATTTATAATCAATTACAAAAAATTGTGATTATCACTTTTTTCAATAACCATACATTTCGATAAAACCCTTGATATTTTTCATACAGATAATTTAGATGACATTCAAAAAGGCCTTTTTAGTCTACTTGAAGTATTTCTTTACAAGACTTAATTTTAAAAACTAAAAATTTTTTTGATATATATTCTTTTGTTTTTTAAAGTAGTTATTCGGGGTGTCCCAGACCACTAGTACCACCTCTTTATTTTGAGAACCCTTTGTGGTTCGTAGACGATAAAAAAGATTTTACCCCCAAAAACTGAACCTAAAGAATCTTTTGGTGTAATTCGTAATTTCTAAAACAAGCCGGAAGTTTCCGAAGCCAGAATTAACTTTGAAACTTTAAATGGCAATCCAGGTCGAGTGTATTTGTGCAAAATTGGAATTAAAGTAATATAAAAATATTGAAGTCTGAAGTTTAAGATCGTTTCGCAAATTGTAGTTTGAAAAGTATTCTTTTTGTTTTCGGTGATTATTTAAATGTTTAAATCAAAATTTTTAGAGGTACTGAAAAATATATCGTGAGTTTTATGGAAAATCGTTTTTAAAACTTTCGGATAGAAAATTTGAACTACTACGTCTCTTGGTATAAATCCTACCATTGTGCATTGAATACAAATGTACAAAAATATTTTTAAATATCACAATTTCAAATGAAAAATACTAAAATTTCAGACGTCTCTCTTTCATGGTTTCATGGAAGAGATATTATAAGGGTGTCTCCAAATTGGCGCCTAAGCACTCCAGTATGTTTTTGAAGACCCTTCGTAGAGTACTGAAAAATTAGTAAAAAAATCTTTTTCGCTATTTGATATGAGAAATTTAGGTTCAAGGTTAATATTTTTGTAATCATAAATCACCCAAACAATTTTTTTACTACAGTCAAGAAATTTGGAAATTGGATAACAAACACCAATGATATTCAATTCTCAAGTCATCTTTTTGCTAGTGAGCAATTATTTCGCTGAGGGAATCGAAACCGTCCTCTTGTTTTTCAGAATTTCTGGTACTTAACTGATTTTCATCTCTTCATGAGGAACTTATAATTATATCAATATTTACTATATTTGCAATTGCTTGCACCCAATCTGTGCATACATCCGCATAATCCACAACATGGAATTTTGGGGGGTGAGCAAGTGCTGACCAAAATTTCTGAAACTTCTAAAAAAAAATTGACCCGAAACGATAGTCTTAATTTTTCCAATGGCTGAATATTATACCTATGTATTGGTTTTAAGCAAAAAACCCTCTGTCAAGATACTCATTCATAGTATTTTTTATTTATTTTACATCTTATTTTTTAATTTCTGATTTTTTTTATAAATAAAACTGTTTAAAATTTAAGAAATCTCTTAAGGTCATAACGAATGACAAGGTTTGAAATTTGTTTTTTTTTTAATATTGGAATATAATAATCTAATTATGCATGGTTTCAAAATTAAAACAAATAAAAACAAACTGTAGTATACTTTAAACATATTGAAATCGAGTAAAAATAAAAAAATATAACGTTGGGCTCTTTTTGTGCACCCCTTTGTATATCAAATTCATTTACCAAAAAAACAGTCACTCAAAAAACTAATTTTTCCCTTTGTATAGTAATTTCATGATAAATTTTAAACTTTGCATAAAAATTAAAACAAAAATTCTAAATAACCATACCAATAAAAAAGGTAGGTAGGCAGTCTTTGTTTGATAAAACCTAAAAATTTGGTGATATTTTACATTTTTTTCCAAATATTGCTGCTTTTGAATAAATAATTTTTATCCCAGTAATTTTTAATAATAATATAGTATTTAAAATTATTTTTTGGAACAATAATTTGAAATTAAAGAATTTAAGTTAAAGAATTTTCGAAATTCATAGAACTGATGGGTTACAAAAAGAAACATAATAAACTGGATAATTTTTTTGGTAAAATTAGGCTATACAAACCTTTAATTATTTATTAACTGCTATTAAATACCTATGTATTATTTATGATCATAGGTTTGTTAGATAATTTCCGGTTTTTAAGGGTACACTGTGCCCTATTCACATTTTGGTAGGTTCATAAAACCAGCGAAAACAAATTTTATGGAATGAAATAATAAAAAAATTTAAAAAGAAATTGTTTTTCTTATTGGAATATTTCTGTTTTAACTTAATTTATTGCATTTACCCAAAATTTTGATTTTTTTTTAAACAATTAATTCTGGCGCTTGGTTGTAAAAGAACCAAAGTAAAATGTGTTTTTTGGTAAATCGAAATTAAACTAACATTAAATGGTAATCCTTATTGTATGCACGAATATTTTTTACATTATTTTCTTTATCAAATCTAATTTTTGGCCATTATTATTATGTTTGGTGTTCATAAATGTACATAGACCCAAATCCCAAAAAATTGAGATTGGGCCATTTAGAACCAAACCTCAGAATTAAATAAAAATAATTACAACCAACTTTGGTCCCTGCCAAATTGACCGGTTTCAGACTTTTTTCAAAATACTTTTAGTTCCCACTCAGGTTATTTTCAAAACAAGTAATTTTTGAAAAATATACTCAAACCGATATTATTAATTTTAACAAAATCAAGCCTTCAAAGCCTTTTTAACCTATGTCACCTGTTAAAAACGCGTTTTAAATGTCTAACGTGAAAATGCCATATCTTCTCTAATATTCCATCAAAATACAAAAAAATATGACACTTGTATAGAGGAGCTTTAAAATGATGTATCACTCGACCGCCAATGCCATTTAAGATTTCTGAAGGGGTAGCTTCCCTGTATAACTTGCACCATAAAAATTGGTCCCCCACCAAACAAAATTGACCGGTTTCAGGGTTTTTTTCAAAAATTATTTGTTTTCAAAATAACCTGGGTGGGAACTCTTAGTTGGATTATTTTTTGCAAATCCCTTTAACATTTTTTGCAACCACACAAAGAAAATTATACTGATTTTGACAAAAAATATTGAATTAGGAAATACTATTGCATTAAAAATAAGAAAATTTGACATACAAAATAATCTGTAAACTTCTATTAAATCATCCCTTTCCGCAAATACGCATTTAATTAATTTTTTTGTTAAAAAACAACTTCAATCGTTTAAAATCTTGAGTAATCTAAAAAAAATGATCATCAGGCATCTAAGCTTTATGATGAACAAGAAAAGAATAAAAAATATGTATGTATAATAACTTTGTGCCTAAACATTTTCATGTTGTTGAAAGTTTAGTAATTCAAATCAGATTTTTTTAGAATAGCTATTTAAATTTGATAAGATTTTTTTATAGGAGTATTTCATCCAATTTTGTATCTTTCTATTATTAACATAATAGTTTTTTCCTATTCGAATAATGAGAGTCATCGACCGATTCGTCACTAAACCACATAATTATATTGTTTGTATGTCGAATCCAATTCGGATGTGTGATTAGAATCTCAGCTGTACCATTGTTAAACCGATAGACTATTTTTATAGGGCAATAAAAACGAATACAAAAGGGCGTAAAATAAATCAACAATTTTGCAAGAGCTTACTTTTTTAGAATAATCTAATACTTAAATAGCATTTGCATGGTGATAAATATAATAATGATTTATAATACCATTAATTGTTACAACATACTTCATAGTAAATTTCAATCAGAAGAGCCTCTCGATATACATTTATGTTTTCAGATTTTACCAGAGTCACAAACAAAATTTTGTAGTAATATTAATACTTATTTTTCAAATAAAATACTTTTTTTATTAAATCGTTGTAAATAAATGTCGTAAAACTTTTAATTATAAATACTTTTTCTCTTATTGTTAAAAACCTCTGGTATAAAAGTCTATATTTTCCAATTTCTTTTGCTAAACGTTTTGAATTAAACAAGTGGTGATTTTAGAAAGCATGACGGATTATTAGCTTTTATTAACGAATCCATTTATTCAAATACTTTTCGAAATACGGATAATAATTAGCGCACTTTCATTCGATGCGCTCTCGTTTCGTCGGTAAAAAAGGAGACTGCAACGTGATAAAAGAATAGAAATGAAGGAATCGTCGGTGTAGAGCTGAAAATCCATTCGAAAAGCAATAAATCAGCATGACCCACTTAAAAGCGCACTAATTAATTATTACATTTGCAAAAGGTATGACAGGAGCGCGGGATTATGCAAAAGATGCGGCCACCTCTTATTTATTACACAACTTAAATACCTATTCTTGAAATAAAAATTAGCTTGATTTAACTGTTGGAATCAATTACATGGAATCAGTTAGAGTTAAAAAGATAATTGGATTGTTCTATGATGACTTGCATTACGTTGAAACAAGTGGACAAAAAGCATGAATAATTATTTAAAATTAGGTACAAAAGTAGGCCGAGATGGTTTATTAGTTTTATTCGTGTGTCTTTGTAATTAAGTTTAAAAATTATACTGTTTTAAATTTATTAAAGCAATTATTATGAATATCATTTTTAATTTAAACACTGCTTTCCCATACAATTATCGATTTATAATTTTTTTAAAAGAATTCTTTGATATAATTGCGCTTTTAATGTAGCTTGATGTATCGTTGAAATCCCCGGCAAGTTTTTGTACAAAAATCGAAGGTTCCATAATTCAAAACATAGCGAACATACGCGAAATTCCAATATCTCGCTTCTTTTATAATAATTGCATGCGAGTTTATTGGCTAATTATTTAATTATCAATAAGGCCGTAATAATCCGACAGGTGCTCATGGGAACCTGCGGTGGTATGCCGTAATAAGGGCTCAGGTTAAACTATGATGCTCATTAAACCACTACTCAAACGCCTAGCTTTTCGAGTACAACAATTCCAAATATTAACATAATTTTAAATTGCATTTCGCATCTACTTGATTGTAGATACGTTTAATTTATTAACCTATTGCGTTAAGAGCTGTGACGAGCATTTTCCTTATGCCAGTCACATACGCTCGCATGATATCGAAGAAGTTGTGGTTAATTACTCTGATACGATCAGAAAAAAATGTAATTTATTCTGCACTTAGGGACTTTTAAAGGTTTGCAGTTTAAATTAATGAAATTTAATACAGTTTAATTATAGTATACTTGCCACTTCAATAAAAATATATTCTTGCTTCTATAATTTAAGTCATTAACTGTAAGTACGTTATCTATGAATAGATGTATGCTAAAAATAAAGTAAATATTTGCTTTAATTATTTATAATGTCACTAAAAAATTAATATATTATTTTATGAACTTAAAGGTAGGACTCCTTGTAGACCATGGAATTGACCCGATTTTCTTACATTTTAAAAAAGCCATAGAAATCAGTACTAAAAAAGGTTCTCTTTGACAATGAAAAAAATATTTCTTTAATAAACTTTTGAATAAAATTGTTTCAATTTACGACTAAAGAGTATGAAGATATAATATTGGTTTTGTAATGGAATCGCTAGACAAACAGGACGATAATATCAACATAGGTATCCAAATAGTATTTGGTTCGAAGACTACGAGAAACAGGCATCCTACACCTCAAAAGGCTTTTCATCCTCATGAAGTGAATGTAGTGTTTTTCTTTGTATTGTTATGAGCATCTTCCTAGACACCCGCGATAAATTTTCCGTTGGAGATAATAACAAGAAATAGAAAATCCATCCCACTTTTCTGGAGCTTCTTTGCAAATTATAACCAAATAACTGATAATTAATGCGAATCCCTAGATGGAGCGCGAGTTTGGGAGGAAAAATTGGGAAAAAGTTTCCCTCGTTAGATTTTCAATTTTTTTTTCAGATTTATAATCTAAATTGATTAGGCTACATCCTCCCAGAGAGTTACCTTCTGCAACCTAGCACAAAATTAATTAGAGGGGTCCAAAGTTAAGGTACTTTTAGATCATTAGATTTTTTTGTACATTCTCCAATTTTTTTCCTTCTGGCAGGAATTAGAGAAATGACTTCTAAATCATCTACAAAAAAAATAATACAAAAATTTTGTTCGTACTAGCTTTTATGACTGCAGAACTAAACCACTATATTTTCCGTTTAGGAAATTGCTCTTAATGCTGTCCTCGATGATCCAAAAATTAGTACTCGATGTATTGCAAGACATATACAAACACCCTTTCCGTGTCTTGAATCGCGAGATGTTGCATCCTTATCATCACCAAAATTTACAACCTCAAGATGCTCACCAACAATTGGAATTTTTAAATTGGGTACGACAGCAACAAGTGCAAAACGGTTTCATTTCAAATGTTTTATGGTCCGATGAAGCAAGTTTTACTCCCTACTAAATAGTAAACGGAGTAAGCAATTATCACAATGATCATGTGTGGTCATGGCAATATTCACATGCAATTAGATCATGACGATTTCAACAACGTTTTAGTATCAATGTTTGGGCTGGTACTTTCAATAACAATTTGTTGCCTGTAAAAAATGATCAGTTAAAAGGAGATATGTACAGATATTTTTTAGAAAACATTATTTTAGATTTAATTGACGACGTACCACTTAACATTGTTCGCAATATCTGGTATCAACAAGACGTGGGTGCACCTTTGCATCGAGGAAGACTAGTAACAAACTGGTTAAATGATCACTTTTCAAAATGGATTGGAGGTGGGTCGTGAAGATGCAATACCTTAGCCACCAAGATCACCTCATTCAAAAGCGTTAGACTATCATTTCTGAACACATATTAAGGATCTTGTGTACCAAGTAACAATAGCTAAGCTACTCGTTATTAGAAAGGATTC
Source organism: Stenus bimaculatus (assembly GCA_963971135.1). Lineage (NCBI taxonomy): Eukaryota > Metazoa > Arthropoda > Insecta > Coleoptera > Staphylinidae > Stenus > Stenus bimaculatus. The sequence goes on from OZ020180.1 coordinate 31,674,781, forward strand.
AAGATGAGGCACATCACAGACGAAATAATGGATATGTTATACGTCAAAATACAAAAGCTTTGATGGGTACATTTTGTATATATTTTGTGATTTTTGAAATTACCCAGAGAAAATTGAATTATTTTCTAAGTGTTAGTGAATTAGCTGTTACCGGTTTTTGAATGGATTCTTTAATATTTTTCAAGAGTTCATCATGTTCTATACTAAGAATAATACACGAAATATCAGTATCCTAGTAGTCATTTATATAAATGATAAATAATACAGCCCCAAAATGTGCTTCCCTGAGAAACCCCCTTGATAACGTTTATTTTTTTAGAAACAGTTTCTTTGCAAGAAACACATTGTGACCATAGCAGTCTAGTTTCATTAGAAGTATCCGATGATCCACCGCATCAAAAGCCTTTGAAAAGTCGAAACAAACTCCTACATTTGTTTAGTAATATAGTCTCTAATTTTCTAAAAATCGCATCATTAAAAAACAAATAGGTAATATTTGATTGTTTAATGTATTAGTAGTGGTTAGGTAGCATTACTTTAATACTAGTGTAATCACATCTTCTTAAAATTCAAATATACACCTGAAATCGTAAATTTTTTTAATGAAAATGTTTTTGATTCGGTTGGTTGGTTTGCAGCAGGCGGCCAGGGTAAGTAGTGTAGAGAAATTTGGGGTATTTTAAAAGGAGTATTCTAGGTGTCCGGATGGTCTCACTTTAATACTGGTTGTTGTTTTCTGATAAAAAGCCTTGCACACTTCCGGCGAACGCGATGCGACGCGGGGGAGTAGACTCGTCAGCTCATCATTTCTGCCGTAATTATGTTTACGTTTTCCATTGTTGCGCCGCTTAGGACGCCATTATGTTTTCACTACGACCTTGTTTCACATATTACACGATTTATAATGAAGGAAAAAATATTTCAAATAATAAATTTAAAAAAAACCTTACGAAACACTTTGGAAACGACTTATGAAATTTTTGGTTAAACAAACATAAAAATGGTTTTTCTTGAAAACCACTTAGTTCTGATAAAAAAATAAAAAATCAAGATAATTATGGATTTTTATTCTTTTTAAGATGCAATATCAAAAACTCAAATAAAAAAAGATTACAAAAACTTCAGATCGTGAAAATCCTTAAAACTTTCAATTATGTATTTAGCTTAGGTTTGTAATAATAAAAAAATACTTTTGAAATTAAAAAATTTACATAAAAAAGTTTCCTACGAAAAAATATCAAAAATTTAATTCTCGGATTATAAATATGGCCACTAGGGCTGTTTTATTTCCCAAAAACGTTTGAAAATTCAAAATTATTTTTAAAGATCTCCTGTAACTGAAACGCTTTTTTTTATAATGATTATAAAGAAAAGCCGAAATTGTATAAAAACCTGACCAAATTACATTTGAGGAACTGGGGGCATATTCTTGAATCACTCGACACGATCGTATCATTCTCTCCTTGTCATCAAATGCAAAAAGAGTCTGTCCTTGTCATGTCATACGTCATTGCATCGGATGATTCAAAAATAATCCCGCCCCCTGGCCCAATTAAAAGCTCAAAATTTATAAACAGATCTAATCCACTAGTAACCTCAAAAATTTAATTCACTTTACATTTTGTAATAAAAAATTATTTTTCTCAAAATCTATTAAATCATTTTCTCGAAGATTCTAAGGAAATAGGGATCAGGAAATATCAAATATTCGCCATTTATAAGTCTGCCACATAAGGGATTTATTCCTTATTTCAACTTGCAACTTCATAAAGGCTATTTTAAAGTGTCATATTTTGGTAACAAAATCTTGTCTCAGATTCAACTGTACAATCACGCGCAAAGATATCGAGGACACAACAGAAATATAACAAGTAAAAAGCCTTCACAAATACGAAATTTTAAAGGACCCCGCCCGCATATTGGTGGTATTCATTTCTTTCAATTGCCATTGGGTCAGAATATTTCTTTTGTATTCTCGATATCTTTGCTTGTGTTTGTACATTACGAAGTCGAATTGGGACAAGATTTTGTTATGAAATTATGGCCTAAACACGTTGGCGGAATTTTGGGTTTTATAAATAAACGGCATGGTGCAAAAATTTCAATTTTTAACTAAACCTTGTTCTATTTTGAATTAGTTAGAATATGGTCTTGGGCATATTTTGGTCAAAAGTCAAATAAATTTAGGAGTTGCCTAGTTTTAGCACCAAGCCCTTTAATTATTCAACACTAATTTATGGTATAATATCCATAAGAAAACGCTTCATGGGTTAGAATTTACATGAATATTTTCTCTATCAGAATTTGTCAAAAAATTTATTCTAGATTTATCAATATAAGATGGAACGTTGAACGTTGCAGAAGTTAACCACCACATATACAGGGTATTCCGACATTAAGTGGCCAACGTTTAGGAGGTGATTCTACAAATCATTTTAAGAAAAAAACTTTATATAAATCTATATCCGATTTCGTACCCTAAGGGATCTACAGCCCTTGACATGTGCCATGCCATGGATTAAATAAAGACCCAAAATTTGTTTTTCTTTAAATTTACAAAATAGGAACAAACATCCAAGTCTACATTAATTTTTAATTATTTTCGTTAATTTCTTCCAGTGAAGAACCTTTAAATACTCCAAACATGATGGGTATTGTAAAACTGCAATCGTTTCAGATCAGTACATTTTACTCCTAAAACGGTGCGTTCTACCGCCTTCGTATAAAGTACCTATTTTGCCCAAAATTAATTGGGGAATATTATTGTAAACTTTATTTTTATTTTTTACTAGCCATAAAAAAGTTAGGGGTATTTTTTATGACAACCCTCCCCAAATCTACGTTTTCAAAGCTTCTGAGAAAATTGAAAATAATCAGGAAAACTTATCGAAGTGACCTCTTGACTCACACAAAATTTCAAATATCTACAGTAATTCGTTTTCAATTAATCGAGCCAAAACCCAATTTTTGATGACACATGTAAAAGGCGAAATCGGATATAGGTTTATATAAACTTTTTTCTTAAAATTAGTTGTAGAATCACCTCCTAAACGTTGGCCGCTTAATTTCGGAACACCCTGTATAGTTAATTGCCACCTCCCACATTTTATGAAATTATAAGGTTAGAACTGATTTCTTTAACATAGGTTGAAAATAAATTGATTAAACAAAATGAATGCTGAATCTATTTGAAAAATTTTCGTTATAATTTCCATTACCATTTTATACCATTTTGTCCTAAGAACTGCATTTGTGCTTTTCAAAAAATACTCGGTCTAAAAACGTTTAACGGTGCAAAATTTTAATGAAAATCTTTTGCATCAAAATACTTTAACAAGATTTGAAGATTTTACATTTTAAAATAATTTTGCAAACAGGATTCTATAAAAGCATTTTATAGTTTATGCTTGCTTGAAGAATATTTGCGAAATTTTACATTTTACAATATATTTATTTAAAACATTACCTGGCCTATACAATATTTAAGGGTATTTCTCTACAAGAAAACATAAGAAATATATCATTTAAAAATACATGCGTACACCAGATCAGTATTTGTACATAATACCTTACAAAACTTGGGAAATCTTTTATCAGAAAATATCAAAAATTTAAAGTTTATAATAACGCCTGGCTGAGTTATATTTGTATTTCAATTTCATAACATTTTTGAAAAATTATACGTTTTACAATAACATATTAATTTTTCAAACTTCAAAATTCTCACAGAGATAACTATTAGAAGCTGACAAAAAATTATTCGTGGATTATGAACCCTAGTTGCGGGTTGACTTTCGGAAATTCGTTAATGTTTAAATTAATAAAATAATTACTTGAAACGTATCTGTCCGAAAATTAAATGCATCAACTCATATTAATATATTCCATAATATTCTCTATGATTTACGCTCGCTTTATCCATCATGTCTTGAGACCAAACTAAATCTTAAGCTGCGTCTCAAGACGCAACTTCAGCTTACTCGGTTGCACCACGCCGAAATATCGCCAAATTCGCGTTAAGCAGAGCTTATACATAAGTTGTCGATTTCGATTAGTGTTTATTTTAAATGCGATAATGGCCGATTTTTAAATCAGCCAAATAGAAGGCTGGGAGTGCAGAATACGTTACGCGGCTAAGTTCCCAAATCAAAAGTATGGAAAAGTTCTTTTTCTTCAAATCCGAGACTAACATCGAAATCGAAAAAAACTTTTTCAAATTTTCTTAAAATATGTATTACCAAACTACAAAAAATGTTAAATTAACACAGCATATCTAGGAAATATTTGTTCGAGGTGAAATTTGAATTTTGAAAATCGGTAAAAACGCTCATTTTGGGGTTCCAAGTGGAAAATGCAAAAAATGTAGTGTAAATCAATTATTTTAAGATATTGATAATGTGAAATTTCAATAAAATATCCTGTCTAAAGTTGTTATGCAAATAATTTTCTGCAAAATTACATTGTAGTTCCTAAAGAATGGAGTGAAAATAATGACTATTAACCAACCTCCTTGAAGATATTTAATTAAAGTAATGTAATTCGCTTTGGTTTGTAGGTGTTTAATTTCGTGCCCGTCAATCCAACAAATAAATTATTTACGATTATTTGGAACGCGCTTGTGCTTAATACGTGTCTATTATACGTGCATTTCTAATATGCGATTCTGTTTTTGCAATAAATAACCTAGGAGGAGCTCACCTACACGAGCAAACCTCCGAACACAGAACCAAGTACATTTCCGACACGAGCATGCTGAACCGTGCCTGGCCGTCGAAGATTTTTCTCAACAATCTTCGCCGTTCCTTATCTTTATTTTCTCGTCCTGCCGGCAGCTCGCAGCTCTAATCCTTTTATAGTTTTTTTCTCTAAACCCGCGTTCGCGTCCTCCTCCATATAGAATATGCTAAATTGTTCATGAACACGTACTACATTTCAACCGAGGCTATAAATAGAATGAGTTCACAATTACAACGGTAGTGGGCATTATAATATTAAAATATAGAGCAAGCTGGTGATCTCGTGATGACGCACTATCTATCTTTTCCTCCATCAGAAGAAGAGTGGCAAATGGCAAAACTAAAAGCCTTTATGTTGACAGGTTGTGGGCGTTTGTTTTCAAACAAAAAAGGATAATAAAAACTAATTACACATATTACATAATATTGGAAAGACTACAATCTTGATGAGTTCTACATTTATTAAAATCTTGTAATATGACCTTCAGAAAAAAACCTAATTCAAACATTTTTACTGGTAAATTATTATGATGAAGAAACTGATTTTATCCAAAGATAATAAAAGTTAGTATGTATTAGCAAATGTAAATAATAACGAAAAAAATTGAGGAGCATTTTAGTAAAATTAAAAAACATCTATATTTTTTTATTTTAATCTAATAAATATACCTCATGAATAAACTAATCGTTACACCTTGCTGTGGTATTCGTTAAGTTGATAAAAACAAAGCTTTTGTAATAATTAGCAAATACAGGATGTGTTTTATAAAATTCGGCACAGTTTAGGTTGATAAAAAAATGGCTGAAGGTTGTGACCTTGGCCGGCGTTTGTAAAGCGCGAATATAAAACAATAAATAAACATGAGCTTGCGATCCGATTTTAAGCTCGGATATATCGGTTAATTGCAAGTTATCGACTTCAGACTACAAAAAGGACGCTACTTGAACTTGACGATTAAACATTTATTGCTTTTTCGAAACGTTAATCGCTTCAATAATAGCCATTTTATCTTAAAATTTTTAATTTCCTTTGTTCATTTAATGCCATAAAACTATTTTATTATCATTATTAAATTTTATTTTATTAGGAATTATATTCTTAATTGAATAATTTATTTTATACTGAAAAGCTCAATTTACCTATGGTTTTTATTATATTTATGTTGTTTAATATAGTTATTAAGATTAGTCACAAGATAACTTATTTACCAGTAAGAAGACATTGGACAAAATTGTATCTTTAAAGATAAGTAAAAATTAGTTTTAGTCAGGTTAGGAAAATATAAAAATTTAGATTTTTTCTCAAAATAAATTTTGAGGTTAAGTAATTTTAAATATAATAATTATCGCTAAATCCAAATTGCTCATGAAAATATGAGAATTAAAAAAATCTCGTCAATTTATTTATTTAATCATACTTCTAACTTCTAAGTATCTTATATATTGTAACTGTATTTTTCGGAAATTTTTAATTAAATTAATATTAGCATTTTTACTATTAAAAGATATTTTTGAAATATTAAAAAAAAATGATTGGTTCCCCAAAATTAAATAAATCAAAATTTTTGGTTAATTTATTGCAATATGAAAAATTATTATTATTTTAAATATAAATTTACTTAAAAATGCAATATTATAATTTTTCAACTTAATTAACATTTATTTATATTTATGAATGTAAATATAGTAAACATAGTGATATAGGTGTAAAGTACAATAAATGTGTAATATATTAAGTTAATGATATGCAAATATGTATAGGTTTTTGTATGTATATTCACTTCTTAATAGTAAATTATTAAAGTAAAATAGGTGTAATTTGCAGAAATTTAATCCACGTAAACTTGTTTTGGTGTTTATTTAGGTTATAGTTCGTAAAGAATTTTCTAAATACCTTTATTCGTTGCAGAGTAAAATATTAAAATAAATAAATAATTTACACAACCAAGACATGATGTAAACAAACGTCACACCGTTTAAATTAATAATTTTAACTACCATATTAGGTTGTTAAATTTTTTTTTGGTTAAATATAGAAAATTGTAAAAAATATTTTTAATTAGATAAAAATAAAAAAAATATTTTTTTAATTTTGTAAAAATTAAACATATCTAGTATTTTTGAAAATAAACAAAGATACATTTTGGGGCAAAAATTGAATGACTTATTAATCGATAAGTCAATAACTCAATAAAAATATTTTAAATGATTATAGTTTATTTACCTTATTGGCTTATCTACATTATTACTATATTCTATAATAAAAGGTTAATACACTAAAATGGCTAAGGAGTAGTATAAGCTTTCTATTTTTGAATTTAATACAAATATATTTTAACAAAATTAAATTCATCCGAATTATAATTACCCAAAAAAATTTTTAAATCTAGTTTATGTCACTAAAATATTAGTACGTATTTTTTTTAGAAAATATTTATATTGGCCTTAGGTAATAGCCTGTATTTTTTTACAAAATATTGTTCCACTTTAAGAGGATTGGGAGTCTAAGTAGAACCGCGCTCCGATAGTAAACGTATATTTTGAGAAATTTTGACCCAAAGTACATCCCACATAATAAGGCTGAAAGTACCAATAAAAATCTTCATTTCTGTTATATTTTAAAATTTGTATCACCTAGACTATGAAGGTATTTGCTGCTTTCACAGTTAAAATGCGCGTTCAAAATTTACGAAATATGCCTTGCAATTATTTCAAACTAGAACCATATTTTGTAAATAACATTAAGTTTTATAATTGAATAGTTTAAATAACATTCATGGCTAGACTTCTATACGACGACTTTTTGAAAAATTAAATTATTAAGTCCAAAAAATAAGTTTAAAATAGGCCAAATTTTACGTATTTTTAATGATTTTTTTTTGGCCATTTTGGATATAATATATTAAAAAACTGCCGCACACAAGTCTTAAGCAGAGGTTCCACTTTCATATGATATTCTTATTTTGTATATAGCTCAATAAATATTCGCGTAGTTTGAAATATAAAAACAGGGAAAAACGCATATAATTTTGTAGACTCCATATACTCTTAAGTGTTCTTTTATAGAAAATGTCCGATAAAAAATTAAGGCCGCACTCAAGTTTTCAAAAATCAAAAAAAATCGATGATTTCTTTAACTTAGTGTTAACGCAAATATCAACAAATAGACAGGGTGTTCCATTAAAAAGAAGGTAGAATAGCCTGCGCTACACATCCTGCATACACAAAAAGTTTGTAATTTTGGTTTTTTTTCTATCTCTTCAAATAAAAGACGAAGCTACCGTTTTCGCACTAAAAACTCACCCTGTATAACTACCGCAACTAAAGATAATGGTAAATTTTTTAAAAACTAATACAAAGGAAAATCATTACGAATATAAATTGATTTATGTAAAGTTTAAGAATCGAAATTAAAAATTTGTATACGGTATTTATTTTATTATTTTTCCATTTATGGCTGTCTTAAAATTTTAATTTTCACTGCAATTTGTCATAAAAATTAAAAATATCATAATATTTTTGTATTTTTAGAAAAACATACGCCATCGTGGAGTTAATATAACTCAAAATCAAAAATATTTTAATAACATTAATTTAATTTTACTGAGACGAATAAATTTAGGATAAATTTACTTTCGTATATCGCTGATTGATATTCTTTTAATCAAGAAATATTGAAAGTTATTAAAAATCAAATATCAAATTTCAACAAGTTATTTAATTGGATTGGCAATCGACTAGCGTTGGAGAAATGCCGTTTGAAATATTTTTTATTGCTAAACTGATAGATTCGAGAATTTTTCTTTTTTTAAGAAAAACTTTCAGAGAAGACTATTTACTAAAAATATGGAGCATGGTAAAAAGTTTATTTTATATTTAAGTACTACCTACATACTTCCTTAAAATTTATTTTATGACTTCTTCCTAGACCGCCATAACTCAAAAAATAATTTTTAGGAAAATTCAAATTAAGTGATGAATTAACCTAACCTATATACTAATATTCTAATGGTGAGTTTTCAACTATAGATTCGACGTTTTAAAAAAAATTCAAAAATACACTACAAGTAAAAAACTGCAAAGTACCTTATTTTGAGTTGCAACGTTGCTGTATTTAATGAGCGATATTATTATTAAGTTTAGAGGTCCTATTTTATTTTTACTTTGAACATAGGTCAGAAAAAAGAGCACGTTTTTTAAGTAAATATCAAAATACCAAAACTGTATTAAGGCAATTTGTCTCCTTGACAGGTCGAATTAAATGAAACCTCGAGCTAGTAACAAAAAGTAAATTTTCTGGTAAGTATTTTTTATGTTTGTCCTCGTGTTTCTCATAAAGTAAAATATTTTTTTTTACATAAAGAGGTGTGATCTATCAACTTTAAAATTTTAATTAATTTTCAAAAAAATTAAATTGATATCAAAATATTTTTTGTTATTTTTTGTTATTTTTTGAAACATTTTTTTGTAAACTGTTTACAATAATTTTAGCGACACTGTTTTCGTATAATTAATTGATCAAAAACTTCAAATAATTGTGTGTCAATTAATATAAATATTATTCAAAAAATACTTTGAAAACTCATTTTTGAAAAATTTTTTTTTAGAAAATTAAATTTATAAAAAAAAACTTTACCCAAATAAAACATGTATTATACAGGGTAATTTTTAAGTTTTTTACATTTTTTGGACAGGATGTAAAACACACTTTATATAAAAAAGTGCGTCTTAACTAAAATGTTCAAAATTGGCAAAATTTTCATTTTTATTTATTTTTGATAGTTTCTGTACTAATCCAGACAAATTAAACAAGCCTTAATTATAAAATTAAAGAATAGTTATTATCAATTATCAAGTATTGTGAAATAAATTTGAAAATTCAATATTTTAAAACTACAGAAAATATTAAAATAAATGAAATAAAAATATCATTAATACCTTTGAAATATTTCATAGATCATCAAACAATCAAACTATAGGAATCTGCAATTTATGAAAATTTTAGTAAGTATGTACTTCTAAAAATTTAAATTTTTCTTTAATTTCGCAATAAAAAATTGACATTTTTATTTTTGATTTTTGGAATTGGATATTTTGATAACTGAATCATATTAATTATTATTTTTTTTAAATTTTGTATTGTTGATAGTTTTCAGTTTTAGAAACAACAAACATTTTCAATTTCGTATTAAAACTTTAAGTTTTTAGGACACAACTAAAAATTTTAAATTTTCTTTAATTGGACCGTGCTTATCAAAAAGGGACCAAGCAAGATTTAAAAAAATAGGATAATGGCTTCAGAATAATTCTGGATGTCGTTTGCTGCCATAATCCCAAATTTGCAAGAATATTTCTAAAAAAGTCGCTCGATACCTTTTTGATAAGCATGGTGCAATTTTGCATTGAAAATTATACATTTTTATTTTTGATTTTTCAGTATTAGATAGTTTGATTACTCCTAAAACGTTTTCTATAACAGTTAGTTTTTTTTTTAATTTTGAACGTCAATAGCTTAATACCGAGTGCATAAATACCATAATTTTCCAAAAATCTTAAATCATAAATTTAAAGTCTTAAATCTTTGTGTATAAATTGAGACCTTTACAAAAGAAAAATTTCCACTTTCGCATTAAAATTTTAGGATTTTGCTAATCGTTCAAGTCGCAGTTTTTTCTTTTAAATATTTATTTTGAAAACCATTTATAGACTTTTTATTTACCTTAAGTATATTAAAGGTACCAATTTGTTTTTATGAAATTTGTATTTGGTAATGTGTTAAATGTATTTGAATTTGTTACTTACAAAAACTGTTCAGAGTAAAATTGTAACCAATCACGGTTTTGTTTATATTTTGTATTTGTAGTAGGTACACAAAAAAACTTTTCACGTCACTTAAAAATGTAATAGTAATTGCACTAATAAATAAAATCAATCCACCTGGAGTATAGTTATATTTTATGCACACTAAAATTAATAAATTTTGCGTTTAGCTTTCATATTTTCCAATTTACAATAATTTACACATTTGCACAGGACCCGTAGGCGTGATAAAGCGCGCGCACTATCGACGCTGGATGAGGAAAGGTACCCAAGACCCAAGCTCCGGGGTCGTTCCGGCGGAATCGCTCTTAAGTTCCGGCTGCGCAAATTCGCGTAAGCACTACGCTCCGGTCCGGTGATCTTGGTACAGGATGCGATCCGCTGACTTGTCGGTTCCGACTGTGCCGGACGAGTGAGTGTATTCTCCGCTGTTATGCTTCAAGAGCCGCGTACACCTGTTGATGAGGTGGGGACCAAAAAAACACCCCTCCATACCAGCAAAAGACACCAGGTACTACTATTGTTGTAAGTCGCGAGTCTCTTCCTCGTTCCGAACAATGCGGGGGGGTTTCCAGTTTCCACCAGCCACCACGCTACCAAAGGTTCGACTTTACCGGAGCACCGAGCTTTTAAAAAAAATGAAGAGCTTATGTAGTAATGTGTGAGCGGTAAGCCTTTTGCTTATCGCTTATAACGAACAGAAATCAATTAGGGGGATAACACGTGCTCTACATGAGGGCTCTTTTAATATTAATAATACTTTAATTGCTTTTTGCTGCTTCCAATTGTTTCCTTTACTTTTAGTGTTTTGTGTCGCGAAAGGTCAGTGCCTTTAATATAATAAAATATCGATAACATACCATTATAGAAAATATTCGCACAATATTCCTGATAATCCAAGTAGAATCATGTTTAATATTAGAACTACACATAAATCACATAAATTATGTTTTCTTCATTGCAAAAGTACTCCTAGGGTACATAATGTGGGCAGTAAAATATTAACTGAAATGATCCATTGTTATACTAAGGAACATTAAAGATATTGTACATACCTCAAATCAATAAAAGTGATTTTGTTATTTTGGCTGTATAAAGTATAAACATACTCATATAATAGAAATTAAGAACGTGCAATATGCCCAAACAAATGGGCGATTCCAAATTGGGCACGAAAGCAAGTAATGTTGCCCTTAAAACGGACCACGAAGTTACGCACGGATTATAAAATACACAGGTACCGAAAGGATTATAAAGAAAGCAGGAAACCAAATGAAAAACGAAACACATGATGACATCTGAATTTTTGATTTTCATACACAACTAGACTTTTTCACTAACAGGTTCACTTCGGATATTTGTATGGGTATAGATATGGAAGAAACTACGGAAGACGCCCTAATAACAGCCGAAGAGGTAACCCATTCTATTAAAAGCTCAAACGATAGAAAAGCGGTACCCCCAGATGAGATTCCAGTAGAATTCTCTTCAAACTAATCGATGAAGACAAATTGAACATCCGAGTAAACCTATACAATACCACCTATCAGAGTAGAATCATACCTCAAGAGTGGCTAAACTCCGATACCAAAGAAAGCAGAACGCAAAGAAGTGCTCCGATTACAGGACTAATTATCTTGATGAGCCATACATTGAAAATATTCCTAAAAGTTGTTCATAACCGTATATACAAGAAGTTAGAGGCGGATATCAGCGAGACACATTTTGGATTTCGTGAAAACTTGGGTACAGGAGAAGCATGGACGTTGACCTATTCATCGGATTTATTGACTACGAAAAAGCTTTCTATAAAGTTAAATACGAAAAGTTAATGGAAATAGCACTGACTATAATGACTGACTATAATGACATCAGAATAATTAAAAACTTGTTCTGGAATCAGAAAGCCCTGATAAACGTGAAAGGGTTTGACTCGGAGGAATTAGTTATCCGTCGAGGAGTGCGATAAGGCTTCATCAGGGGAAATAGTTATAAACGGATAAACTTTAAATAACGTGCGATACGCATATGATACCACGATAATAGCAACTAGCATCCAATACCTCCAGAAAATGATGGTAGAGATAAATACTGTTACCCAATCCTATGGGTTTAGAATGAATCTAAAGAAGACAAGAATTATGGTAGTTAGAAAATACAATAACAATAATAATATCAATAGAGAATATTATAATCGAAAGAGTGAGAAGCTACCAATATTTGGGAACACGAACAGATGACAATAACGATCACACCACGGAAATTAATAAACCAGTAGAGATATCAAAAGCAACCTTCGTCAAAATGAACTGCCCATTGACAGAAACCTCGACCTAGCCCTACGAATGCGCCTGGTACGTTACTAATATATCTTCCCGACATTGTTCTATGGCATGGGAGCATGAACGATGAAGAAAAACAACTTAAAAAGTACTTAACCGTCTAAAACCAACATAAACCAAGATAAGTATGAGAGTACGTGGTAGGATCGTGTACACCCTGTATAACTCGTGGAATGAATACTTAACTCTTCATCTTATTATGTAGGTAAAGATACAGGTAAAGAGATCCGTAGGTCGCCGCAGAACTTCCTAGTTGAAGAACCTCCGAGAATGGTACGGAAAAACATCAACAGAGGTGGGATTTTGTTTCTACGGCGGATTCTAAAACTCGCCAAAACGTCATCATTTAGGCGAAGAGAACAATGTAAATAATGACGAATTGGCGGAAAATGATGACGTTTTGGCGAGTTCATAAAACTCGCCAACAACTCAAAATCCGGCCTCAGAACTCTTTAGAGCTGCAGCTTCGAAAGGAGACGGCACCAGAAGAAGAAGAAGATTTGTATGGGATTCATTGATTATAAAAAAAGGAGAAAAAAGTAAGGGTAGCATAGTGCACATTTCTTGAAAAAAATAAAGGTATAATCATTAGTATCATAGGTCATCATAGGTTTCGGGATAATTCGCTTACCATTTTCAGGTACCAGTTCGTTACTTTGTACTGCCCAAACAAATGGAAGCTCAACAAGTCAAATCTCTGTGTACTAATGTAAAAATAAAAGTAAAAATATGTCTGTTACTTGGATTTTATTATCTCATTTATCTCTCATACAGGTGTCTAAAATGCATTTTTGCCACATTAACTTCATTGACCTAACTAATGATGTTAAATACTAAAGTTTATTCCAAAACACTCTGAGCCAATTCACTATACAACAAAACTTCTTTTTCGTATTGTTAAGTTTTCAGATCTTCTTAAAATAATGGTGAGTGAACAAATTTCTTGAAGCATCAAACTAATCAAAAGGGTCCCACTAATGAAACTTTTATCTGCTTGCATAAACCATAAAAAAATTAAAATAAATTACAGTAAATTAAAATTTATTGTAAGCTTAGTGTCATCTTTTTGAAGCCCATAAAGTATTCATTATGGGCATTTTCTATGATTTGTTTGTTTTAAGTAAGAAGAACCAGTGGTGAGTATTGGGAGATTTGGATAAATACGTAATGAGTAAAATTCGGAAGATTCCTTACATTCAACTTTATTATACATTGTTGCTACATGTTTCGGGTTGGGGAACTTATTATCAGGCAATAGTTAGTTAACAATGAATTACATTATTTACCGGTAACGATGTTAGATTTACAATAAGATGAGTTACACGTTAGATCTGTTGCAAATAGAACATTCAATCGTTGTCACTTGGTTATGAGTACGAGCTATCACGCCCTTCTACTTCTTTAACCCATAAACGATTAAATCAATTATTGCATTGTTGTTAGACAAGGATCTTAATTTTAACAATATGTTAAGAATTCTTCATAATCAAGGGACAAAGATTAAATGTTCTACGTGTGCAACAGATCTGACATTTACCTCATCTTATTGTTAATCTAACATCGTTACCTGTAAATATTCTACAATAATGAGAAAAAATAAATCTCTGAATAATTTAGAGCTCTACTTGATATTAAAATACCTTAAAAATCTTAAGGTAAAATAGTAGCTTTATCTATCCTTATCGGTCCCTAAAGACATACAGATTGTCTTGTGAAATTCTTTTTTCAAAATAACGAATGCGCAGGGTGATTAGTGAAGAGGTGAAATTCGACAGACATCGGAAAAATATTGTGTTGTAATTTACAATTATTTTTAACAAAAATGTATGAGGTGGTGACTTCTTTGTAAAATCTTCAAACATGGGGGTAAAATAGTTTATTTTCCCAAGCTTTCTTAAGTCAATAAAAAATTACTCTTTAAATAAAATGAAAATACAGCAAAATGAGATATTAGTGCGACCTTATAAGCCGAAAGCAGTTCTGCAAAAAAATTATTATTATTCTATAAATCTCTAACAAAAAAGGGTATAAACCAATATACAGGATATCCCTGAATATCCACAGTTTTGAAAATTTGGTAAAAATTTTTAAGGAAGCATTTCCGGAAAATACTCTATATTTAAAAAATGTTTAGTTTCACTGCCTATATCACTACAAAAAATTGGTACAGTTATTCAGATACACTGATTACTAAACATATTGTCTCTTTTTATTAACCACTTTCCACTAAATAACTTAAAGGCTCGGAATTCTGAAATTTGATTGGACTGTGCGCCGTCTCCTCCATTTTAGTCTCTTCAATAATCCTAGTTTAAGTACGTTCTAAAAATATTGGAAATAATTATAAAACTATACAAACATTATTGAACTAATTTTAGTTTAGGCCGATTTATAATTCTGGATATTATTCCAAGGGCAAGCTTAGCCTCATTTTTTTTTATTTATCATTGGGTAACACATTCTAATAATGTTTAAAGTTCAAAAAATATAGAAAAGACAGAACCTATCAAAGCACTTAAGAAATGGTTTATTACTGGACATAGTGTAACTGTGTTTTATTTTTGTCCAAATAAGCCAAAATCCTGATCTTCTAATAATTTATCACTAAAGGTCTATTTATGCATACGGTTTTTAAGATATAAAATATGAATTAACGTTGACCATATTATATTATATGTCTTATTTCTTAAAAATTGCATTAACTTGCGTAAGCATGAAAATGAATGTAACCAAATATTAAATAACAAGTGCACTTCCTGATATGCACAGTTAATTTTTTGTGAAATTCTTAAAACCCAAGTGCATAAATCATAAATCTCATATTTTCTTAAGACTTATTTCATATGTTATTATGTCTTCTGTCGATATGTATTATGACCTTAACGAAGACTTTTTAAAATTCACCCAAGCTTTAATGGTTATTTTCTAAAATTATTAGTATTATTTGTTTAACAGGATTAAACCCAAATACTTAGAGTCGATTGCACCATTTTTACTTAAAATTTAAGGAAGACTTTAATTCAAATTTTGACGGAAACACAATGGAAAATTGTCACTTAAGTGTTCCTTGAGGCTTAAAGATTAGTGTAGCAAATGGCCCTCAAATTTTTAAATATAATTAATTAAATTATTAGCAAGATAATAACATTTGTATATGTATATGTAATATTTACTGAGTGTACTGCATTTTTTGCAATTTTTGCCGAAATACTCTATAGCTGTTACTTGCCTCTAGATCAAGTTAGATTAAGTCTCTTTTAGTCTTTCACTAAAAATGTATAAAGATCATGAAAGTTCTTATTTCTTTTATGTGTAGAGTAGATTGTACATTATAAGTAACAATTTTTCAGTAGCTACAACAAATTGGTAAAAAATTCCCAAAAGTTAATCTTATATTAAAAGAAATTTCCTAAACGGCAAATTCGGAAAAGACCAGATACGCTAGTGCAAAGTCATTCCACTAACTGCTATTGAATGAAAAATAATTGAAAATATAATGATTTATAGGTGCCTTAACTTTGGGCCCTTTAAATTATTTCTACATAATAAAGTTATAAAACATAAAAATCTGTTAAATGCCTAATTAATTTAGCTTATAAATTAGAAACTGTAGATATCCTAGTCTCCTTATTGTTGGATTCATGATTTATTATGATTTTTTTGGTTATAATGTGATTTACAAAATATACGAATAAATATTATCTCAAGTTTTTTGTGCATTCTTTTTGAATAATATTTTTCATAAAATTAAATTAAATAAAAGTTTTAAAGTTAACCCTAGTTTTTTATTAAATATTTAGAAACGCCAGGTTTCAGTGTAGCCATCTTTGGGAAACTTTGAAATGTCATTGGTTTTACTCTTATTTGAATTCACTGTAGTTTGACTTTTTGAAAATTTCACCAAAAATTGGACTAAAATGGCAAAAATCGACCTTCATATGTTAAGTCCATCTATGAGCAAGGTTCACACGAACCAACAGTCTAAGGAATGCTGGTACCAACTGGCAACCCATTTGGTAAAAATTACGATCTGGAGAACGCCCACCAGTTTGAAAACGGGTGTTTCGAGAAAAACGCGTTTAAAGTTTTTGGAACTTGTTTTTCTCGATTTATTTCCTCAAATCGTATCATGACAGTTAGCTTCAGGTGTGGGAGGGTTCGTCCCGTTTGTTGGAAGGTCTGGGAACCCCAAAAACGCAAGGAAAACTTCGATATTTTTGTAATCCGCTGTACTGGTATCCCCTAAAGTTTTAATAAAAATGTAATAAATTTAAACGCGTATGCCTCTTTTTTATATTTTGTTTAGAAAATAATCTAATATTTCTGAAGTAACTCAAAATTAAAAACTTGTGTATGGTACTTCTAGTACTTATCTTTTACTTTTTTTATCTTTTTACTTTTTTTATAGGTAAATAAACTTATTTTCAATTTACTTTTTTTAAGCCTAACCAATGTAGCAAACTATCTTCAAATCCAAAATTTTCATATTACATATAATAGAGTAAACAACGTTATTAAATGAACTATCATCCTTCTTGATCCTCCATCTTCTCACGTAATGGAAATTCTCAATACTCTTTACGCATTTGCAATTCTGGGCTGTAATCGACCTTTGCACCCGTTTACCTCCTTCAGACTACAAAATGATCTTTTTGTAGAGCGGTTTGGATAAGCGTTTGTGTGCGATGCACGTTTGTTGCGACCATTATCGGCACATAAAACGCATCAATCAACCTCTGCAATCACACGGTGAAATGTTGTTTGCATGATGTAATCGCGCACACTCGTACAAGTACCGTTAATGCATCGTAAACAATTAGGAAAAAACAAACGGCGTGTACTTTTCGCGCCAGCGCATCTTTAATTAAAACAATGGCAGCTATAAATATTATTTGTGCTTACTCGTGATTAAGGTACAAATTAAGTACTTCTAAAATATTGAAAAGTACAAATTTAGACCTAACACCTGGGTTCTCTGGGTCAATTCGGCTCTCTAATTAAAACCCCATTAAAAAGTCTCTACTTCAAAAAATAAGTAGTGATAAGGAATTTTGTAAACTCGCTAAAGTTTTAGCCATTTCATGTTTACACTAGGGAACTCATTTTTTCTGCGATATTAGTTTCAATGATCCTATGATCAAGTAAGATACGTTTTCAATGATTATTTTCATCAGCGACCTCCAATTTCAAAATCAACTATCGAAAGAACTATCCGTAGATTCCCAGAAGAGGGGTCAGTGAAAGATCGGTCAAGAACTGGTAAACCAAAGTAGCGGGTCCGGAAAAACCGAAGAGGTTCTTCTGATTTTTATTGCAGATCTTGAAATTTCCTTATCATAAGCGGGCCAGAGGTGGAAGTCTGTAAGATAGACGATTGTTTTCGTATACCGAGAAAATGGTTTGTATATAAGAAAGAGAGAAATAAAAAAATAAACGATTATTTCCGAATACGAAAACTAGCCCACAGACTTCCACCTCAGGTACATGAAATTGCGAAAAGTTCAGTGCACAGAAATTTGCAGAAAAATAATTATTTTTAATACAAATTCCACCTGGTTCATAATATGATTGGAAATGACTTCGACAAAAGACTGAAATTTTGTGAAATTATACCAGACAAATGTGATGCTGAGAGAAATTTCTTTTGAATGTTGTCTTCTCCGATGAAGAAATATCTACCTAAATGATAGGGTCAATAGGCACAGTTGTCGATATTGGGCAGATTCAAATCCAAGTTTATTCAGAGAAGATCATACTCAAAGATCAAGGAAGATAAATGTATGGGCCGGAATTTTATGGTTAAATGTAATGAGTCCATTTTTTATTATTGGCAATTTGGACGGAAATACCTGGAACTTGTAGAAAACCAATTGTCCCAACCATCTGTGTAGTGTGTCAGGAGACGATATTGATAACAAATGGTTTCAAGGTGATGATGGTGCTCCCCCACACTTATTTAGTTGCAGACAGACACTTTTTCAATCGCACGTTTCTAAACCGTTTGTTGGTAGGAGAGGTGAAATTGAATGGCCACCTAGATTAACCGATTTAACACCTCTTTATTTTTTCTTTAGACGGTTTCTAAATAATTGAATGTATGTAACAAAGCCGAAACAATAAATCAATTGGAAAATCGTATAGGAGAGGTAATTTTTACCATTACTAGAGGTATGTTTCTAAATGTGCAAAGAACCATCCACGAACATTTGGGTTTTTGCGAGAACGAAGAAGGACGAAAATTTGAACACCTCATGTGATAAAAAAAACCATAAAATAAAAATGTTGATTGTATCATAATTGTCCGATTTTGTACCAAATCCCTCATAACTTTGTGACTCTCTTAACTTATTACCTTTAAAATGATATCAAATTCGTTTGGGGTTGTGGATCAGCATCTGGATTTAGGTCGAAGATGTGGTAATGAGTTCCACGGGCAA
Source organism: Stenus bimaculatus (assembly GCA_963971135.1). Lineage (NCBI taxonomy): Eukaryota > Metazoa > Arthropoda > Insecta > Coleoptera > Staphylinidae > Stenus > Stenus bimaculatus. Next base: position 31,694,116 of record OZ020180.1, read on the forward strand.
TTAGGCCGCCATTGGGCTTGCAATTTAAAAAAGTTGGGAAGTTTTTCCTCCAGAACACCACTCAACTGGAAAAAAAGTCATAAAATATCACAAAATATAGTTTTCATCACCCTGTTTTTGTTCACACCTTCAAAAGTTATAGTACAGTCCCGGGGCTAATGTGATGCACTGTATATTTGGCTAGTACTTCCTGGCCTAGAATCGAAAAATTAAAAGAATGCATCTTTAATCAATTAAGTAGTCAACTACCAATCCGTACTCTACCAGTTTTTTATCAGTAATCAAAAAAAATGTGGAACCGCAAAGCACCAGAATATGCCGAAATAGTTGCCATTGTGCTAACTCGACACATTACCACAAGGTGACCTTCAAAAACAAGAATTGTTCTTGAAATTATAATATTTCGGGATTATAATCGTTAGTTAAAAAGTTATAGAACCTTATTTTAATTGGCAAATATGAAGTAAATAAAAATAGGTTTAAATGATTAATCAATTATCCATTTTTAATAATGTAATTGTAATTGTTCTTCCTAATGTTATTATAACTGGTTATTATTTGTTCTTGTGGTAGTTAGCTCATTAGCGACATTTTGACAATCATAAGACACGGATGTAATTAGTAGGGGAAAGCCGTGCTTTATTGTCCTCGAGCTTAGGAACGCGACGTGATCGGCTGTAGTGAAGTTATGAATTATGATTATGATTTGATGCGTCACGCCTCGCTCTTCCTACTCTTGCACGCCATTGGCTAGGCACCTCCACACACCTTCGCCTCACCTGCTGCCGCTGACAATTCGGTGATCTACCTGTGCGTGATCCGTGAGGATTACTGGTCATCAACATAACCGAAGGACGACGGCTCGACACTCTCGACTTTTATCGCTTTAGAACGGAGAACGGGCGTGTAGGTAAAGTTTTGACGCAAAACTAATTTTCTATTAAAATGGTGCCACTTTAAGTCTATTCATGACTTCATTATAATAATATAATTAATTGAAGCAATGCAGTTTTAATTAGATATATTCTCTTCCAAGTTAGATGTACAATATTATTTAGTAATAGATCCACTGGATATTATATTCTCCTTCCATGCTAGTAGTACTATTTAGTGATAGACCTATTTGTTCAAATGCGCCGATATTATTGATAAACACCGCCTTTTAAATTGAGGCGAATATCAGCAATTAGCTATTAAATCATCCTCCAAGTTTACTAACTACTACTGTACTATTAAGCAACAGTTCCATTGGATATTATATTCCCCTCCAAGTTAGTAGTACTATTGAGTAATAGATCTATTGGATATATTCTTCTCGAAGTTAGTACTACTAATGAGTAATAGATTCATTGGATATTTGTATTCTCCTCCAACTTAGTAGTAGAGAAAATGGTCCCAATATAGACCCTGTAGGTATTATGGACCTTGGGGATACAATGAATATTCGAAAAATTGTTCCTCCTGTTGTGAAAATAAGTGATTAGCATGTTAGACCAACCATTCTAACAAAAAGTGAAAAAACTTAAAGTGTAGGTGCACTACAAAAGTAATAGATAGATCCATTTGATACACTCACCGACAACTTTTATAGAGTAGAAGAATGTGAAGATTCGGATAAAATTTTAGTAAAATAAAAATAAAAAAAAAATCCTCAACAAAATTCATCAAGTGCGCTATTTTGTCTATTTTTCACTGTTTCTCAGTTTGGATATTAATATCTCCTAAACCATTAACATACGACCATACAACCGTTATATCAGAAGAAAGCTTGTAAAAAATGCCATCGAATGATGTTAAAATATACAGGGTGTCCATTTGAAAATTTCGTTTAATTGTTCAATTTGCGTTTCATTGGGCACCCTGATAAAAAATTATCACAAACTTAAATTTGACATGATAGTTGTAGAGTAGATGATGTTGAAAAATGTTTGACAAAATTTCAAACCAAAATGTTCATCTGTTTTAGAGCAGTGATTTTTCAAGAATGGATCTATTTTTGGCTTAAATGGCAAATATCAGCAAAACGAGTGAAGATAGACCCATAAAAGTTTATACAAATCGTAATTATTTTTTGATAAGGAATCGAAAAATGTCATAATATACTGGGTGTTCAATTTTAAAAAACATAACTTTGGTCCGTCATCTTGTAATGGACACCCAGTATATTATTAAAATATTTTGAAAATGTACGTTTAAAAGTATTGTAAATTCTATTGAAAACCGTATGTCGATATATTTTTCATTTTAATGTAATGTTACTTCCTCGCAGCGCTGGAACACCCTGTATATCCAACTTGTGTATGCTTTCATACTTATGAAGGAGACTAGGACTAAATTTAAATAATAAACTTTTACTAGATATTTTAATTGTACTTAATTAGTATTTAAGAACTTATTAAAATAGTGCCCTTCATTATAATCATAACATAATATTTTTTTTGCAATAATTTAGTAAAAACTCAAGTTTTGGTTACTTTTTAGTTAAATTTAATAATAGTTTTCACCCGTTTCATCTGAACTTAATTTACTTTTTTAGATATAAAAAAATTCTTCTCGTTGCAACTACACATATATTAGTTAAATAAAGAATTATATGTTCAAAAATAAGTGTTTAAATGAGTAGTCGGCAAATATAAGCAGTATATTTTAAAATTCCGCCGATACTTACCTTTTTGGTTATAACTTTTTTCTGCTAATGATTTTTTTAATTATCTTTTTCGTCTACTATAAGTTCTTATAGCTACTATTTGTAAACCAAACAATTATAAAGTAGCAACAAAAACAGTACTACTTACAAATTGTGTTTTAGAAAATTTGAAAAAACAGAAAGTGATAACATAATTTTTTTGTACTATTTTGAAGATTTCTAAGCGAAAATCCTTAAGCGGTTGGTGTTCCGTTTTAAGACGTTGTTTTATTGCCCTATTATTTTTAAGATATTGCTTAAAATAAAAACTTAAAATAAATAATAACAATAAATTTAACTTTATATAATAAAGTTGGACTTAATGAAAATACATCTCAAGTTTTTCTAATTTATTGAAGCACTCCAAATATTTGTGTCATCCTTTAATTTATTTAAATAATAACAACTTCATTTTTTGTTATATGTGTTTTTGTTGTATTTTTATAAAAACTTATTTCTTTTAAATTACTTATTTTTCTGAATCCCATAAAAAATGAGAAAATCGCTTATAAAAAAAAGGCTTCGCGCAATTTTTTACGAAGCACTCTCTTTTTTGCTCCTTTAAAAGTTTTGGTTTACCCGACAAAGATAAAATTTATAACAAATGATAGCTGCATGTATATTTACAAATAAAGAAATGGAAATGGTGGCAGTAGTTTCTTTTACACCCTGTATACAGGGTGTCTCACTTTTATCCAGCAAATATATTTTTTAGATAGTAAATGTCATTCTGAACAAAAAAATTCCTATGAACTAATATTTTTTTTTCGACTCCTTAAAAAGTTACCGCAATTTTAAAATTTCAAAATATTCATTATTTTTTGGGACGCCCTGTATAAATTTCATTTTATTTCTATTTTTTAAATTTAAATGAAGTATGCTTTGGATTTTGACATTATCTGTAAGCCAATCAGAGGCCATATTCTTGAAACGGTCCACACGATGTCGCATACCACTTTCGTCATCTGTCCTTGTCAGTTTCATGAAAAAATAAGAGTCTGTCCTTGTAATGTGGTATGCGACATCGTGTGGAGTGGTTCAAGAATACGCTTGCTGATAGGTTAATTTTCTTGGCAGAAATTTTAAATGAATCCACTTATTTTAAAAACTGCCAATAATGTTCAAAAAGGCAAGTTGGAAAAGCCAAAATCCAAACTATAAATCTTTTAAATAAAAACATGATGATAAGAAAGAAACATTATACAGGGTTTCACAAAAAATCGTTAAAATGTTGAAACAGGGTGTTCATTTTAAACGAAGCCACCCTAAATAACACTATCATTCTATCATAATGAAATTAAAGTTGTCTTTGCAACTCCCTACCCCACAGGTCCACCCCTTTGATTATTTTAAATGGGAATGTGGGTCAAGTGACGCATCACTTTAAAGGTCTTTTTATACCGAAAAAAAATATGATTTGTTGTGTCCCTATTTTAATTTAGTCATTTACAGGACACAATAAAAGAGAAAGAGAAAAAGTAATTTATAAAAAAAATAATAAAAAAAATAATAAAAATTAATTTGTTTTTCAATAATTATAAATAATTAGCTTTTGTTATTTCATGGTCAAAAAAGTACATAAATTATTAAGTTTTTTTTATAGTTTTAGAAACCTTTATTGGCATACCTACGAATAAAGTGTGGTGAAGATGTGTCGGAGGACTGGACAAATGGGTGTGAAGGAATAACATGGGGAAAGGAAGAGCGAGAAAAGGCGAGTAAATGGTGGAGATGTATGAGTGAGAAAGGTAAAGGGCGGGAAATTTAAAACAAAATTGTTGAAGAGTTAGTTATGTTTTATATTAGTTTTTTTTGTTATAATGTATTATATTTTATTTTGGTTTGTAAAATGTAGATGTGGTATATATGTAATAATTGCCAAAAAAATGCTGCATTTTTACAACAAATTATTTTTTCGAGAGTTATTTAGGGTGGCTCCTTTTAAAATGAACACCCTGTATGTTTAATCTAACAAATATTTAAGCGATTTGGTGAAATATATTTTGTAACATGTGGCACTTTGATATTTTTATTATTTTAACTATGGAAATTTCTAAAAACCTACAATTTTATCCGCTTACATGCTTTTATAAATTATAGTAATATTTCAAGTAGTATGTGGTTATATTATTTGAATTGCCAATATTTTATATTATGTTAGGTAAAATAAACCAGATAAATTTTAATTCCTGATTCCATTATAAATCACGTCGTTCACATTCAAAATAATTGAGGAAAAATCCTATGTCTACATTTACTTATAAAATACCAAAGCAGTCAATGCAACTACTTTATCAGATAATCTGCTGCACCCACGTGCACGTTCACAATTATGCACACATGTCATTTCATTTACTTAACATACATTTATAGAAATCCATTCAAAAAATCTCTTTTCACTTGCCAACATACCGACTCCTACATTCATTCACCCTCATTTTGCAATTTATTACCTTAGTAAAAAATACGAATTAGTTTATAAATTAAGTACCATCAATATTAGAAGCTAATTATACGTATACCAATTATGTTTATGTTGCCTTTACTATAGACTTCTATAAATTTAACTCAAATTGGTTAATTAAACTTTATTTGAAGATCAAATTGCAAATAATTCGAGATATAGAGTTTTTTAAGCACGACTATTAGAAAAGTTGAGGCTGGTAATAAGAAATTTCTAATTTATAGTTACTCGGTTAATTTATGGTAGGTAGCTTCCTCCTGGAGGAGCTCGAGTACCGAACAAGTAAAAGCCTTCAATGAATAAAATCTAAGTATAAGCATATTATGAGCTTAGGATCTTTCTTGAAAGCCCGTTTATTGCAGTCTAGCTAATAATGCCAACTCATGCAAATTTGCACTAAGGAAGTTCCTCGTTAATAAATTGCGATATATTTATTTTATTAATTTTAGATTTATAAGAGGTTGTAGAAAAATCATCGAACACCTGCATGGAGGTGAATCGATGTACTGCGATCAAAGAATTCGAGATATTTTGTAATCATAACGAACATTCATTATTTAACGATCGAACTATTCTATTTGTACCTGCGTTATTAATAAACCGGGTATACATTATGTGGTCTTAATATCTAATATCTTACATGTCTTGATAATTTATTGTAGGAAACAATTATTTAAATTATCTTTTACAAATTCATCAGATGATTTAAACAATTCATATTATTTTTTCAAGAATATTCTTTAAATTTTTATACAGGGTGTCCCATTCCAATACGGCGGACCATAGTTACGTTTTTTTTAATGAAAAAACTAGTATATTATCCATTTTTTGTGTATTTTCACTGGTTTTGGTGATGTTTGCTATTTAAGCAAAAAAGATCTATTTTTGAAAAATCACCCCTCTAAAACAATTGACAATTTTCTCTGTTTGAATATTAATATATCCCTTTAACATGTGACCATACAAACATTTTATCAATAGTAGCTTGTAAAAAATGTCTTCGATTAGTGTTAAAATATACAGGGTGTTCCATTTGAAATTTTTGTTTAATTGGTCAATTTGCCTTTCATAAGGCACGTTGATAATAGTTTATCACAAATTTACATTTGACATGATTGATGCAAACCAGACGATATTGAATTTGTTAAAATTTCAACCCAAAATTGTCATTTGTTTTAGAGGAGTGATTTTTCAAAAAGAATTGTTTTTTCGCTTAAATGGCAAATATCAGATAAATTAGTGAAGATAAACCCATAAAAGGTTATACAATGTAAGTAATGTTACTTCCTCACACCTCTGCGATACAGTGTATATTCCAGGGGAATGTGTGACATTTTTTACCTTCCCAGAAATTATTTTTTTAAATTGCATTTTCCGGCGGATGGGGACACTGTAAATGTTTATAAATATTTATAATTATTATTATTTTAAATGGTATGACAAATTCCTGTAAACTAATCCTGTATTACTTAACTCAAGAAAATATTTACCATAAACTTGTTGAAATAAAAACTTGACTTGCTAGTTGTAGGAATTTGAGTTAAACCAAGTATTTTGTTTCTCACACCTCGTGTATAAAGGAATTATGTAGTTAGAAAATAATACGAATATTTGATATTGTCACGACACCTTTCCTCACTTCTTTCTCATGCATGTCGAATTAATAAATAAAAAAAAATAATTAATTCGTTATACTACAAAATCGCGAATTTAAAGAAAATAAAACGATTTTAAATACTTTACTAATTATAAATTAAAATAGTCGGAAGTAACAAAATACTTAGATAAGAGCAAGTATATTTACATTAAACAATTTCTTAAGTAAGTAGTTGGTAGTTTCCAGAAAAGGTATGTTATAATTTTAATGATCTTAAATAGCACGGAGATAAATTTTTATTTTAATTGTAATCGTTAATATAAAATACCGCGCTCATTACACAAGTGCAATAAATTCCTAGCCATAATTCCTTTAAAAACTTATAATTAAAGAAGCAACATTAAATCGGCAATAATACAAAAATAACACAAGGATCATTAGAGTGGTATAAGTGGACTACAAAAATCCTTAAACCATTAAACTTGAATTCTTCGGCTGTCTTCAAAAAAGCCAGGTGTAATTAATTAGTATATTAATTAAAACGACATCAATCACGATTGCTTTTATTAATAAATAGTAGGTAGCTGTTTGATTCTCGCTTATGTTTATGTTGATTATATAAACACAATAATCTGTTTATTTACTTATGTAAATTAGAATGGGTCGCTGATGATGTGTGTAATATTTTACACGCGAACGGAAGAATCTCTTCTTGTTCTTTCTTATTAATTCTAACCAATATTTTGTTGGTCCAGCGGCGGAAAGGTGCTGGCTGGTAGCTGGTCTTAATTGGTTTTGATATCCGACCCAAACTGGCCCGGCCCAAGGCTCCACACACGCCGAAATTGAATGACAATCTATATTTATCCAGTGGCTTTCTTGAATTTTTCAGCATTGATATACACACGCTCGAGCGGATCGGATCGTAAATTACTCCATCTTTCCTATCTTTGGAGAACATCTTGGATTAAAGATTTGATTTTAATGGCCTAAATTAGCATCAGTCAAGTAGCTAATTTAATGGTATTAACGTTCAAAATCTATGACTACAGATCTAACTAACCATTTTGGACAACCTTTAGTTTTTATTATACACATGACAATATCTTGATTTAAGGAATGTAAATAATTTGGAGAAAACTTAATTAGCTTTAATTGTAATATACTGAACGTGGTTTTTTATCATTGATTCTCCAAGTGTATTACAAAAAGTTACTAATACTCAAGAAAACTTTCTTAAAAAAATATTGAAATTCTAGAATTCTTTGATTTTTTTAAACAATCCTTGATTAGTGTTTACGATCTAGTTTATATATATTATTGGTTCAATTTTTCTTAGAAGTCCTTACATGAACAATTACTTCTGTATGATTTAAAAAGTCGTATAGCTTTATCGTCCTTAATGAACACATTAAATAAAATATCTTCATCTTTTTGCTTGGTGATAATTATATATTACCTGCAAATTAAAATGAGTTGTTGATAAGTTAGGTTATGTTGGAATACCAGTGAACCTCCCGCGTACTTCCTGCTGCATTGAACTTGCAAAAAAAGTAATAGCCACATGCTCATACATAATAAGCGTAGACCGTATACATATAGTTTAAATAAATCTCGCTTAGTCGCTCCGCAGGTGATAGGCCACTGGGTTACCAACTTCCTCGTTGTTTTCATTAACTACATATTACAGATTTCTTAAGGAATTTCAATTACAACTTAATACTATTTAATTGATCTTTGGAAGATCAAAAGAATTCAAAGAAGAATTTTTACCATTGTTGAAATGATGAATAATGTTATTTAATAGTTATTTAATCTTATAAAAGTTTTCTAATTAGTGATGAAGTTGATTGATTAGAAGGCACACGCTGCATCAATGACCTGCAACGGATTTTGAAGTGGGAGGTCAAGCAGACATCAGGTGTCTGTTGGGCTGATGGGACAAAACCTTGGAGGAGAGCGCTACCTGGTGAGCTTCAAGATGGTTATTTACGGGATGACCGCGGCTCGACAAACATGATTGTTGCATGCCGGGCGGAAAATGTGTTTAAGCATAATAGCATGTGGTGAAAATTGGTCATGGTTAGATTTATAATCGTTGGTATAAATTTCATTCATGCATATTTGTTTCATGAAATGACTTTATTTCATTATAACAATTATAAATATTTTCAGCAATATCAAGTTTTATGATGAATTTATGAATATAAAATTTAAATTAAATGATCAATATACAGGGTGTCCCTGAAAGGTCTGTACCAAACAATACCTCATACTCCTGAGACCAAAATAAGACGATTTAACCAAACTTATCTCTATCCGAAAGTTCTTCGTTAAGCCGCTACAGACCAATAAAGTTCTTAAAACTACTTTGTTTTTTTTTAATTACTAAAAATTGGTTCATACGATCATAATAAAATGTGGTATGTGGCTATGTAATGAAAAAAGGTATTATTAGACAATTTGTTTTTACTTTTTCACGTTATGTAAGTGGTCAAAAATAGGTCATCGACATGCATATTTTCTTGTAACTTTTTAATGGCTGAATAATAATGATAATACTTGTAGCTAAACAGTGTAATTATAAACTTTTTTTGTCTCTTATACAATTTTTCTAACTCCTTTAGTTTAGGCAGAAAAATATTTCATAACCTAACTTTAGAAAAATATTTAAATTTTTCCCCAAAGGGTCTGTACAAAGTAACACCACATATTCTAGAGACCAAGATAAAATGATTTAAGAAAACTTATTTCAATCGAAAAGTGCTTCGTTAAGTGTCTAGCGACCTTGAAAAATCTTATCATTTTAAATAACTTTCATGGTCAATAGAGGCTTAAGGAAGCACTTTTGGTTAAAGATAAAATTGGTTAAATCGTTCCATTTTGGTCTCAGGAATATACTGTGTTAATTTGTACAGACCTATTAACAAGAAAAGTATATAATTACACTGTTTAGCTACAAGTAAAGTTTTATGAATTTTTATTCGGCCATTAAAAAGTTGTAAGAAATTTTGCATGTCGATGACCTATTTTTGAATACTTACTTAACGTGAAAAATTGTCTAGAAATACTTTTTTCCATTACAGAGCCACATACCAAATTATTTTATGATCGTATGGGCCAATTTTTAGTAAAAATACAAAATAGTTTTAAGAACTTTAATGGTCTGTAGCACCTCAACGAAGCACTTTTGGATAGACAAGTTTGGTTAAATCGTCTTATTTTGGTCTCTGGAGTATGCGGTATCGTTTTGTACAGACCTTTTAGAGACACCCTGTATATGTCGTAGGCATAATGTAATATTGGGCAATTCGTCAAAATGCCTAGGTAATTTGTAAAAATCCGGCGAAATGGGTAAGCAAGTGACTTTCTCGTGTTTTGACTAGGGAAATCATAAAATGCCGTGAGAACTAAAACGTAAAAATAAAAATTTCGTTATACCTGCTTATTTTCAGACATTTTTTTTTAAATTGAAAATCAAAGAAAATATGTAACACTTATTAAAATATATCTATAGTCATCCATTTGGAAAAGCAGAGGTTTTTATACAGGGTGTTCTAACGAAAACGAAACGGTTGAGTTTTAAAATAGTAAATAAAACAATTTATATATAATATAATGTAATTATAATAAGCATGATGGGGTAACTAATACCCCGTTGGAAAGATCTTTTTACCTCGAGTAACATACAAAAAACAAAAGTTAAATCGATAGATTCGTTTTAAAGATATTTCAATTTAAAAATGCACAATGCAACATGTTAAATTTTAAATATCTTTAAAAAAACCAATTGATTTAACTTTTGTTTATTAAAACGCATAATAAAGCAAGTAATACTTTGTTGAAAAAATTTTTTACCAAAAAACAAAAATTCTTTCGATTAGTTTTAAGGATATTTAAAATTTAACATGTTATATTGTGGATTTTTAATTTGAAATATCTTTAAAACGGATTGATCGATTTAACTTTTGTTTTTCGTATGTTACTCGAGGTAAAAAGGTCTTTCCAATGAGGTATTACTTACCCTACCATGCCTATTATAATTTTAGAGGTTGTGTCCATACTGCACAGGGATGAATGGATTTTTGCATCATCTCTATTCTAAAATATGTCTCCTTCGAAACCTGTCCGAGCGTTTTTGCAAAGTTTTTTATTTATTTACTATTTCAAAACTCAACTGTTTCGTTTTCGCTGGGCCATCCTGTATTTAAAACAAGCACATATTTTTTACTGCATCATTTAGTACTAGAATTGCAGTTAAATTTCTGTTTTGACTATGTTATGCTAGGCAAATTTTAAAATGCCTAAGAACAAGCAGGCATAACGAAATTTGTATTCTGGTAGGTACCTTAATTCTGTTGGTATTCTAAAATTAGCCTAGTCAAAACATGAGAAAGTTTTTTTCCTATTTTCCTTTCCTTTTTCCTAGGGATTTTGACAAAATGCCAAATATTCCATTATGCCTACGACATATACAAATATTGGGTGTTCCTAAATATGTACGAGTAATTTCAAGAATTGATTTACAAAACGTTGAACATTCTGTCTCAATATTTATCTTGAAATTGGTCACAAAAATTAGTTCCCAAAGTTAAGGGTACGTGTTTATATATTTACAAATACTTTGAATACTAGTTGTGCATGAGATGTATCCAGTGTTAGGATTTTTTTTTATTTTAAAGTAACTTACATTTCTTAAATTTCTGAAAATCATTATTATAAAACGTTATCGTTAAAACTTGGGATACGAATAAATTTATAAGACTATGTACTTTCTGATATTTCTTTGTAAAGAATAGGCTATAAATTTAAACCCCTTATAAACGGTAAACAAAAGACCAGAAAAAAAATAATTACTCCTAGTGTTCAACTAAAGTCAAAAAAACACAAAAACCAACAGCTTACCTCCGTAATTTTGAAAATATAAATTGACTTAAGTGACTTTTCAGCACATGGCGTACTAACATATAAAAATTCTTTAAAAAACAACGTCTATTTAAAAGAATAAAGATATTTTCAAAAATGTACTTATGATAAAACTCTTAAAAATATCTTAAAACTAGACAATTAATTCTATAAATTACAGTTTCGTATTATCTACAAAACAATTTTTGTAGTTTTTATAATACTAAATAATATAATACTAAATTTTAATTTGATTAACTTTCAAAACTATTTTACACTATAGAGGATGCCACTTTTTTCCAGAATTTTTTTTAGGAAATGTCGTTATGATATAAAAATGGGATACCCTTTTTAATTTCCTCTTTTATTATATTTTTTAAATCAATTAGTCTTTCTCAAAAAAATATATTTCAATGATTGTTTGTTTTATCCATAAGTCTAAGGAAGACAATTCCAAAGTACATACCCATTTACTTATTGATAACTTTAATAAATAACATATACAATAAATAAAGTATGAACAAAAATAAAATAAGAACAACTATTTAAATATAAGATAAATAAGTATATACATCATGTAGGAATGTTACCAGTGTTATCATTGTGGATGATTTTTTGTGCCCGATTGCCACATCTAGGCCTTCCTTCTGCATCTTCATTCTTATCTTTCACATCCTCTTATTCTTTGTCATTTTCAGTCTCTGGTTCAGTCTTTTTAGTTGTTTTCTTCACACCACGCTCGGGAAATTCTACTTCTTTTTGTTCCTTAACATCAGAGGTTGCTTCCTCTGCTTTCTCTGCGGACCTTTTACCAGGTCTTCCTCTTTTATCTGGTTCCTTTGTTTCTGCAGGAGCGGCTTTGGTTTACGTCGACATCCTTTCTTAAAAGGCTCTGGCTCCTCATCTTCCTAGCCGTTTTCTTATTCAAGTGATTCCTCGACCTGGTCTTCAACTTCGGCATTATCAGTTGAGATGTTCTTTTGGTGTTGATTATTTGATATCTCCGATGAACCAATAACTGGATCTATTGAGTGAACAAAGGAGCTATCAAATAATAAATTACAAACATCTTCTTTCTTCGAAGAGGACAAGCCATAGAAAGACAAATTATTCTGAACATCGGAATATTGAATTGAGAAAAGTTCAACAAAGGATTTTCCTTTAGGAAGCGCACCCAAGATAGACGCAGCATTCCCCCAATCTGAATAGCAATACTAATACGCTGTATTAGAAAAGAAGTGGATCTTGGTTCCTTGGTAACATTTGCTAATCGTTTTCCTATTTCACTAATAAATCATAAACCAAGAGGACCCCAAACACCAAAAGTTTCGATGCTAACTGGGAAAAAAATGATTTTTTTTTTCAAGATTTCTGTATTTAGAAATTTCAATCTTTTCTGCAGTTAATGATGCAGCTCCAGACGAAAGTACCTGATAAATGAGAAGGAGCCATGGTATCGACACAAGTAAAATCTCAAACTACAGGTTTCCCGCAACTCCAAGGAATCATGCTCATTCCATCATCTCTGCTTGTTCCTAAAGGCTCCAAAATGGAAGGAATTTTTGTGGAAGATAATACTCTTTTAATAATATCATTTACTTCATGGTATCTAGAAAATCTTCCTGCACTAAATCGACAGCTTAATGCACGAAGTCCATCCTCATTAATAGTAGCGCCACAGGAACAAGTGTGTTGAATGCACAGAAAAGTGCCAAGACGAAGACCAATTGCTATTCTGAAGGAATCATTATCAAGTAATGTTCCTAAAGAAGCAATAGGAAGAGCATTGTGCCATGCACCAGATTCCTTAGACAAGGAAGCAAAAAGAAATGTTATTTAAAGTTAAGTCCAAAAGAGGAGTATCCCAGGCTTTTTGAATAGATTTTTTACGACGATCCAAGATAATTCAATTAAAAGATTGTCCATAATTTTTTTAAAATAAGATGGTAAAAACACATAAATTTTATAAAAAACACCATAATAGGAAGAAAGGAAAGCAGGCAAAGATAAATACGAGGCCAAACGAATACCAAGACCACCCTTACGTATAGGTAAAGTCTCATGGGACCAAATTTCTTGAGGAAAAAAATTATTTGTAATTTTTTCAATAGAAATTTTTAAAATATTGTCAAAATTTAAAATTCCAGAAGATTCATGCCATTAATTAATTAATCATTAATCATCTTATTAATTAGTGCAGCAGAAAGTTTTTTTTATTTTAATATTTAAAAATTCATGATGTTACACTTAACGTTCTTTTTAAATGAAGCGCAATAAACCCAAAGTGTGGAAGTGCCAGAAATAAAAGATTTAAAATTATAACTCAAGTAGCCAGTATTGTATGTAGGCCCGATTTTAAGCAAAAAGTGAATTTCCAAAAATTTTGCACTTTGGTAATGACACGCTTCAATTTAGGATGCAGTTTAGAACTACAAATGGAAAATCTATTCTGGTTCTAAATTCAAAGGTAGCAGATGGGCTGTCATCATTTCAAGATTACCAAAATGGTCCTAATCCCTTGAATTTTTTTCTCTCTGGGGGAAACGTAACGTAGCCATTTTAACCTGTCAGAAAATAGTTTATGGGCCTTCGCGGTGGGTGAGACGACAGGGGAATGCACCAACCACCAACGTTGCCAACTTGCAATTTAGAAGTTGTGACATCACGAAATTTAAAATTTAAATTTTTTAGCTTTTATATGTATAAACGATATAAAAAAGAAATTTCATATTAATATTTAGATAAACTAATGAATCAAAAATTTAAAAATCGGGGAAAGGCCAGTTTGGATTTTGTCTCAAGAATCATCCAATTTTAAAATTTTAAAATTGGTGTAACTTTTTAGAGAGTCGAAAAAAATATAAGTTTTTTATTCAGAATGACATTTACTATCCAAAGAAAAATTTCGCGAAAAGAAATGTGTGTTACACGTTTAATTAAAAAAAATGATCCTATTTATTTTCAGTTATGCCAGTTTTCCTTATTAATTTGTAAGTAATTTTGGGTACATGGCAAAGTTTGGACCCTAAAAAACCCAAAACTTTCCTTGGATGTCTTGTCAATTAGGCGAACTTGTTTTAGCTTCAAGAGAGCGTCAACAGGTGAAACACACGAATCCTAGGGATCCCAAGACAGTCGATTATTGGACTAGAATCCTGAAGAAACTTAAATTCACTTTTTCCTCAGAGATACAGTTTATCTTAATTTTAAAGCTCCATTGTTTTATATAGTGAAATTTTTCAATCTATTTTACCAAAATCAAAGGTCGTAGAAACGTTTTACTTTAAAATTTCGTTAAAAAAATAAAAACTTCGGAAAAATAGTTAATTTTCATAAATAGCATCGTCATGACTCAGTGGATTCACTTTTCTATTACTACTACTCCTAACATTTAGTTTTTCGAAGCTGTTTAAAAATTTCTTCCTAAATAAGAGATATACAAGAACTGATTAAAATTACCCCTCAGTTTTAACTGGTTTTATGCTGCCACCCATAAAATAACAACCTTTTGAAAATTAAGATTGTTTAAAATTGTTTATCCCTCTTACCGTTTTTTGGTAGAAATTTTTCCAATAATTTTGGATGATAATAATCCATGTTGGGCAAAATTTGCAGCGATATCTTAGATATTGGAAAAACATTGGATTAAATGGGAAAATGCTCTCTCCAAAGGTGAAGGTCTGTACGAGGTAAAGAATCGTAAAATAGCAAGGATGTTGCTAAGGGTATGCTATTTAATTACACAGGCCAACGATGAAAAAACTTTTTTAATAACTTTAGCTATTTTCTATATAATTTGGTGTGCTGATTCCGAAAAAATATCAAAAAAGTCGTATCACCCACCAATTTGTCACATTTTAATATTCAATAAAAATAAATGTTATTAACCACAATGTATAACAAATATTTTTTGCAATTGAAAAACATCAAAGGAACAATACTGACTTTGTAAAAAAATTATACTTTGCATATTTTGGTATAGAAATCGGTAATCAAGACAAATGTTAGGTTCCTCACAAAGTATGTTATGTTTGTAGTTTGTGCGCGAGGATCTTAGGAAATACAAAAAATTAAGCATCTTATATTTAGTAATTTTAGTAATCTAATATTTTTGTAAGTAAAAATTGTAACCTAATAACAAACTCATTTTTTAATTTTAATTTATCATATTTTTTCCTATTTTTTGAAATGATGTCATATTGTGAGAGAATAGAAAAAAAAACTGATATCAAATACGGTTTCAGCACCCAAAAATGCATAAGATTTAGGTAAATTAGTTTAAAAAGTTTTTACAAACATTTTTTTGTTGGCCTGTGTTATTTTTCACTTATGATCATTTATATAACTAATAGCAATATTTTAAAAATTAATTTTCTGATTTTTACCTACACTGATTAGAAATACTTCTATTAAGGACTTTTTTTTTGGTCAATACTTCATCTGACTACTTTTACATCTTAAAGAAAATAAGAATGAAAGAATTAAGAAAAATACAATCTAGAAACATTGATAGAGAATAGTAGGTATTTTGATAAAGTTATAAAATTTTACCCATAATTGCTTAATAATAATATGTTAATATAGTAAGTCGTTTGAATATCGATTCCAATAATTTAAAAAAATTTTCATTAAATTTTAAATATTAATTTATTGATTAAATCATATTTTGGTGATTAAGGATGGATGTTTCCTTTTTATAATCAATTTAATTATGTATTATTAATAATTAATTTAAGCGAATCTTACATCTTCTTGAAAAAGTAATGTAAAAAAATTATATAACCAGTCATAATAAAAGCAAAATTATGTAAAATTTATGGAATGAAATGTTGGGTAATTACATAAATAAACCGCTGAAAATTAAGGTAATACTGTAGAAGTAATACATATAAATAAGAAGCAGGAAGCAGATCAATCATAATTTACAATTATAAATTAAATTTAATGTTTAATTAATTGCATTCATATTAAATACGGGTGATGTCTTGCCTGCCAAGAGGGACGTCTTGTTAACGGCCTAAAGGTGCTTTTATACATTTTATAGATCACTTTAATTTTAATATTAGCCGAAGGCTGATGATTGATGAGCGCACACGACACGCCAAAGCGATTAGAAAATTGGCGAAAATTAAAGGCGCCTTTTTTAAATCGCGCCAAGTATCGCGAAACGATAGCCAGTAGCTAGCCTTGAGGTATACCACACTTTATTCATCACGCTTTTTATACGACTTAATCACCATTCATTAGTGGTTTTAATGAAATAATAAAAAATAAATTAGTTTGATGATAAATCCTAATTATAATAATTAAAAATCTCTCGTTATAAAAATATTTTTATCGATAATTCGAATGTAAATGTTAATTACTATATAAGCTTGTACTATTGCGGCAATTATACAATCCTTTCAGTCAGTTATGTATTCTAGTATCCATTGTGCAATTTGATTTATAATCTCACGTGCTGGTACGCAAATGATAATGATGATCGGCGGCCTTCTCCTCAGTAGCTACTTTTCTAAATTCCTCAGGAATTCGACTCCTTGGTCGAATTGTTGCGACACTGTCTAATTGGTCCAAAAAACGCGCACTCGGCGCGATGTTTTTATGATAAAAACGCATCAATCACGTTTATGTGGAACGATTCAAACTAGGAGAATAATATAATAAGAACATTGTTTCGGGCACCAAAACCGACCCGTTATAAAAATCGACGTGTGGCTCTCTGTTGTCTTAGTGTTATTGGGAAATCGGGTCAAGATTTATAACCGACCGCCTGTTTTTTTCCAAAAATTAATGCATACCCGATTAATAAGAGATGATGATACATTGAATTAAATGATATCACTGATGCAAGAATTGATTACATGTTTTTCGATTGGAATGTTTATATGTTTTCGTAGGTTATTATCAAATATTCAGTAACAAATTATGACAATAATTATTTTTCTAGAAAAATTTATTGAATCTTGTTAATTTCAAAGGCTCACATTAAACAAAAAATACATAAACATTAAAATATTGTTTATAAAAACACTTATGAAAATATTGTTATCACACTAAAATAAGTAATAGCTGATTCCCGCTCTTAAAATCGTTCAGATCTGATTTTTGGTGAAAATGTTTATAAAATTGAATACTATGAAAAATATTTGTTAACCAAAAATTTGCTAAGGTATACAGTCTCATCAGGCCAAGATTTGATCCGTCAAACTTATGAGATGATGGTCGATATAAATACATCGGGGATCCACAGGGAGGGCTTTTCCGATCTCTAGAAGTAGAAAGATATAGATAAATTATGATGGATCTCTTTCCTTCGTGAGATTTTGTACTACGATGTAAGGAACCTTCTTCTTTTGTTCCATTCTCTGACTCTTTCATTATCCATGAAAAGCTGCTATCCTATTAGTTCTCGCATATTTCTGACTCGCTTTCCATCACCAAGTGGTATTTTTATAATCACAAGGAGTCAAAAACTGGAAAATATACAAAAAACTATTGCTAATTTCTAAGAAATTTTAAACAATTACCATAAATGGTTTTGCAAATTTTCAACTAACGAGCAATTTTTAACAACATAGGAATGATTCATTAGTAACAAAAATTTAACCGGAAGCCGAGCAACGTACCTAACAACAATAAAATTTAAATAAAGAGATGGTAAAATAAAATAAAAAGAGACAAGGCCGCTGTCAATTATTTAGTACATGCGTTTAAGAAGAAGCGATCAATCATTTACATTCACTCTTGGCTAAGAAATTGAAAAGGTACAAGATTTTATGTAGGTAATAACATCTGTTTTGCTGCTTTATTTCTGTGTAAATAAATATTGCAAATGCAATTTTCTTTTATTATAATATTAAATCGTATAAAATATTGCAGCAGATTGACCTGGCTACTGTTATTGTTGCTGCGTGTACTCATAAACAGGCCCATTTTTTAACAGGTCCGCCTTATTATTATTTATACATTAGTTTATAACCGTTACTATATGGAGGTTGTTACCCAAAAATCGACCAAAACCATTAAATTTTTATGATCAAGATTAAAGCTTTATAATTTTTTGCCATAACTTGATACAAAACTATTTATTACTTTTATTATGCACGAACATGACTTTTATAAAGCAAATTTAGTTATTCTCATAGTTAATTTTATTTTTAACATTATTTGACGTAACGCACCAATGTGTTATTTCTTGATTTGTTTCTTGATTGGTGAGTAATTTACAAGCTTTAAGATCTTTAACATAAAATGAGGGACTTGGAGACAGCCGGAATTCCTGCGATATTGTCACGACTGAAGAAATCTGAATGAACGTAAATATTTAAGTTTTTACACGTCTGCTTTCTTTAGTACATCCAAATACAGACATCGCTTACTCATTAAATCATACTTCAGATGGATTATTAGATATCAATAATGTGCTCGCAATTATACGCTGCAATGCGCGACGATTTTCACCTAACGAGTGAGAAACAATCTTCATGGATAGTATTGAGATGCAGGTGTTGTATCTTTGAAATTCCGGACGTTGTAATTTAGTTTTTTGATGAAAGAAAATGTTTTAAAAAAGATTTTATTCAATAGTTATCAGATTGGAATGCTGATTTCTTGAATTAAAAAAAATAAGTATTTCTCTAAGCTAAATACTAATTTCAACTTCATGTTCAATCATGGCGAAGGTATTTTGGTACGTAAAAGTCACCAATAAAAAGCTTCTGCGCTTATGGTCCAAAAATTTTGCTCCACCAATAATGCTAAAGAGTCTCTAGGATAGTAATTCAACTTTTCGAAGTGATTCTGAAAAATAGCAAATAAATGCCTGAACAAAGGGACTTTTTCCAAATTATTGTGAAAAATGGATTGGCTAATGCTTAAGAGCAACTTTCTAGATGCCGGCTATAAATTTTTCGCCGGAGATAAAAAAATCATTCCCTTTTTGTGGTGTTTCATTGAAGATTATCAGTGAATCACTTATAATTAATGCGGGCCGCTAGAGAGTGCATGGGTTTGGGAATGAATGAGCTGTAGCCGTAATCACAACAAGATCTCTAGTTACCTATGCCAAATTTTTATTTTTTTTATTATTATTTAGAAGCTAAGTTAAGGTACCATTTAACAGTTTTTTAGGTGTTGCAACTTTATGCAGAATAAATAAAAGGAAGTTAAGAGGATAGTCGGCAAAATGTGTAACACCGATTTATCTATCCCTTGGAAATGCGATGGGAGAATGAAACATACCGGGTGGAAATGAAAACCGGGTCACCTCTATAACTTTTTTATTTATAAATAGAAAAATTTGAAATTTGGCTATGTTCTATGGTTCAAGAAAACAAATTTTATGTGCATTTTTTATTTTCGAAATCACTTCCGGTTTCACCGGAAACTCCATGAACTTTGTTTTTTTAAATGTAACATCCCATATTTTTATTCATGGCTTAAAATACTTTTAAAAAAGAAGTATTTTTGAGATATTAGTTTTTATTTTTTGCGAAAAAAAAATTTTTTCAAAAAAAAAAAGGTTTTCGAAGTCGGTGAAAATTACCAAAACTAATTCTAAATAATTCAAATACATAAAAAAAATTGTAATTTGAAAAAAAAATTAAGTGGTCTTTGAACTATTAATTTTTAAACTTAGTTAATGAAGATTTTATCAAATATCTCATTTTTTTTAAATGCAATGATGCCGGGTCATTCGACTTTTTAAAAAGAGGATTTTATAACGATTATTTTGGTACCCCATATGTAGGGGTATTATTTTGCATGTGCCTGTAATAAAGATACTTAATAGCTAGTATTTTCCAACTTAAGAAATAAATAATTTTACTAGTTCATTTAGCGTTATCCAGGGTGCACCGCGAGGAGGCGAACTAGTTTTACACCCCAAAAAACTTAAAAATATTCATAAATAAAAAATGATTAATAAAATGAGACGAGCGATAAAATCACAAAAATTGTTCTATATGTCCTCCGTTGTTTTCAATACAAAGTTCGTGTCTACGAATAGTAGTATGAATTACTCTGTTTAATTCCTCTGGAGTAATGTTATTGACAGAATTTCTAACGCGTCTTTTTAATTCATCTGATGTATCTGGTGGAGTAAGATACACTTGATCTTTAATTTTTCCCCAAAGATAAAAATCTAGCGGGGTAAGATCGGGTGACCTCGGAGGCCATCGAATTGGACCATTAGTTCCAATCCACTGGTTATTATAATGTCTATTTAAATATTCCACCACTATTCCTGCATTATGTGCACCATCTTGCTGGAAATACATTCGGCCCAAATTAATTAAAGGTAGTTCCTCAATTAAATCATTAATTTCGTTTTCAAGGAAACCCAAATAGCTTTGGGCATTCAGATGCCCTTCAAAAAATATGGGACCAATAATATGGGTACCAATTATTCCTATCCAACAATTGAAGCTAAACCTTACTTGGAAATTGGCTTCTCGAATAAGCCTTGGATTTTCTTGTGACCAATACCTCGTGTTATTTCTATTAAACAATCCTAGGTTTGTAAAATTACTTTCGTCGGAATATAAAATTTGTGTATTGAATTGTAGATTTTCTCGCATCATATTTAAAAACCATTGGCTAAACTCAAGACGCCGTGCGTTATCAGCTTCATACAAATGTTGGTGAAGTTGGTATTTGTAGGAATGGTACTTATGCTTTTGTAAAATCTTTAGAACTGAAGTGTGGCTTATTCCGTATTCAAAAGCAATTTGTCGTGAAGAAGAGGTTGGGTTAACTTCGACATAGGCTATGATATCAACTTCACTTTCATGATTAATTATAAATTTATCTTCAGCATTATTAGGTTCTCTACGAAATTTGGCTTCCAGTTTAAAAAAGAAGGTACGATGTGGCTGACGTCTTTCTGGATGTCTTTCGCGATAAAGTACACTAGCAGCCATGGCATTTTTTCGACATTCACCGTAAATTAGCAACATGTCAACTTGTTCATCTCGCGAAAACATTTTTTTTGTTGATCGTATATTTATAGATGTCATTACTGTGTCATTGTATACGCGAAATCGACACGTAAAGATCTACTTTACGTGATGATTTACTTTACTCAACGATTGTAGTATAGGCAAAAAAGTTACAAATGTCATTTTATTTTTAACTTTATTCTAAGGGTTATCTAACATTTTGAAATTAAAACTTATTGAAAATAAATGTTTTATAATGTTTACTCATTTTTAACTTCGATTTATTAGTAAAATAAACTGTACTACTTAATTTTTAAAACTTCAAATGATAAACATTACTTACTTAGGTTATCGGTAGATGGCGCTGTGTTGATAAACAACGTGAATGAAACTAATAATTTTTAATAATATAATTGTATAATTATTACTTTCAATTATATTAATAATTAAAAAATAATTTATTATAAATTTTAATAATGTTACGGACTAAATTAAATATTTTATAAAATGTTTTAATTAATAAGAAGCTTTGAAATAAAAATGTTTTATTTTTATACAGTTGGTACACTTGAAAACAAAAGATTTGCAAATAATTTTCATATTTAAAATCAAAGTACATAGTGTTCTTGAAAAAGCTAGTGTTTTTAGTGTATGTATAATTATGAGCTCATTCGAACAAGATGAAGATTCATTGACTCCACCAGAAGTCGTGGAGAGTGCAAACATTGCTTCACTAAGTCTGCTGCCCGAAAAGAGTAAATTTCGTTATGAAAAAACTTATGAAGAATTTTTATTATGGTGCAAAGAAAAGAAGGTGACACGCCATTCGGAAACCGTCTTTTTGGCATATTTCTCAGATCTTGCAAAAAAAGGCTTGATAGCAAGTTTGTGGCCGAAGTACTCTATGCTTAGAGCAACGATGAACCTAAAGGAAAACATTGATATAAGTAAATTTAATAAGTTAATAACTTTCATCAAAAGAAAAAATGAAGGTTACTTACCAAAAAAATCTAGAGTACTTGAAAAGCAACATATTAATAAGTTTATCACCGATGCTCCTGACAACATCTTTCTATCAACGAAGGTAAGCAAATAATATCCAAAGTAAAAGTAAATCTAACAAATTACAATCAACAGGTTGCAACGATTTTCGGAATAGCTGGGGCATTGAGAAAAGATGAACTATTAAATTTGGAAATCGATGATGTTCAAGACCTAGATACAAAATTTTTAATTACAATTAAGGCGAAGAAAACAAAAACAAATCGAATATTTACAATAATCAATAATGAACAAAAAACCATTTTGAAACTAATTAGACATTATATATCATTAAGACCAAAACACACTCCACATCATCGATTTTTTATTTTTTACAAAAATAATAGATGCTCTACACAACCGATTGGCATAAATACATTTGCTAAGATGCCATCTAGAATTGCAGCGTTCTTAAAACTAGATAATCCCAACCTGTATACAGGTCATTGTTTTCGCCGATCTTCGGCTTCAATATTGTCAGATTCAGGTGCGGACTTTGCAGCCATCAAAAGACATGGTGGCTGGAAATCTACCACTGTAGCTGAAGGATACATAGACAACTCAATCCAAAATAAGGTGGACATTGCAGAAAAAATCCTATGCACTTCTTCAACAACAGCAACAGCATCTACGTCTACAATTACACCTTCTACTTCAACCGCAACAGTGCATACTAATGGTAATGAAGAAATTAACGTGAATTCACAAATGAATACTTTGACCGAAACAATGAATACGTATCAAAACGAAGAAGTTAACTTAAACGTAAATTCACAAATAAATTCACAAGTTTCACCTTATTTTAATTTTTCAAATTGTACCATAAACAATCTTACAATAAAATTAAATAAGGCCGATTAACAATTTGTGTAATCGTATTACATTAAATTAATGATTTTTGTAAATACATATGTATAATAAATAATAATAAATAATCCTACTGTATTATTTGCTTATATTTCAACTAAACTAACCTAAATTGGTTGTATTAATACATTAATATAAAAAATGTTTTTATTATTAATTAAAATAATTCTTTTACTTGTGTCAAATTAAATCTGCTTCTCGGCTAAAATTTGGAAAATGACAAACAAATTAAATAAAACCGTCTATCACCGCGAGTGTTTTGAGACAAGATTTATTATGTCCATTGAACGTTGAATACTGTATTATAAGTTAGAAATCTTTGTTGAATACATAACCCAACATAACCTAGCACCTAGCATCTACAAATGTCAATGGAAGTGACACATACGTTCGTTTTGAATCGTAAAGTAGATTTTTGAAATTAAATTAAATGCGATCAACAAAAAAATATTGTAACCAACTCGTTGGTTAATTCGGCGTTTAATAAACTCAATAATAAAAGCACTCGCTCGCGGAGCTCGCTCGTGCTTTAAAAACTTTCGTTTATTAAACGCCTTTTTTAACCAACATGTTGGTTAAACTACTATTAAGATTTGATAATTAAAACTATCTAAACAAAAAAGTAATCTAATGTATTATACAACACTTCACAAGATGTTTGGACGATTACTGATTTGTTTAAACTTTATCAAATTTTTGAATGTTTCTTATGAATTTTATTTGTTCAACAGAAACGGCTGACGCCACATGTTGATCAAAATTTATTTAATATTCACGAATAAAGCATTGACATTTTCTGAATATCACACATTTTGATAAGGTTAATAATAACATAAAAAGCAGTTAATTTACTTGAACAATTTTTGTGATTTTATCGTTGTTACCTGCATTCTTCTCATTTTATTAATCATTTTTTATTGATGAATATTTTTACGTTTTTTTGGGGTGTAAAACTAGTTCGCTTCCACGCGGTGCACCCTGGAGAACGCTAAATGAACTAGTAAAATTATTTATTTCTTAAGTTGGCAAATAATAGCTATTAAGTATCTTTATTACAGGCACATGCAAAATAATACCCCTACATATGGGGTACCAAAATAATCGTTATAAAATCCTCTTTTTAAAAAGTCGAATGACTCGGCATCATTGCATTTAATAAAGTGAGATATTTGATAAAATCTTCATTAACTAAGTTGAAAAATTAATAGTTCAAAAACCACTTAAATTTTTTTTCAAATTACAATTTTATTTAGGTATTTGAATTATTTAGAATTAGTTTTGGTAATTTTCACCGACTTCGAAAACCTTTTTTTTTTTTTTTTAATTTTTTTTCGCAAAAAATAAAAACTAATATCTCAAAAATACTTCTTTTTTAAAAGTATTTTAAGCCATGAATAAAAATATGGGATGTTACCTTTAAAAAAACAAAGTTCATGGTGTTTCCGGTGAAACCGGAAGTGATTTCGAAAATAAAAAATGCACATAAAATTTGTTTTTTGAACCATAGAACATAGCCAAATTTCAAATTTTTTTATTCATAAATAAAAAAGTTATCGAGGTGACCCGGTTTTCATTTCCACCCGGTATAACTGTGCGAAAGAGATTCCACTACGAGTTGGTCCTGTTTATATTGACATTGTACATCGCTGATAACTTAAAGACTAATTAATAAAATTGATTTTTTTTAAATTATCTTAAAAGTACATTAAACAAAATACCTTACAACGTTTTTAATTTTAAAAAATACTCTTATTATAAGGTTGAAATTTGAACCTAAAAGTTGCCTATTTTTGCACGTTTTCAACAGCTATTAAGTATAACATAAAATGAAAATTACAAAAAACAACAAACGTCGAAAGATGCAATATGGAATTCTTAAACAACACCAAAAAGAATTATTCAATTTCAATTAACCGTTCATCTTCTATCGCGTTTGTACGAAATCGAAATTTACATTCCAAAGTCCTATACGTAATTTCACCGACTATCTTCTTTAGGTACTTTTTGGTCATTATAGTTTTTGTGCATTGTGAAATTTTTTTTCTTCTCAGAATTTAGTAGAATGACTTTGAAATCTTCTATAAAAATGCCTGTAAACTAATACAGGGTAATTGGGAGGGGTGCGTCAAACTGGGGGAATATAATCTAAATATTAATACAGGGTAAAAAATGAAAATGTTGTTATGTAATTTTTATTAGTATTCGAGATATAGCGTTATCAAAATTACATTTGGCAATACTTACATAATTCTTTTCTTGGACCATGGATTGGTGGAGGTTTTACTTGTCCTCGGGGTCCTGAGATCTTCAATCATTAGATTTTTGCTTGAAAAACTGGTTAAAAAATAAGGTTCACAAAGAAAAGGTTGATATTCAGAATGCACTGACTAGACGTATTTTAAATGCTGCAGTTCTAATAAAAAAACTATAAAAACTTAGAATAGCAATGGCTAGTGTTCATAGAAGAGCGTAAAACTTATAGGCACCTGGGGATATCTTTCAAAATGTTCTATGAATTAAAAATAAGCTAATTGTGTTGCTAAGACTAGTAAAATTTTTAAAACAAAATAACTCGAAAACTAATAAAAATTGGATAACAATATTTTAGTTTTTTTACCATGCATTGACGTGTAGAATACACTCACGAAGCTTGAGGCACTCCTCCCGACTCACCTTGTATATTTGCCTTTTAGAAAATCACTCTTAACTGAACGGCGGGTTGATTCAATCCAATAATTTATGGTGGGAAAAGATTAAGAACTGGTATGAACTGCACTTCTTGCCCATAATATTGTTTTTGTGTACCAGGAGACTACCGATGTGATTGTACAACAATTGAAGACCTTATTTCAAGAACGAGGAAGTTCAATTTTGGGGAAATGATATTTACGTCAACATTTATAATTTTAAAAACCTGATCGATTGGTGCAAAGAGGATTAATGGGTGAGTGATGAATATTTAGTTGTTTAATTTAAATATTGAACTTACTTTTAGCTATCACGCGTTTGAAGCAAAAATGAGGTAATTCCAGTAAAATATTAAAATGTGATGACCTTAGCACGAAAATGTTTATTTGAAGACTGCATGGAATAGTATCGCAACTTAAAATTGGACGGTCAAGAAACTTATGAGACAGATTACACTGATAAATACAGGGTGTCTGACGGAACTTTAGACTATATAGGTGTATGTATATGGGTATCTTTGTTATTATTGGAGATAGAAAGTCGGTTAAATGGACAAAGTATTAGAGATTTATTCGAGTCGTTTCTGTGGTATCTTAAAAGATCAAGAAAATATGATTTTTTAAATGTGGCAATAACTTTTTTATTTTCGGAGGCACCGGAATTTTTTTTTTGACATTATATAGACATTTTTTTTTATAAGATAGAGTAAGCCAAATGAATATTTTTTTTCCGCCAAACGATTAGGTGCAAATACACCAAACTTATTTTTTTCTGATGACAATTATTTAGTTACACATATTTGGAATCAGTGAATTTTTTTGAGTAATTTGGTATATCATATGTAATATTTATGGAAAAAAAAATAGAAATTATTTGTCCTTGAATAGATGTAATAAACTGTCAATACATATTATGTGTTAAGATTTATTTTACATTTAATATTTTATATCGTTACAATTATGTTATTTATATTAGAAATAATTTTTTTTTAATATGACATACAGGGTTTCCCATGGCTGCGAGGAAGTAACATTACTCTAAAATGAAAAAAACTCTAAATTTTGTTAATAATATACCGTGTATCCATTCCAAGATGGCGGACCAAAGTTATGGTTTTTAAATGGAATACCCAGTATATTATAACATTTTTGGATTCCTTATCAAAAAGTAATCATGGTTTGTATAACCTTTTACGGGTCTATCTTCAGTCGTTTTGCTGACATTTGCCATTTAAGCGATAAAAGTATCCATTAAAAAAAAAATGGATATTTCCATGTAATTGGATACATTTATTCACCTTTTCTTGAAACTATGACATAATTGGGGTAATAACGAGGTAAGTTTCAATTAGAAAGTGAAAAAAATATTTGTTAATTTTAATATTACATAGAACCGTCTATAAATCTTATGAGGATGAACAAATAAGTTGTGTTCATTATAATAGTAATACATTCAAGTATTTAATAATAAAAGGTCTTTAACTACTATAAACTAGATTAAGACTTTTGGAAATATTTGTTGTTCCTTAAAGGGATTAAAAAAAAGTCTTCACAACCAAATTCTCCTTAAAGTTATTATTAAATTTACGTCTTATTATACATTTAGGAAACTACAAAACCCCATCTTCAAAGATACATAATCTTTAATAGGAGTAACAACTAAAATATAAAAAGTATAAAATATGAAAAAACAAATTTAACTATTTTAAGGATAAATTGTAAAGCTTTTTGGAACAAATAGACGATTTCGAGTTTTTAGAAAAAGAAAATTGATATACATATGTTAAAACACTGCCAAAATTTGCATTAAGTATATGTTTAACGTTTACATTAGGTAAAACTTAGTGTTTGATATTGTTTAAGTACCTAATCAAATATTTTTTCTTTAACTTATGTAAACTAACTAGGGCGAAACTCACAATTCAAATGAATTACAACTTAAAAATTCCCAAACAAAATTATTATTCATCTTCGACGCAAGAAGAGCTTGTAACTCCAATGAACTACAAAAAGAGTTACGAAATTTTCTTGTACTGCCGACGTATTCTAAAAAACAGGAGAAGTTTGTTAATTGTTATTTTCTTACTGCCAAATTTGAATTTCAATGCGTATTTTCTCAATGGAGAAAATTACATTAACTGAAGGTAAATCTGTTTGTCTCCACTGGTTCAGTAAGTTTACACCAGAAATTACTCTGAAAATTACTACGAAAGTGAAAATTGAAAACGCTTTTACAAAATCGACATTTTTCAAGAAAATTCAAACAGAATAAAATCAGAATACAATTTAAAATAAGATTAAAATACCACAACCTAAAACCCGTAACCAAAAACACCTGTCTTTCTTCAGGCCACTTTAGAAACTTTAAGTGGAAGAACACGTCAAAATTTAGAACAAATGGAAGGTGTATTTTGTGTTGATGTAATATTCAATAGTCTTATTTCATTTGAGATTTTATAAATCTCCATCTCTTCTTATTTTAAATCAAATCTCTCTTGGTGTGATAGTTTTGTGTTGAGAAACAAAGATTTCGTATTTTTAAATGAACCCCGAAAATTGGGTCATTTATTACAGACATGGCTGTTGATAAAAATGTCTTTTTTGTTTCTCTACAATTACGACCCACATAAATAGCTTTGATAACAGTGTCAACAATAAACCCAAAACTTTTAAAGGATAGAAATGGAATCTTTGTTTTTAACTAAAATATTGGCAATTTTTTATGTGGTTTATGGATAAATTATCCTTGAATTTCTACAATATACCTCAAAAAAATGTTGCTATAATTTTATATTAAATCCGTAGTGACTCCAAATTTTGTAGATGTTGGAGTAGATTTAGGAGCCAAATAAAATATTTTTTTAAGATATACCAAGATTTGGGAACTGACTATTTTTTGCATTAAAAATTTGTACCCTATTCAAGCCTCCTAAGGTCAGCGCCTATTTCTACCTTCAACTCAAGACAAGGATGGATTGATTTTTCAGATCAGAAGTGAGAAGTGCATAAATTTTAGTTCAAATCTACTTTAATCGCTGTGGATACCATGATCCGGAATGATAGGTTAGGTACCTATTGAAGTTAACCTTTTCGTAACTCCCGGCTAGGGTCAGTTTTTTTATAATTTAGTTGTTATTAAAGATTATAGCTTGTATTCAGCGACCGTGATGAAGATTTTAGAGACGTCGTTAAAGTTAATCACGTCTTTAAGAAAATATTTCTTATGAAGAAATATTTTTTAATCACGTGATTAACGATAACGACGTCTCTAAATTTTTCATCACGGTCGCTGAATACACGCTTATGTATCTTTGAAGATAAGATACTTACCATTACAATTAGTGATTTTTTTTTAATATTAAAATAAAATAAAAAAATAAAAAATAGTTGTAAATTAAAGCATGGTAAAATTATTTAGAACTGACTGAAGAATTTTAAGAAAAATAAAACTAAATTGTTACTTTCAAGCCAGGCAAAGGAAATATTTAAAAATAATACTAATAAATCTCATCAATTACTGCATTTCGTTTTATTTTATTGGCAATAAAAAGTATTATATACGTAAGAGTAATTATGTATTGTAATGAGATACAATTATAGAATTATTATTCGCATTATACAATAAACCTTTTTTGCCGCATACTCGTATAATTATTTAAGTGTGAAATGAATTGATGTTAAATATAGTACATCACCTCAACACTACTTATGCAAATCAATGATAATTATTTTATTAATCATAACCTGACATTAGCATATCAGTAATTAAACAGTTGATTCGCTTTCAAGCCTTCGCACTAATTATCTCCCGTAACGGTTAAACAAAAAGAACTTACGTTTGAGTCAGCTTGAGATGTTAATACGAGTGGCAATTTTTTTCTTTATTGTATCTTCAGTTTTAACAAATAAATTGTATACATATAGATTTATCGAAGAGGTTCACGAACAGTAGATTTAAAACAAAAATCTAAGTTGCACCTTCATCGAAGATAAGATGGTTTAGAAAAATAAGTCAGTATAATATTATTTTATAATTGTAAATTCTATTTCTCAATCAATTAAAATTCCTTTTATTATTATATCCAATAGTTCGACTAAAGGACCTTAATTACCAAACGAATACCACAATTTTATAAAAACTCTTTATTAGAACTTATGCATTTGGAAGTTACAACTTCATCTTCAGAGGAAACATAATAATTTTTATAAAACTAAAATAAATATAATTAGGCGAAGGAGCTAAGAACCATAATGTATAACTTACTGGGTTTTTAGGTCATTCGAAGTTAAAGGTAAAGGTAATCAACAAACCTCAACAACATATGTCAGGTAACAAATTATGCGAAGTCAAAAACTTTCAAAATTCCACCCTATACCAACTAGGGTCAACATTATCCAAATATTTTCATGGTTTTCAAAATTTACAAAAAATCAAAAAAGAGTGAAGCTCGGCGATAAATTCAACATGTAACAACGTCGACTAACATAAAAGCGTGAAAGAGTGAAGCTCAAAGTTACTTTAAAAAATATTAGACTACGGGCACACAAGCAATGAATCCTTTTTTATTATTTATCTCTTTCTAAAAACAAGAGTTTTCCTGCTGCAGTCTATCTTCTTTTGACATCTTACACATCCAACTTCCATGCGACTTGATAATATAAAATCAGGGGATCTGGCTGGGCAAGGAATTACATGTATAATAAGCTATCCTTTGCCAATTCACTGATTTGGAAAAGTCTACAGAAATCACCAATGTATATACTTTACCTAGAAACATATTATCTTTAAAAATATATTTCAATTAGTATTGGATTATCATAAAATTAAACGAAATTGCAAAATGGATTATAATTTTTTTAAAATAATTTTTATTTTGTAGACAACTATATGTATAAGGAACATTTAATATCAAATTTTAAGACATCATTTGAATTTAAGTGCATATAAATGTTTAGTAACTGAAAAAGTTTTATGATGTTGTAAAATAAAGTGTGTTTAAAAATCCTTCCTGGAGATCTAATAAATCATCATACGCAACACAATAATCGTGCAAGTAAATCGTATTTAAAGCATACCATACAACATCTTATTATTATATTAAAATAACGTGACCTCGTTTGGCCGAAAGAGAAAAATTTTCGACACATACACGGTAAAAGCGCGCGCCATAAATCAATGAAAAGTTGTCCGTGGATATTTTTTGCCAAAGTCCTCTATTTATTATTTAATCGCAGGAACACAAACGATCCCAGCTAAAACTGACTATCAATTTACGATCACTGTTAAAATACAGAAATAGAAAAGGTGTGTCTAGCAACAATAAAGCTTTCCACTTGTAGAAATTATGAATCACGCAATATCATAAAGTACTCTAAGTAAATTGATATCCGTCGGATTGCGGACGGTTTTTCTTTCGAAATTCCCGCCGCCACATTAAGAACGATCATAAGATCGATTACTACTTACTTCAAGTAATGCTTATGTTTTTTAAAGATTTTTTTATCAAAAACCATGGTAAGTATGAAATATTTAATTCAACATTGCGCCATCTCGTATAATTGCTTATTAACCCATTAAATTTTAATTGTTTCATACACTTGCGACATAATTAGAAACTCGAGTGGATAAAGAAAAAGCTGAATTACACATAATTATTATTTTTATAATACTATTATTTTATGCTTGATTTTTAATAAAATAATTTTCCGATAGTCCTGAGGATGTTAAGGATCTTTAACCGTAACGTGAAAAGTGTTTTATTTAAATTCATAATGAAATTTAAACACTTTCATTGATTTCAGTAAAAACACCGCGGGTTAATGTCGCCCCTCGTAAATTGTAGCGATTTTTTGAAAGCGTAATGCGCAGGGTCATTAAATTAATAACGGTAGACTTAAAGGCGATGATAAAATACGTAAATTTATAATCTTTATTATAATACCGATGCAGAAAAATCTAGGACTGGTTTAGCAGCGTAATTGAAATTTTGCCGAGGCACTAAAATTAATTGTGTTTTGCAATGATCTGTCTTCGCTTAATTGTATGCACTTAAGTCATAAAACAAAACTGATGGCTTTGAATAAATACCTTGATGCAAGTATTTATTCAACTTACGGAATTTTCAAAATATTTTCTTAAGGCTCTTTTCATATTTGGTATTTAAATTCCTTTAGGAATAAAATTTATTTCATTTTATGTTTACTTCTACTATGATCATTTAAAAAAAGAACCATGATGCTAATGAATTATAATCCATATAAGATTTATATTTTACACTTTTTAAGTCCATTTTAGACGGGCATATTTTGTTACAATAATTTTGTTCCCAAATCGACTCAGATGTAACTGCGCATTGTGGGAACAACATTTTGGTAAAAAAATATACCTATCTAAAATGGCCTTAAGATATTATTATAGTTTGACCTTTATATGTATACAGGATGTCCCAGCGCTCCGGTTTTCGACAGACTTTATAATTCCTTTAGGCGAACATTTTAAAAATATTTTAATAATATACCGGGTGTCATTCCAATTTGGAGGACCAAATTTACGTTTTTTGGAACACCCAGTATATTATGACATTTTTGGGTTCCTTATTAAAACTAATCATACTTTGTATAATCTTTTTTGGGCCTATCTTCACACTTTGAAAATTAAGCAAATTTTTTTTTGAAAAATCACTGGTCTAAAACATGAACATTTTGGGTTGAAATTTTGTCAAAAATTTTCAATATCATCTAGTTTACAGCTATCATGTCAAATTTAAGTTTGTGATACTTCAGCCTAACAACTTTTAGCCTAACTAATGTTATATACATGTACAAGGTGGTGATAAAGTTTGGAACCAAGGTCATAACTTCCGTCAAAATTTTTTTTGTAAAAATCGCTCGGACAGGTCAATTTTTGTTTTAAAAATGCCATCTTTTGGAACGAAAAAAATATTCATGACGTCACTGATAACTTCACTATGACGTCATCATCAATTTTTTTAAACGGGAACCCGTACTTTTTTTACACATTTTTCATAGACCTTTTTATCATATTAATGATCACATAAAAATATTTAAAAAAATTTCAACCATTTTTGAAAAAAAAAATAACTTTACTCAAAAAAAAAAAGTAAATTTTTAATTTACTAGTAACAAATTTTAACGAACATTTTGTTTTTAAATGTCTCCACAAAAAAAATCTAAGGGCGTTAGGTCGGGAGATCGCGGAGGCCACTCAATTGGTCCCCTCCGACCTATCCATTTGTTGGGAAACGTTTTGGTTAGGAATGTTGCGATTTTCATAATTGGGGAAAATACGAAGTAAAACTGGTAGCAAATCAGTCCGCAAAAAATTCAAGTATCTTTCGGCAGTAAGGTTTTCATTAAAAAAGTAAGGTCCTATAAAACGTCTGCCAATCGTTCCCACCCATACATTTAACTTTCCCTGTCTTTGACTATGGGATTCTACGGCCCAATAAGGATTTTCCTGTGACCAATACCTATAATTATGTCGATTCACTGATCCATTCAATTGAAAGGTAGCTTCATCGGAGAAAATTATACTACTTAAAAAATTTGGATTTTGATCACATCGCGCCATCATTTCTTCACAAAATTGCAGTCGGCGATCGGGATCATCTTCATTTAACTCTTGTATGAGTTTTATTTTGTATGGGTGATACTTTTCCTTTTTTAATAATTTTGCGACATAGGAATGATCCACATTATTATTTCTTGAAATATCTCTTGTTGAAATATTGGGATTTTCATCAATCGCAAGTAATAAATTTAATTTGGTTTCTTCATTCACTTGAGGCCGTCCTTGTCGAGGCAAATCTTCTACAGATCCTGTTTCTTCAAATTTGGTAACTAACTTACTTACTGTAGATCTTGAGATTTGCGGTCTATTTGGATATTGCTCATTAAACAAAGCACAAGCTTCCCCATGGGTTCTTTTTCTATCGCCGTATCCTACCATAATTAAAATTTCGATTCTTTCGCGTTCGCTTAAACGAGGCATTTTTAATTTCGCAAAACTTAATAATTGTTGATTATTATTAAACAAACGAAGTAAGCTATTCAAGCATTGGTAAATGGATTTAAAATTTTATTTGCCATACAAAATAACGTCAACTAAAGCACTTTTATAAAGGCAATTTTTATTTCAATAAATTTTGAATATCAAAAGCTTTTTCAAATTTATAATAAATTACAATTTTATTTAAAGTTTATTATTACTCAAACATTTTATTTTAATTACCTTTTTCATTAAAAGTTATTTAAAATTAGTTTTAAGAAAATTCAAATTGTGTAAAGAAGAACAATTCGAATATTTTCAATAATAATTTGTTATTTTTAAACTAAAAATTAGTTTAATTTATTTTTCTTGCCATATTTTCATTGAGAATTAATAAATTTTTTTTTGAGTAAATTTATTTTTTTTTTCAAAAATGGTTGAATTTTTTTTAAATATTTTTATGTGATCATTAATATGATAAAAAGGTCTATGAAAAATGTGTAAAAAAAGTAGCGGTTTCCATTTAAAAAAATTGATGATGACGTCATAGTGAAGTTATCAGTGACGTCATGAATATTTTTTTCATTCCAAAAGATGGCATTTTTAAAACAAAAATTGACCTGTCCGAGCGATTTTTACAAAAAAAATTTTTACGGAAGTTATGACCTTGGTTCCAAACTTTATCACCAACCTGTATTAATCAAACGCACTCATTATGCACTCAAACGCTCCCACCAAAAGAAAGTTTAACACCGCAACATGAAAAAAGTTATAGCCAAAAATAAAAGTTTGGTTAGAGTAACGTTACTATATGTATTTTATGTATTTTCAAACGCACTCAAACGCTCCACCAAAAAAAAGTTTTGCACACTAACAGAAAAGAACCTATGGCGAAAATAAAAGTCAGGCTAGGGTAACGTTACCCCATGCTAACTTTCTTAATTTTTGAATGTAATAACTTTAAATGTATGTATGCATTTTCAAATGCACCCAAACGCCAAAGGTGACAAAAATCCTTAGATACGTTATATTTAATAGCATTTTACCAAAACAACATAATAGCTTCTTGTTTGTAGGAATATTTTTCTTTTTTCGTTCCCATTAAAATGTGTTGAAAGTCGATAGGGGTGGCAATTTAAACAAAAGGGGATGGTTCTACCCACAAGAGACTCCAAAAGATGGGACAGTTCTAAACCATTTCAGAGTGTAGTTTTTAAAATACCGTACAAATATGCAAATTAAGAAAAAATATTCACGAAATCTAAAAATATGCCGCTGTTCCGTTACTTTTGCCGGACCCTGTTTGTGACATTGGTTAGGCTAAAAGTGGGGTAACACATCTCACTAATTACGATCTCAGTTCTTCTCAACAAGTATTTGAATACCATCCACAGGAATATCTTCCAATTTATGCACCACTGCTATAGTTTATTTATTTAGAAAACCACCTTTTTCGCAGGAGAATTCGTCGCACTAAGATGCCAGAGCTTAATAATCACGTGACCTACCTGTCGATCATGATTGGACGGCTGAGCGGGAGTTTGGTGGGACGCTTATGCTGGAGTAGGAAATCGGGGGACGCGACCGCTGACGAGTTGGCCAAATAAATAATAGCTGCTGAAAAGGTGGTTTTCTAAATAAATAAACTATATACACTTAGCTCTCCTAATGTATTTGGGGCGGGAATTCGAGCATGAATTCGTCTTTCGATCATGTTCCAAACCTCAAACATGTTTGATTGGATTAATACCGGGATTTCTGGGAGGCAAAATGTACGATTTGTTTGTACTTCATTCGTCGTTGACGGCGCGAGCAACACGAGGACGAGCATTATCATGCTAAAATTATTGCTAGCAAATGTATCAAAAAGCAAAAAGTACCACATGATTCCAGAATATCAATATTACATTGAAAAAATGTTTCGTCAGTCCTTCGCCTACTCTTTGACTTCCATCCGGAGATCTAAGATAAAACCTCGACTCGCCAGTGAAAAGGATATTGTTCCATTTCTAAATACCCCAGTTTTGGGGTGCGCGATCGAAGCGAAACCGTTCCACCCGATCTTCCCTAGTCAATTGTGGGCCATTTACGGCTCTTCTAGCATTTAATCATGGAGTATGAATACAAAAAGGGAAACAGATTGCGTGTTCATAATAATGTGATGCCACCTGATGACAGTAGGCTTAACTCATTGATTTAGAGAGTTCTGCAGTAGAAACCAATATTTTGTACCTATTGAAATGCTGCAAACAAACGTCGTTGTTTATGTTTCATGCTTCATGAATGAGATTAGCGTAATTAGCGGTTATTATTTTAACTTCAGACCATTGAGCTGCCGACTTAAACTATTTTTTTAAATAAATTAAAGTGTCACCTTTCTTTCAGCCTCAGAACACCATAAATATATTGGTGGCGGGTGCCGTTTTGACGATACGAAAGGTCTTATAGAAACTGGCTCTCTTATTGTATCCATACACCATGATTTAATCCAGAGCCCAATTCGCGTCAGCATAATATTATAAGCGATTTCAAATGGCTTTCGTTCGTCTTTGGTTCTCATGTTTCTGTAACCTTCTATCACTTACTGTTACTCCCCATACATGTTGCAATTCATTTCGTACTCAGTAGTGAAGTAGTGTTTCTGAGGCCATTTCATTAATAGATCACCTTTTCTGGTGGAATTCTAACTCAAATATAGACAGTTCTTTCAATTGCGTCTTTGTTTAACAACACTAGAAACACTTAGTTATTTAGTTGTACTATAACTAAATGCTTTTAGTGTTCTTAGATGAAGACACTATTGAAAGAACTGTCTATATTCGAGTTTGAATTCCTGCTGAAAAGGTGATCTATTAATGTAATGGACTATACAGGGTGTCCCAAAACGTACCAGCAATATTTCAAGGATGAATTCTAGAACTTATTTAGAGTTGGAAAGTCCATATAAACATATGTCGTAAATGTAACCGTTAACGAGTTATTGATTGTTGTAGAATTTATCTGAGTAAAATTTTAATTCCACGAATTTTTTTAAATATTTTTTTACTGATTACATCATTATTGTTTATCACAAGAAATGTTCAAAATTTTCACCATGGTGTTCGATACACAAAGCCGCACGACGCAAAAGAGATCGTTGGGTTCCCAATATGGTTGCCGGGTTATTCCTAATAATATCGCCAGCCTGCTGTATTTTTTGGCGTAATTCTTCAACTATCTGCAATTCAGTTGCATAAACATTCTGTTTCATGTGACCCCAAAGATAAAAATCCAATGAAGTCAGGTCCGGCGACTGTGGTGGCCATGCAACGGCTCCTCCTACTCCAATCGGATAAATTCTACAACAATCAATAACTCGTTAAGTGTTACATTTAGGACATATGTTAATATGGACTTTTCAACTCTAAATAAGTTCTAGAATTCATCCTCGAAACATTGCTGGTACGTTTTGGGACAACCTGTATTTCGTATTTCTTAATCTAAGTAAATGATCATCTTGGGCACTTGTAGACTGTCGTCTGACTGATCCAACTTTTTTAGTTTAGTTTCCAGTTTCATAAAAACGTTCTACAGGCCTTTGGACGCTACATCTTGAAACGTCAAGAACCCGAACTGAGCCTACGTAGTACTGTGTTCTGCATTCTGAGGTGGCTTAAAACTTTCCCATCTTTTGGGGTCTCTTGTGAAGAGAACTATCCCATTTTTTTAATTGCAGCCCCTATTGAGTCATCTTATTTTAAAGGAAATAAAAACACATTCCTGTAAACCAGAAGCTATTTTGTTGGTTTATTAATACGTTATTAAGTATGTATTAACTGTTTAAAAAAATTTGTCACTGATGACTGATATACAATTTTATATAAAAGATCAAGCGAACAAAGGTCTGTTTTTTTAAATTATCAAAACACATCGGTTAAGTTTAACATTTTGCAAAGTTTCCACACATTGCACACAATTCAATATAGTCTTTTGTGTTCGAATGTATTCTGATGGGAAGAAATTAGTAGCCTTTTCTTCTTTCAAGAAGTAAATGCAATCGAAGTATATTGGAATTTTAAATATTTGCGTAATAATTTTTACTAAATTTTAAATCATTTGTTATAAATGGCGGAAAAGGAAAGAATTACAATATTATTAATACGCAGATTTGGAATTAGACTTAGGTCGTTTACTGAAGTTGTCCAGGTTTTTAACGCCTTTTTTTATTTCGAAGTCAGGAATTCATAGAACTTTACGAATGTTTGAAGAAGAAGGCACTGTAAAGTGCCAGATCCAAGACTGCAACTAGCGCAAAAAATTCAGAACAACTTCTTCTGTCCCTTGTTGAAGAACCTCACACGTTCTCAACAAGGACAGCTCAGTTCCATGGTGGTAGTGAACGTTCCATCCAGGATGATTTTTATAAAGAAAGGAATTCTGTAACCTAAATTTTCTTCAGCGGATACTTTTTTCGGACGAGGCCGCTTTTTATTTAGCAGATCAAGTTAATCGACACAATTTTCGATATTGGAGTGATAAAAATCCTAGATGGATGCAGAAGAATCACACTCACCGTCCTCAGAAACTAAATGTATGGGTTGGTATAGTTGGATCGAACATAATTGGATGATATGATTTACGGAAATTGGACTTCACAAGGGTACCTCGGAATTATTAGAAAATCATAATATAATTCCAGCTTTGCATATTTTATATCTTGGCGAACTATTTAATACCATTGGATTCAACACAATTGTGCTCATCCACATTTCAGTCTTCAAGTTTGGCATTATTTAAAGCAAACTTTTCCAAATAAATGAATCGGCAGGAGGGGTGATATCGAATGCTCTCCAAGATCACCTGATTTAACCCCTCAGATATTTTCTTTTGAGATTCTACAAAACGAGACCTGAAACTTTAAATGAATCGGATCCGTTACGAGATCAACCAACACATTACTAGAGATATACATCAAAATGTGCAAAATTCAACTTACGCTTGGGTTTCTGCGAAATTGAAGGAGGCGAAAATTTGGACATTTGTTATAAAATTTAAAAAATAAGTACTTGATTTTTGGACAGTAAGAATTTAATGGGCAGTAGTGATGACTTTCGGTTAAAGCCAAATTAACTATGTTTTATTAGCTTCAAAAATAGGTATTATTCAATGCCATTTAATAAATTATTACGTTGCCAAAAAATTTTTGGATAGCAAAATGTGACAACAATACTTGGACATTCTTTGCAGGAATGTGTTTCTTCTTTCATTCCCTTTAAAATGAGGGGTCGCAGTTTAGAAA
Organism: Stenus bimaculatus; assembly: GCA_963971135.1. Taxonomy (NCBI): domain Eukaryota; kingdom Metazoa; phylum Arthropoda; class Insecta; order Coleoptera; family Staphylinidae; genus Stenus; species Stenus bimaculatus. The sequence continues at coordinate 31,733,590 of OZ020180.1, forward strand.
AGTAGGCTAGTTCTCCCCACAAGACACCCCAAAAGATGGGAAAGTTCTAAACCAGCTCAGAATGTAAGTTTTATAATACCGTAAAAGTATGCAAACCCTGTATATGCTAAGTCAAAATTTTACATTAATATTTTTACAAAAATCCAATGTCGTCAATAAAAATTTTAAAAGAAAAAATTAAAGAAAATAACTTATGATATAATGTATTTATAAGCACAGTTGGTAAAATTGACAGTCTCAACATTTTTAGATATCTATCAATTTTTAAGAATTTATGCTAACTAAAAAAAATGACACAAAACTTTTATTCATGTAATTTGAATTGATCCATGTATAAGGATAGTGTTAATGGGTGATAAAAAAAATATAATATAAGAAAAAATACAATTTTTTTATCACCCATTAACACTATCCTTATAAATGGATCAATTCAAATTACATCAAACTTTTATGTACATCAAAAAATAAATAAATACTAGCCTAAATATTTTTTGTTTACTTTTTCATCTTAATAAAAGTAAATTTATAAGTTGCTCATTTTTTATTATATTTTATATTTATGGATTAGTTAACAAGATAGGGTTGTAACTTTTGTAACCAACTATATTTTTAAATCGGGGCGTACATTGCTGTTCACGCTGTTAAACTTTCTTCACTTGAAGTAATTATGAAGTTACTGTTTGAAAGCCAATTACGAAGAGCTAATAAATGCGGACATTTGATTTATGCTCGATGTTCACGCATATTACATACTCTGAGATATTTTACCAGTTTTACTATCGCATTATTTATATACTTTATAATAAATTTATATGTTATATTGGCCATTTTATATAGAAAACCTTTTAATAATAAATCTTTTACTTGGGTGGTTACACCGTACTCTTGTGTATGACCTACGATAATAACCATAATCCTCGCGGGAAGCGTTAAAAACATACTTGCATTTATTAATTTAAAAATCTTTTAAATGAAAAAATCAATTCCTTTTTATAATTAAATTTGTAGTGACTTGGTTATAATTAACAAGTTTCTAATTTTAAGTTGATTGATTTGATTCCAAAATAGTACATAAGGAAATAAGTAGAGTGAAAATAAATAAACATTCATATACAAAATTAAGTTATTTATCAAAAATATGACAACTTAGTAAAGTATTTATTTCACAATGTAACAATCTAATTTGGGAACTTCCTAATGGAGATGAATGGACATAACTCTGATTAACAAAAAAACAATAACGGTATAGCTTAGAAAAAAAGCACCGACCTTAACATAAACTGCAATAGAGAGATTGCTCAACCTATCAATTACACAGACGAAATTAAATTAAAACCAAACATTAAAATAGCGTGCGGGCTCCTCACGGAAAAATGCCAGCGGGATTTGCGTCTAGCGTTTATTGCATCGGTATATCCAGTATACTCGTTAACGATTAATAAATAACAATATTCTACAAAAATCTTGTGGAAAATGCATAAATTGCGGCGAACGATAATCATCTCCGGAATCGATTGATTTTGAATTTAATCGTGTAAATAAGTAAAGCGCTTTAAGTAAAGGCGCACTGCACTGGGTTTGTTTAAATTTATTTATAACGGCGTGGCACTGTTTATTTGTTTATTTTGCAATTTCTAGTTCTCACGTATAAACGGATTCTCTTCAAATTGAGATGTGGAACGCATTAATTATTTTGTAAAAGTTATTTAATTTATCATAATTTATTTCGCCAAATATGGATTTCACGCTTTTATTTTATACTAATAATATTGACTATTCAATTATAGATAATCGATAATTCGATCATACAAAGCACATATTTCCATGGTTCATTTATTTTATACTCATATAAAACCTAAAATACTTTTAAGGGAAGGCTCAATCATTGATTTCCTTATTATTTAGTCAATATGATGACGTAATTTTTATCCAACATTCACTTATTTTCTAATGATCTAAGGGGTATAAGGTAAAGCCAAAAATCGAAAGTTGTTGTAGTTGTTACAATCTATATCAAAATAATCTTTGTCGTTCTAGTGTATTTCGCAACCAAGTTGCTTCATCAGAGATCAATTAACAAAGTTATCGTTTTAAAAAGACGAACATAAGTACAGTAAAACTCTAGTGAAGATAAAACAGTATGTAAAGTGACCATGATTCAACATCATCTTCCAGTGAAATTTATATAAAAATGTTTGGCCCGTAGATCTATTAACGTTGCAAAAAATGGGAGACTGAAAATAAAAACTGACAACTCTAGAAGTTATTGGATGTCCACTACCATCACAATTTGTCGATATTACATAATTGAAAAAACACTCTGTAACTTCCAGCAAATTTTAAAATAAAAAGTACCCCGAAGATCTAAAGTTGCACAAAATGTGTAACCAAAAATAATAAATTGACTGACTCTAGAGGTTAAGCAAAAAAGTAAATTCTACTAACAACACATTACGGAAATGCTTAATTTGATTAACATACAAAAAATATGATTTTTTGGACGTAGAAGTTGACATCTAAGTTGAGTCTAACTTCTAATCACTACTAATCAAATCCTTTTGGTTTAAGGACGAGTTTACAGTAGATGACCTCACGTAAAATGATAAAAAACCATGACCAAACCTTGGGTGGATCACTTAAAAACTGCAATTTTAGAAGATATGCGAGTTCAAAGAACAACCATTTTTCAACGGGTGTTGGATGTACATTTTTACTCTTTCATCCTGCTGGCGAACCAACAACCAATGTTGACAAATTAAGGGATTTAAAACTATAAACGCACATTGCGACGTAAATATGCAATTAAAACATAACTAAATACTTCACAGTTCAAAAAGTCTTGAAGTAAGGTTTGCTGCGTCTGGAAATAGAAGGTGACTGGAGCAATTGGTCCGATTGAAAGTCCATGTCCTCCAGAAGGTCTTCTAATTCATCATCATTTTTAGGTAGCATATCATTCAAGTTTGGTTCGTCATCAATTTCATCTGGTGAATTGGTTCCTCTGCAATTATAGTATATTGGGGAACCCCAAGCATTTTGAATGTCCTTCGAACATTATTAATCAGTTCCTGCTGAGCTTGTAACCTTCCAACCCCATTGAAAAGTTTAATTTATTTTTAAGTTTTAGTTACCCACGCCTTACAGTGTGCAGTGCACGTTGAAGTGACCTTTTGTGAAAAGTGATAGCGGATTTACAGTGTTTCTTCTGGGCAGGTGACGCCAGTAAAAGAAAAGGCCATACCTTTCATTAATTGTAGTAAAATATAAAACACGTTTTGTGGAGGGATAAAACTTCAGTAACTGTTCATGAAAATGCAGAAAAATCTACAACAGTTCTATAATGATGCAGAACTAGTTGAGTAGTCTTCTGGGCCTAGCACCTCCAGCAGATCGAATGAACCGTTCGTTCAAGAATTTACAACTTTACCTTCTAACGTTCACCCAACATTTTTTGGATCATATAAAAGAGCATATACCGGAATCACTTGGGTTGTTCCGAAGATCAACTATTACTCCAAATAAAAGTTGAGATGATTTTAAAGTCAAATCCAAAATTACATCTATCGCCCAAACAATTATTGGTTCTTGAATTGATGGAGGTACATTAGAAGAAGAGCAGAGATAGATTTGTAATTTACAATCTTGAAACATTGTATACCATATTAATCATATGTAAATTGGTGATGTTTTCATCTGTAAATATTACCATTTCTTTTACTGTCTTGTAAACTATCCGCCATCATTTTTCATATAACATCACTTCATCGCACACTGAATGCGTGGATGACTTAAAAATAAATTGAACCTTTCAATGGTGGTCGAAGGTTAGTAAGGATGAGCTCCCATTACCACCAACAGCTTAAAAACCCCTCAAGAACTGATTAATAATAGTGCCTGCAAGGGTTCGAAGGGGTGCCAAAATGTTAGTGGTTGCAAGAACCAAAGGATGAAATGTTCCCTAATATTTATGCTACAATTGCAGAGAAACGTCCCGTAGCAATACTTCAGATAAAATTGATAACGAACCAAACTCGAACGACGTAGACGAAATGCTACGGAACAATGATGAGGTATTCTGGATGACGAGGATATTTTTTATTATTTTTAATTTTTACATCTCTATTGCTTTGTCAATTACCTACACATCAAACCTTACGTCAAAGTTTTTTGTATTTTATGTGCTTATTACGTTTTAATTACATATTTACATTACAATGTACGTTTATAACTTCAAATCCCTTGATTCATCAAAAATGGTTCTTTCGTGATAGAGTTTTCAATGGAAATCCAAAACACTTTTATAAATGGGAAAATGGTCGTTTTTTGAACTAACATACCACCCTAACGACTTAGCGTAATTTGAAATACAGAGTGATGATAAAGTTTGGAACAAAATTCGTAACTGCCGTATGAAAAATTAGTGTATGTGTAAGTAGGCAAGTGGGGTATCGTTTTTCAGGTTATTTGGTCGCTGATTCAAATGCAAATAATATGTATGGAGTCTTCATCATATATCATATCATAGGAGAACAATTCATCGATGTTGTCATAATCATATTACGATTTTTCCTCATCATCATCGAGGTAATGGATAACTTCACAATCTGAGTTTGGACAAATTTGCAAATGGCAGAACATTTCACACCTTTTTTGACACAATAGTACTGGGCACGTAACCAACAGCCTTTCCAGCAGCAGGAAATCATCCGGGAGCAGTCCGGCTTCCAAAGTGGTTTACAATAGCTTCACCTTGCTGTCGAAGCCAACCCCACTGTTGGGGATCCAATTTGTTACTAAGCCACAATTGAACCTAGTAATAGTAGGTTCTGCACTTGCAGGAATAGGTGGGAATAAATCCAATTTTCCTACTGTTTTACTCAACAACTTTTGGAATGAAATTTAACGTAGTTGATCAAGTGTTTGTTCATTACTTTTTAAACCGTACCAAAAAAGGAAAATAGATTTTCCTACAGCTTTCTTTTATTATATTTGACATTAGGCTTGTTGAGACACACTCTCTTAAAACTGTTTCCGTTTTAAGTAACTCCAGGACCTGTTTTTCCTTGCTGCATATTGCATATGGCACTTGTAGAGTCACATACACTAAATGGATGTCCAAGAAGAATATAGTTCCTCAGATCCTTTCGCTGTGCCAGGTGAGTGAAGGTTCAAGTAAATATATTTCTCGGTTCACTAGAACGACAGCTGTTATCAAGACTAGAATATCGATTACTTTTACAAAAATGCTTATTATCAACTAGACAGATTCTTTAATAGCTATTTGTACCTGATCTCAAAACCATTGCCTTCAAGCATAAGTGTTAGGATTTATATAAACTGTTCTTTATTTGGCAAGAAAGCGGCCCTGATTTCCATAGACTTTTTGAAATTTCCTATTATATGTATGCACTTGTTTATCGATTATTATGTGTTAATTTACGTTTATTAGAATGATAATTATTCTTTCTTGCATTTAACAATGCTACTATCAATTTAATATTAGTTATATCAGATTCAGCGACCAAAAAACATAAATGATATCCCCCTTTTACCTAGTTCTCGCTTCTCGCAAACCCTGAATTTTCATACTATTCACCTCCTCCCTTCCATAAAAATTTTTGGGATTCTTCACTTTCTAGTTTATTTTGCTGAAAAATACCGGTGTACCTTGTGTATTCAGATCATCAGACAGAAAACACACTTGAAACGGCGTTTTTAATCCTCGATTTGAACAATGGGGAAGAATAATTTACGGTTTCTTTATCGCATGTTGCCTGTCGTCGTTTTCTGCTAGAACCAGGGGGCTTATTCTTGGGCCGGTCGAGATCGTGTCGTCGACGAGACTACAAGGACAGACTCTTATTTGTTCATGTAAATGAAAAATGAAAAATGATAAAAGTCGTAGGTGACATCGTGTCGACTGGTTCAAGGAATAAGGCTGCTGTGTCAGATAAGTTTAAAATCAACTTTAAAGGTAGATTTACACACCATTCGATGTTTTTAATCCTTCGCTTCATCATCTTCTGCTAAAAACAGTATTATTTTAACTTGAGCTCACCGAATTTCGTTCTTTGCTTGGTATTATCAATAAATACGAAAGAAAAGAAGAAGAAAACTCAGCAAAAGGTCCAACTAGATCAGGCCCTCGGGCAGTCGGATGATGAAGGCCTTTCGACCACTCAACCGTCCAACTTCGTTGGCACCAAACCTCCACCCTCCACCTGGCCCAACATAGCACCCGACCCGACCAAATTTGAAATCAGGTGAACGTGTAGGTTCCGTAATAAAAAGTGTATTGTATCTCCCAACCAAATATCGTAAATAATCGGTAATTCCTGATAATACCAACCATGCGAAAAAATGTAGGATTGCTCTTTTAAAAAGCATTGAAGGATTAAAAATTAAGGAACTTTAAAAGGTCCTAAATGAATGTAAAGTGTATTGTACATAATCTAGATTTATAGACTATAGAATATAACTAATATCACAATAAGTATTTAAAATTTTAATCAATCTTATTAAATACTTTTCAATTTGTTCCATCCATAAATGTCTATGTATTACATTTCTGGAACTGCTTTCGGATATTATTCAGCCCGCATTTACATACACGGGCACATTCAAGCACAGCGTGAATCGGCTATGACATCGGTATGCGCATTTATAACTCGCCGCCGTTCGTAGGTATTCGACTTTTGAAAAATTGCGGAAATCTCTAATTGCTTTGCGTTCTAATCGAAAACCTGCGACCAGTTTTCCTTCGTAGTATGGGGCAATTTTAATTAAACTAAGGTAAGTTTATTGCTGTTAATATACAACATTATTTTTCCTCACAAAAGATTAATTCCTTCCATTTTTTATCTATTGTTGAGGAAGTGTATTATAATAAATATTACTTAGAAGCTGGATGTGGTTGTGCAACTTTCAACCACCCACGTCTTTAATTATTTGCATCGAGGAAAGGTTTCGTGTTAGATTTAGATGGGATCATTCTTGCAGATATTCTATACGCAAAGTGCAGCTGCCACTATATCATGGTTTTACTGTCGTTTTTCTTGTAGTTGCTCATTGCAAAACGAAAAAGTACACGCCGCTAGTGTGTAGTGTGATTAATAAATATCTTTGATCGTCATGACCGACAATACTAACGAAGTCATGACTATTTGTAAGTGTCTCACTTTAGAGCAACGAGTATTTATTTTAATAGCGTCTTTAGATTATAATCAAATTTTAAAAAAACATGAACCATAAATGACAGAGAAAAGCAGAGATGTATTATCAATTAGTACAAATATTTTATCATAAGCTTTGCAAACATAAATCGAAACATGGTGTTTGTCCAGGCAACGAAGCAAAAAGAAATCGTGTAGTCTGTAGTCTGGGTTTTTGTTTTAAGTGCTAGGGGTGACTCCCGGATATAAAAAAAAAAATTATTTTCATATAAAATGTTTGGTTTTCGATTTTGTATAGAATGACTTTGTCTCTAAAACGCATAGTAGCCCCCCTCCATCCCGCCTAAAACTGACGGCCCCTTACTGGGTACTTTTATGCCCGGTTTCACCAATGATTCCTAAAATTTTGGAATTGCTTATAGCGCTAGTTGCTAGGTATTTTTAATTATTTAATAAAAAATACTTGTCAACTAGCGTTATAGCTTATAAGCAATGCCTAAGTTTTAGGAATCGTTGGTGAAAACGGGCATAAAAGTCCCCAGTAGCTTTAGGCGGGATGGAGGGGGCAACTATGCGTTTTAGAGACAAAGTCATTCTATACAAAATCAAAAACCAAACATTTTACATGAAAATAAAATTTTTCCCAAAGAGTCATCATAGCATATTTCTACAAAAATTCTTGATTAATGCAAACTAAATAACTTGAACTTAATTTTTCTAATTAATTCTAAACATTTCTTGATTTATATCATGATTATTTTGAATTTTACAAAATAGTTTTATTATAAAGATTTTACAGGGATACAATATGTTTTATTGATACACAAAATTACCCTTCCATTTTTACGAGTGATCTTTCCTAGTTTATTCTTGCAATTCTTTCCAAACGATTTTAAAGTGCTAAATGAATTTTGAGCATGAACATTTTTCTACCAATCTTAATTTTTCTTCGTTCACCATGGCAACTATAAATCGTAGTACCCGAAGTAGCTGCCTTTATTTTAGAAGCCAAAATGTCTCCATTTTGTAAAGCATTTTGTATATTAATAAGTAAATCAAAATTTAGTATAGTAGGACCGGCCAGCAAACAGGAATTCCAACCTAGCTGACAATGAATGAAATCAGCGACTGTGAACTTTACTACCCATGCTGAAGGGTTGTAGTAGGGACTACTACTACTAGCTGGAGGGTTGTAGCAGAGACTACTACCAATACAACACTCCAGCATGGGTAAGAAAATTCAGCGTCGCTGATTTCAATCAACGTCAGTTAGGTTGGAATTCCTGTTTGCTGGCCGGTCCTACTATATCTGCAGAGGTGGGGTACTACCTACGTCTTTTTTGCAATCAATTCCAACTATAAATTACATATGTTCTGAATTCTTTGTATAGAATCGGTACCCAATATCGATATTATTGATGATTATTGATGATTATTTACATTTCCTGAAACCTGTAATCTTTTAACTTAAAAATATATCCCACATTTTCATTTTACTCAACACCTAGGGATGTTTACTCTTTTCACCTTGTATCAAATTTAAATAATAAGTCTCTTAATTCAACAAACTTTTTCTTTCGAATGTTGGAAAAACATTTTACGCTAATTTCAATTGTTTTAAGCAAAATATTGCTCAAAGTTATTTCAAGGTAAGTTTAAAAAGTCCCTAATATGTACAAGAAAGGTAAAAAAATCCAAAATAATTGTAATCTACATCTTAGGCCATATACAGGGTGGGCCAACGAAAACGAAACAGACGAGTTTTAAAATAGTTAATAAAAAATTTTGAAAAAACGCTCGGACAGGTCAACTTTGGTTTCGAGGGGGACATATTTTGCAATAGAAGTGATTCAAAAATCCATTCACCCCTGTGCCCTATGGACACAATCCCTAAAATTTTAATAGGGATGGTGGGGTAAGTAATACCTTGTTAGAAAGATCTTTTTACTCAGAGTATCATACCAAAAAAAAAAAGTTAAATCGATCGATTCGTTTTAAAGATATTCAAAATTTAGCAAGTAGAGATTTCATGTCTTTTAAAATTGTGCTATGAACACCACGCCTTCAATTTTAAGTGCTTTGATAGGGTAAGTAATATCGTTTCGAGGGGGGCATATTTTGCAAGAGACCTGATTCAAAAATCCATTCATCCCTCGCCCTTTGGACACAACCCCTAAAAATTTAATAGGGATGGTGGGGTAAGTAATACCTCGTTAGAAAGATCTTTTTACCCAGAGTAACATGCCAAAAAAAAGTTAAATCCTTCGATTCGTTTTGAAGATATTCAAAATTTAACATGTAGAGTTTTCATGCCTTTAAAATTGTGCTATGAACACCACGGCTTCAATTTTAAGTGTTTTGATAGGGTAAGTAATACCTCCTGGGAAAGATCTTTTAACCCAAAGTAACATACAAAATCATGTAAAACGCAATTTATTTTCATTTTTTACAAAAGAGAGATTTTAAAAACCAAATTTAAATTTATTCGAGGAATTGTTTAAAATTTTGTAACATCTGGAACAAAACAATGCAAAATATAAAACGATTTATAACCACATTGAGATTCTTTTTATCAGTTGTATTTTGTATTAGTGGTGATTTTCATCGTGTTAAACTGTTAATGACTAATTATTAGAAATCAACATTTAAAATTTTGTGAACTTCTGTAAAAGCTTCTGCTAGCAATGGTTTATACAATTCCAGAAAGGGTTAAATTAATCACTTTTTATTTTAAAAACGATGAGAATGCTCATCATGCAGCTAATTTATTTAATGAACAACATCCAAATAAACATTGTAACCGAAAATATGTTCTGGAGTTGGTTGCAAAATTTAAAAATACTGGTTCTGTTGGTAATAAGAAACGCGATCCTGGTAATGTTCGTCCAATAGGAAATGAGGTCGTTGAAATAGGTGTTTTGGGTCAAGTTGCTGCAGATCCAACTTTAAGCACAAGAAAACTGGAGACTGTGACTAACATCAGCAGAACAACCATTCGCCGAATATTGAAAGGTCACAAATATCATCCCTATAAAATTCATTTAATTCATGAGTTAAATGAAGATGATTTTGATAGGCGACTGCAATTTTGTGAGGTGATGACGGAACGGATAATTGCTGATGAAAATTATCTTTATAATATCTGTTTTTCTGATGAGTGCACTTTTTTCTTAAACTCAACCGTTAATCGTCATAATTGTCGATATTGGTCAGATGAGAATCCTAGGGTATTTCACGAACTTCACACTCAAATTCCTCAAAAATTGAATGTGTGGGTTGGAATTTTTGGAGACCGTCTTATTGGTCCTTATTTTCTAGATGGCAATCTATATTTTGAATTCTTTAAAACAAACCAATCGATTTCACTTTTGTTTTTTTGTATGTTACTTGTGGTAAAAAGAACTTTCCAAGGAGGTATTACTTACCCTATCAAAAGACTTAAAATTGAAGGCGTGGTGTTCATAGCACAATTTTAAAAGGTATGAAAACTCTACTTGCTAAATTTTGAATATCTTTTTAACTATTTAACTTTCTTTTCTATGTTACTCTGGGTAAAAAGATCTTTCCAATGAGGTATTACTTACCCTACCATCCCTATTAAAATTTTAGGGGTTGTGTCCAAAGGGCGAGGGATGAATGGATTTTTGAATCAACTCTATTGCAAAGTATGTCCCTCTCGAAACGGTATTACTTACCTTATCAAAACACTTAAAATTGAAGGTGTGGTGTTCATGGCACAATTTTAAAAGGAATGAAATCTCTACTTGCTAAATTTTGAATATCTTTAAAACGAATCGATCGATTTAACTTTTTTTTTTGTATGTTACTCTGGATAAAAAGAATTTTTATTAACTATTTCAAAACTCGTCTGTTTCGTTTTCGTTGGCACACCCTGTATACGCCTTTTATCATAAAAAATTATACCTTTATTTTCAAAAATTGTCCCTGAGATACAGGCTTTTAAAAAAGTTGAGAGTCTATTATTTTTTACTGATAATAATAAGAGGATTACAATTTTAGAAATTGCAGAGGTTTATTACTCCACGTTTACCTATCAGATTCTAAAGTGTCTACTTTATAAAGTAAATTTAAAGGCACATACAGATTGTCCCAAGATTCAGTTTACGGGCCACATCTCCGTTAATTGAAGAGATTAAAAAACTAATCATCAAAAGTTTTTAATTGCATCAAATTCCGTCCTTAAAATATTTTTAGCTTTGACCACCTTTAAGAAGCCATCATCAACTTTTTTCAAATGGCACACCCTACTTTTATTAACAGAAATAGAATCTCAACCTTATACTGAATACGAGAGTATGTATTTTTTACAATTTTTGATTCATAGAATGTAACTGTGTATTGTGAATATTCTCTGGGATTTGAATCGCCAAATGTGAATAAATATATTTTTTCGATGGTGGAAATGAAATGAATAAAATCGTTTTTGACGTTTTAAAGCTTGTGTACATTTTTTAGCATTTATTACCTATAAATTATTTTAGTAATCAATTTATCATAAAATAAATAACAAGTTGACGATGGCTTCTTAAGAGTGGTCAAAGCCAATAATATTTTATGGATGAAATTGGAATACCAATTTGATTTTTTTTGTTTCATTTGATTTGATTTTTATCTCTTCTACTAACGCTAACGGAGTTATAGCCTGTAAACTGAAACCAATCATTTTTTATTTTTATATGGCAAAAATAATAAACATTATCTACGACTAATGTTACTTGGACCGTACTGGATACTGGTGACATTTGTAAGTGTGATCAATCATAAATTAAGCTAACCTGAAATAATAAATATGAGTTGTCATAAATTGTAGATAATATAAATTGCTACCTTTTTATTGTTAAAACATACTCAAGAAAATAAAATAAGAATTACTTGAATCTAAAAAGAAACACCTTGCAAAAGGAGTTTTAAAAAGGAGAAAGGGAATAGTAAACTGGTTGATTATAACTTGAAAAATAATTTTTGTTGGATTATTAACATAATTAATAATAATAGTAGGTTTAATTTATGTGCATTTATTTAGAGAAATTAATAAAAATGATTAAATTTATAACCAGTCTAAACCTTATTATTAATAAAGTGGGGCATATGCTTTTACAATTAACAAATTTAAATAGCTCAAAAATGTACCAGATCCAAAATAATGGGTAGAAAGCACTGCAAGAGAGTAATTATAAAAATACCACGTCTCCAATTATAATTACTCATTATCGAATAAAATTAATCAGTGCGTAAACGCTCTTGGGCAGTTTGCATTTAAAAAGCAACACCTTCATGTAAATATGAAAAGGTGCACTTGTCTGAAATTATAATTTTTGTTTCGCAACGAGAGCTCCAATGATATGACGATACTTGATTGCAGGCACGCGATGAAGACACTTAAATACATGAAAAAGGCATAAACAGCACAGACACACTTCTGTTTTAATTGGACGTTAATAAATTTTAAATAATTAGAATTGTGCACGAGAGCACGGAATGTTTGGCCTCTTATAAAAATTTTAGTTATAAATAAGGTAGATGTTTTGAGTTAATAATTATTATACACTAAATTCATAGCCAAATTAAATTAATTAATTTCAAGATAAATAAAGTAATTTTTTTTATTATTTTATCCAATTTAATTAATGATGGGTTTTTTTAAAGCGATACCAAAAGATAATGGTTAATAATAATCTAGAATCTTACAGAATATTTCAAAGTCTTAATTTGCAAGCAGAAAAACAAGTATCATCATTAACTTGCTCTCAGTTTTAAATTTTTACACCCAATGTATAAAAGGCAGATTATTAACATTTCTCTCTTGCCTCGGGCGAAGCGTTTCGCCTCGCCATAACGTTATTTCGCTTCACCAAAATTTCACAATGAAAACATGAAGTTTTTTGGGAAGCTCTGAGAAAAAAATCGGCACCGAAAACTTTAACTATGACTACGGTCTGTTTATGCAGACGGTTTGAAGTATGAGACATATCTTCAGAAAACATACCTAATGACGTCAGAAAAAAGTTTTACGAAAGTATTGGATTTATGCACATGGTTTTTAGAATTTAACAAATGATTAACTGGCACATCATTATTTGATATTTGGTAATATCATTTTCATATATGCGCAGTTTTGCGATTCAAGAGATGAGATATAATATAACCAACTTTAATGTCCTAATGTAATATGCTGATAAATAAATAATATAATTTTTTTTTGCTACAAAAATATTTGTTTGCTGACAATTATTTAATAATACAAGGGAACATTAATATAATTGGGTCAAATTCAGATGTGGTGAAATACCTGCTGTTCTTCTGTCAGACAAATAAGAAAAATGAAAGCAATACAGCAGCTAAATAAAAATATCAAAATTTGCAATGTACATATACATAAAAAATATTACAGATATAACAAATTATTTTACAATACAGCACGTACATACAAAATACACATAAGGATCTAAGATCTAACTGAATTAATTTTAATTAATGCACAGACTGAGAAAGTTTTTACAAAACCGAGAAGAGTTATTGTCAAAGATATCACACGCGTCTTGAACACTGTTGTAGCGTCTCATATTATTCAATGATGATGAATAGTAATGATGATTGGTATTGCTACTAGTATTGTAAAAAGTAAGTGCCTTTCTGCAGGACAAGCAAGGAATATTAAAGTCAAGATTTCTCAAAAACATACAATCGTCGATTTGTAAGTATATACAGATAAGTGATAAGAAAGTATTTCCTCCTGTTATAATTGACAGAAATTCAAATTCAACACATAGTTGCACACATGACATTGCAAAACATGGGTAAGTTCTATACTTAAACAATAAATCATCGAGCAGCATCAAATTTTGAGAAAGTCTTCGCGAAAAGTTTCTAGAATTTTGCTAAAAGAATTAACTTTAGCTGTTGAGGAACAAATAACTAAACAAAAGAAAATAAGGATTAGAAATTAGTTAAAAAGAAGGCATCCGTTGCAACCGTACCTCTTATATACCGAGTAAATTAAAGTTTTATTGTTTCCGCCTCAGAAAACTTAATTTTCGTTTTTTTAATCAAAATAATCATATAAAAATACCAAAATAGCAAATATTCGGGATTTTTATTTACTGGACTATCTCAAATGCGTTTTCATTGGGAGAGTTGCGGTTGAGTAGAGTAACGTAAAAATTGGTAGTGGGAGAAGGCGAGTTGGGCTAGCGGACGAGTTAACTCTACCACCGTGCAATCCCACTCTACTCTACCAAAATCTAGTCAAATTTACTACTCTACTCTACACTCTACCAATTGCGTTTACATTGGTAGAGTTACAAGGATAGTACTAACTCGCCCTAATAACTCGACCTTTAACTCTACCAATGAAAACTAGGCTTAAAGGTGCTTTAAAAATAGCCTCTGCACTCTCTCAGTTAAATTCTGATAGTTTTGTATATGGACACGCAACAATACTCGAGTTTGGTCCTTATTAGAGTATAATATAGTATCTTGAGGGTTTGTGAAACTGCGAATTCTTTTGTATTTCTTATAACAAAATGAAGAAGCTTGAAACACTGATTAACGAGCTTAACTATATTATGTTCATTAAAAGTCAATTTTACTTCAAAATGCCTAAATCACGTCATGTATTACTATGTTGATTTCCACAAATCAATTTGATATCCAAACTAAAAAGATTGAGAACTCCTTGTATAGGATATTACAGAACACTTTATATATTTAACTCAAGACAGTAATTCCTACAACTCAGCGAACATTTTTGCAAATTGGTTTGAAGTTTTTCACAGTTAGACTCCCAATTGATAACAGAGTACAACTTTACTCATCAGCATAACGGAATATATCACAATCAATTACATCACATATTGACGAAAATGGAGAAAAGAATTGGTCCCAAATTCGATCCCTGTGATATACGCCTTGATGTCATGTACTGATCAGAAGAAACACCACAGATTTGAACCATTTGTGTCCTGTTAGATAGACACACTTTATAACGTTTATGATGTTTTGGGGTACTCCGTTTTCATTGAGGCGATTAAAAAGAATATTGTGGTCCATTCTATCAAAGGCTTTAGTCAAGTCTGTGTATACTACGTCTATTTGTTTCCTCAGAGGCATTAGATATGGCTTGAGTGATGCTAAGTAAATTACTTGTTGTGCAGGGTGAGCTAAAATGATTGTGGTCAATTGAAATTTATCGCCTAAAAATCTACGGAATTTGTTCGCTTCAAGTTCATAATAACACATATTTATAATAAAGTAGCTAGAGTACATAAAAGCAGAGGCGTAGGTCGAATTTTTTTAGTTGTAGGATTTTGTATTTAGTTAATTTTGTGTCTTCTGTTTTATAAGCATCAGTTTTATCAAGCCTATTTTGCGTATATATTTGTTTTGTGTTAGCATCTGTCTCGAAAATGAAGGCCATCATTTTCAACATTTGACAATTTTATAAAATTCGTCGTTTTTTATTTTCAAAACTACAAAACCTTAATAAATACCTTAAATTCGTACATTTGTTTAGAGTTCTTGATTTGTTATGATTATTGTATTCGTTTTGGAAAAAAACATATTTGCTATGCCATTGGATTATTAGGGGATTTTCTTTTAAAATTTTTAGTTGTACCAACCTGCGCACTTGGTTGACTACATATCAATCCACAATCATTTTAGCTCACCCCGTAGATAGTCTTGGCATGAAACCATGTTGGTAAGGCGATATCTTGTCCTTTACTGAACTGTAAATGTCCCACTAAGAAGAGATGCGAAGATTTTTGAAAATGTATTCAATATTGCTATTGGTCTGTAGTTCTGGCGTTACTTTTATCCGCTGATTTAAACACAAGTGCTAATTGTCTTCCAAGCATCAGGAAAATACCAGATTTAATAATCAAATTAAATACATGAGGCAATGGGTTACATAAAATGGCAGAGCAATCTATTGATATAAACCCAGGTATAATATCCATACGTGCTGTTAAACTAGGTTTAAAACTCTTTAATTTCTCCAAAACTTGAACTTCAGAATAAGGTATATTATTCATAGTATTCATGATACTCGTGGTATTTCTTGAATATGAAGGTTGTTTGTTTGTTAAGTACGAGGAATTGAAAACTTAATATCAACAGAACTTTTTGAGCATTAACAGTCTACTTATATTTCTCCTAATATACTAGAAACATTTCTTATAGAGTTTATAAATGTCCAGAAATATTTTGGATACCGTTTAAGCTTACTCTCAGAAATTTTATATGTTTAATTTGATTTAGACCTCCTTAAGACGAACTCTATTGAGACAAGATTTATTGCGCAGATACTTCTCTTTAAGCACATATTCGGTTTATGGTAGAGATGGCCTGTTTAGAGGAGTAAGAGGATGATTTATGTCTAATATTATTATTCTTCTGTTTTGGCACATGTTGATCAAAAGTTTCATTAGCATCTCATACACATACGATTGTATACCCAATTATCATTACATCATTACATATATATATAAAAAGTCAAAGTTGATATTACACATTACACATACTCACATAGTCATTCGAATGCGGTTAGTCCAAATTTGAAAGACTAATCTAGAAATAAAAAACGAACCAAAGCCATTCGAAACCACTTATACTTTATAATGATTCATTAAATTCGCTTTACTGAATTGTACCTCGTTGATAAACGTGGTAATAAATTTTTGGCAGATTTATGAGTAAAGAGACAATTATAAGAAAAGGACTAGATTTGAGAATTGTTAATATTTTTTTTTATATTCAGATTTTACAAATTATTTACTTCTGTTCTGTATAGAATTTTATTATGGAAAATAGGTGAGTAAAACTCTTGACTAGACTTCTTACATCCAACTTTATTATAGTAATAAAGTTGGATGTAAGAAGTCTACTCAAGAGTTTTACCCACCTAATCCAGTTTAGCAGTGTCGCTTATCACCCAATTCTTGTATTATGGAAGTAAGAAGGATACTAACACCCAAGTTTTTCAGAGATAGATACGTTAATTGGTTCCTCTGAGATGATTAAATTGAAACAACAGTAGATTTACTACAGGGACGAAATACCAATGCATGGGTTTTTGAGAGACTAATTTATATACAGTGCTTTTGGGATAACTTAGCGACATGATCAAGTTCCTGATTAAAAATAATTTCATAGTCTTTCATGTTTCTATGAAAAGAACAGAGCAGTTACGTATCATCAGCATAAAGGTGACAGAAGCTGGACCTAAGTCCATCAATATAGTTATTCGTTTAGATCGTGAACAATGTAGGATCTAAATTGAACCTTGAGGAACGGCAGAGAAAATAAGTTTTAGAGTGTAGTAATTATTATCATACTTACTCTCTAACTGCGATTGGTAAGATATAACACCATTAAATCGGAAGCCAAATCATGAAAACCAACAAATAATATTCCGGTAAGATATTATATTTGCTGTTGTAGTCTCGAATGTGTTCTTTTTATACAGTTTCAAGGACTTATGAATGTTGGGTCAAAATACTAATTGGATTAAAGTCGAACAATCATTCGGAGATTTAGCAATTTGTGTCAAGTCATTTTTCCATAGATTAGAAACTTGATTCAGTTTAAAACAATAATCTAGAATAAGTGTAATATACTCAATGTAAAAAGTTAATGATAAGCTTAACCCTCTAGTTCCTAAAACCGCCTTGAGGCGGGCGATATAAAATCTTATGAAGAATTTCCGTGTATTGAAATTTTGGCGCAATAACCGTCCTTGCCTGTAGATTAGAGGGTTAACATTTTAGAATCAATACTATCGCTACTAGTGCAGGTCATTTTTAGGTTAGAAATTATGTCTAGGATCTCATGTTTAGAAAACGCCTGAAACTTCAGTTTACCACGAATGTTTTCTTAGTATTGCATAACATTTCAGTATGTACGCATAAATGCTCAAATGTAATCCCACATATTTTATGTTATATTTATTGCAACAAATATTAAATGATGAGACTACTTTTAGGACCGTCTAAGACAACTTTTAAATCTTTTATTAAAAAATTACGCCATTATATCTTTAGTCTAAAAACTGTCTGCAGAAATAGCCCATAGTAGAGCATAAACCAAGACGGCAAAAACCTGAATAGTAAAAATCTGAAGTAAATTTTTTGTAGGTATTTAGCAGCTGGGCATTAATCAAATATTTTCTTGTGTGAATGATCGTAAGTCTATCGCTGAATGCTAAGAGTGTGCAAAAACAATTCTTAAATGTTGGATTGTTTCTTGTCCTTTTTTATAAAATTATGGGAAGATGATTTCTCGGGTTGAGGACAAAATAAAGTGTACTTTCTCTGGTTTTATTATTAAACAAATCTATAAATCTTCAACGCAGTAAAATAATACTCCGATGAGATTTTGAAGTCAAGCAAAATGCAATTTCCAATTAAGTCCAACGAATAAGTAGATATTAATTATCTAATTATAAGTAACGAGGTGGTTATAATCGCGTCTTGCGAAAATCGTTAATTCTAGTAAAAGCGAGCAAACTAAAAAATAATCTCATAATCTTTGCAACATATACCTTCGGATTTGCCGGTGTTATTTATTAGCAAGATTTATTGCGAAAGCTTCTAAATGACATCGCCTCGCGGTTACCTGCAAAAGACTTATTCTTCCTGGTCGTCGAAAGTACTTTATCCCCTGCAAAGCTAACACAATAAACCGCTTTAAAAATCTAATAGAGTATTAAACTGCAAGTCTCTGGAAGTTCCTGGTTGGAAAAAGACTAACCTTCCTCATTTTTTATCAGCACGGTCAGTTATTAAAACGAACAGCCCATTACTTTATTATTTCTTGAGAGGTACGGGTTGTGTTAGTTTCGCGTTAAAATTGCTAGGAGCTATGGCGTGAGATAACTTATTACTGGGTAGATAATGGAATTGCGCAATGATTTCTTACATTGATGATAGCTATACGTTATTTCTTGGGCTATTAATTATTTCTCTTTCAGATATTATTCATAGATGAATGATATATATACTAAGTTAAAGCTAAATGCAACTATTTAAATTATTGCACCTTATTTCTTTGTATTAAATAACGCGATTTCAAGAATATAGAAATTGATATCTTTTCGTTATAAAGGTATTTAAGACTTGGTCCAACTAACGTGTTTGGTTCAGTCACGAATGAGCTTATCGTTAATTAGAATCAGTTGTATTCGTACTTAAACAAGTCCAAGCTGTCACTCTTACATACATCTATCGGTGTTATATGTATATTTATACATCACATGCAGCTACCGCTTCCATGCTTAATGTATGCAAATTGGCAGTAAAGTGAAAATATTCGCGATATTACGTCCACAACGGGAACGCGTTTAAATAAAGCATGATTATCTATTGTCAGATTAAAAATATTACAGTTGACAGAATGTTGATAGGCTTAACCGAATAAATCAATTCGTAATGTGGCTACAACGGCGCCTACAAAATACCATTTGTATATTTTGATTTTGTTTTATGCAAATTTTTGATTTAAATAACTTTCTACTGTTAATAAACTTTTTATCCCCATTTATTAATCCATAAGTTTTTATTCAAGATTTTATACTTATATTATTATTATTATATTTTTACTTTTACTTTTTCTTTATTTTTACATACTGTATGTGCAAATAGCCAATTATTCGTACAGTATGTGCAAATAGGCTCATCCTATTTTTATACACGATATGCTAATATAGTATTAAAAATAAACATGTACTTTTTTGGAGCGGGTCAAAAGGTCGAATTAGACTGAGGACGACAAAAGACCAAAAGAAAAATAGCCGAATGACAAAAGGCCGAATTGAACTAATTCCCGATTAGAAGAAAAGGCCGAATGAGAAATGGCCGAATTGCAAAAAGCCGACATAGACAAAGGACCGACATGAACAAAAGGCCGAAATAAGAAACAATAGGCCGAACGATAAAAGGACCACGCGAACAAAAGGCTGATAGAAAAAAAATCCCTTAAAAGTGGAAATTAAAAAAAATTTTTACTTTCAAAAATTGTTTAATTTTTTCAAATAAAATGTTAGTATATGATGATGATTTAGTACCTGATAAAGATGTTGACGACAGATTTTTTTCCAAAAATGCCATATTTAAAAAAAATGGAACTTTCATACAATCGTTAGTTTCGGTAATATTATCTTCGAGATCGATCAACCATTTTTCTTTCAGCTTTTTTCGAGTCTAGTCGACCTTATATCCAAGTCAGCCTTATATCGTTATAGATTTAGATCTTTTGTTCACGTAGGTCTTTTGTCGATATCGGCCTTTTACTATTTGACCTTTTTTTCCTTCGGCCGTTTACCACAGTCGGCCTTATGCCTTATGTTCATGTCTGGCGTTTATCGTTCGGCTTTTTCTCCTTCGGCCAATTATCCCAGTTGGCCTTTTGTCCCTTTCGGGCGTTGATAAAAAGCGCAACTAATATTTTTTAGGATTTACGTGTATTTGATTTGATTACGATTTTTTAATAACTTATTTCAATCATAAAGTAAATACGATAGAAGATATTTTGAACACATACACACCTCTTTTTTTAAAAAAATTTACCTATTATTATAGTGACGTGACGTCGTCATAATTTTTTTAAATGGCAACCTCTGTTTTTTTCTCCATTTCGATAGATCTTTTAACAACTTAAATGATTACATAAAGAATTAATACCTTACACAACAATGTTTTTGAAAAAAATAGATAATAAATTTAATTTGAAAAATTGAAATTTAATTTTTAATATTAAAATTTTTGCCATTTTATTAAACTGCATTTTTATTTATACAAAAAGAACAATTATAAACATAAATGAAAAAAAAATAAAAAAAATAGTGTCATAATCAATGTGGCAATTCCCTGCCAATTCATGAAATAATAGGGTGATTTTTATAGTTTTTTGGGTGATGATTACTGGAAAAATAATGAAAAACTTCTATCACATACAGTTTTCCTACATAAACATATCTACTTTTTACGAATTTAATAAATAGTATAGTACAATATATGGATTAATACCCAGATTCTGGTCAAATCATTTAACTTTAAAGGCCTTTAAAGGCCTTTAATTTTAAATTTGTTATATGGGTTGTAATGGACAATTTCCATGGTTACCTTGTTTGTTTCTAAATAAAGGCCTGTAATTTTGATCAGAACATAATTTTGTACATTTTGAATATTTTGAATATTTATTTGGTACATTTAAATACTTTTGAAGGAAGCACAAATCAAAATTAAAAACATTTGCCCTAAAAAAATACCATTACATTGGTCAAAACGTTAACACTAGTAAAAATCAGTTTAGACCATTTTCTTAGATTTTTGACCCTTGTCTGCTTTCCATATACCATATCCCCCCACCCACATTATTTTTCCCATTCTTACTTAAAATTAAGTTATTATTCTAAGTTAGGTTATAAAATAAATGTATAATAATATAGTAAAAGTTTTTTTTCGTCAATTTTGATAAATAGTTTACGTTTTGGTATAGTAACCTTATGTGATTAAAAAAAATTGTTATCATTTTTGAAATCAGCACTAAAAATTACATCAAAATCAAGTATTAAAATTAAAACAATTTTAATAAAGAACATTTTGCAGACCTGTGTTATTAAACAACGCTATTCATTTTGTCTCAAATTATAAACGCAAAAAAATTAGTCAAAAGAAGTTTAGGAATACTTATAAGAAAATAAAAAAATATTGGACTGTGGCGTCAAATACAAAAAATCGGGGGGGCAAAAAGAGTCGATACCCCCAAAAACTTCACTTGAACTTTCGTAATTGTTTTCAATGACGGTAAAAGTAAGCTCTGTACAAAATTTCAGCAAATTATCTTTAGAAACTTAGATGTTATGTTATACGGGGTATATTTCGAAAATGGAGGATTTTAGAGAAACATTTTTTTCCTGCATTTTATCTCTAAATAGGTCAAAGAATATATTCCTGAAGTTAGAGACATATATTTGAAACTTGATAGTCTTATTTCAGTCACGTGATATAGAAATACAATAGCAGTCACTGATATACAGGATGTCCACAAATTAATCGGCAAAATTTTGGGAGGCAATTCTACAACTAATTATAACAAAAAAACTTCCTATAAACATATGTCCGATTTCGCTTCCTAA
The DNA here is from genome assembly GCA_963971135.1 of Stenus bimaculatus. Lineage (NCBI taxonomy): Eukaryota > Metazoa > Arthropoda > Insecta > Coleoptera > Staphylinidae > Stenus > Stenus bimaculatus. Next base: position 31,755,916 of record OZ020180.1, read on the forward strand.
GAGATAAAGATGGTGAAAAATCAAAGGTTTTACCTTGCTTATTCAAAGTCGGTTTATTGTGGAGATTTTCAATTTGGTACGAATCTTGGTACATTTCAGGTATGACTTTATGTATTTTCCAGATTTTTTTCGAGCTTTTAAAGGATAGTTATGAGGAGGGTTGAGTTATGGTTATCTTTTTTATGGTTAACTTAAAATGATTTTTTTTCTCATAATATTGTTCCATTTTTAATTTTTAATAAAGAAGTTATTGTCTTATACCAACTTGGAAGAAGGCACTGTTTTCGAGAAAATTAGGGTTAACCATCCACATGTTGTTAAAAATGCTATTTTACATAACAATTATTTAGATACTTTAATTATTATGTTACCCATAAAAATTAAAAGTACCAATAAGGGTGATAAAACATTTATTTTAAAGTGAGTTTTCAAAACTAAAAAATAACTAAATTCTATTAAGTAATTAAATCGACTATTGCAGATAAAAGTAGCTAAATAATTGTAATGTAAAATAGCATTTTAACAGTATGTGGAAAGTTAAGTCTAATATTCTCGAAAGCGGTGCCCTCTACCGAGTTGGTATAAGAGTACCTTTTTTATTAAAAACTAAAAATGGAAGAATATTATGAGAGAAAAAGTATATTCAAGTTTACCATAAAAAAGTTAACAAAAATGATAATTTGAACCCTCCCCATAACTACCCTTTAAAGGCTTGAAAAAAACCTAAAATAGAACATGACGTCATATCTTAAGGGTACTAATATTTGTACCAAATTTAAAATCTCTACAATAAACAGTCTTCAAATAAACAAGCAAAAACCTCTTTTTTGTCATCATCGAGCGAAATCGGACATATGTTTATAGGAAGTTTTTATTTTAAAATGAGTTGTAGAATCGCCTCCTACAACTTTGCCGCTTAATTTTTGGACACCCTGTATCATTTATTCATCAAACCAAAAGTATTAAAGTTATCAGCACTAAGCAGGACTTTTTTAGCACCAAGCATAAATAAAAATTTGAAAAAAATAACTATAACCAGTTCATTTTGGGTTTACAAACTTTTGGTACAACCTCAGTAAAAAATACCAAAAATAAACTTTTGGTATTTTAAGATATGGTCTTAAAACTTTCTGGTTTAAAACTGAATTTTTATTTTTTTTTTTAAATAATTAATATCTTCAAAAATACTCTAGAATTGGTGTCATAAAATTATACATACGTATTTTTTTTAATTTTAAAAATACATTGTAACAAAAAGTGTTTGATAAAATAAATATCTTTATTGTATAAGGTTATTTATAAAATAAATAATATTCTTTCTTTATAAATAGAGCATGATAAAAAATATAGAAATTGCAATACAAAGCAGTTCCCGTTTATCTACATTATTTTTTTGGTAACATCTATTTCTTTAATTCAACTGTCCTTATTATAATTTCCTGTACTTGTCACATGAAGACGTCATTAACAAATTACGATTTCAAATAAAAACTAAATACATTACATTACACATGGAGTTAAGCTTGAAAAGTTATCGAAGTGTAAATATTTATATTTATTCTAATTGCATGTGATTTAAATAGACGTTAGTAAAACGGTTGTAGTAAATTTTCCCGAAAGAATTGCAAATAAATGAAAACACAATTTATTTAAAGCATTAATTAAAATTATTAAATATAAATTATTGGTAGAATAAATCGTCACGCGATCAATTTAATAGTTATTCGAGTATTTCTGCATTCATATGATAATAAAACAACATATAGGTGCACGTATATTATTATCATGTTAAAACAGAAAATGATACGCAATGCCCAATTTATAAAACATTTACAACTCTATAAAGGGCATTTATGTTTATATAAATTTTCCTTGCCTTTATGTTTTTATGAATGATAGCTCTTGTAATTATTTTCTTGTTAAATATTTATCGTATTTTATTCACCCATTACATATTCATCCTATTATTTATTAATACTTAAGATCTTTCATTAAATTATTTGAATCTTGATTTTAATTATCATAGATGCGAATTTATTCTTGGGCATAAATTCCTTATGAAAGCTATTTATTGGTTAATATTATACTATATGATAATCATACATGTACAAGAATTTTGATGAACCTTATTTTAAAATTTTCCTGAACTTAAATTAAAATCTTTAGCGGGCGTTTTCTCCACCATGTCTTGAGACTTAAGACCAAACTAAATCTTAATTTACGTAATACGTATCAAAACCCAGCTTATAGGGTTACACCACACCGAAATCTCGTCATTTTCACGTCAAGCAGACCTTATACACAAGTCGTCAAATTTGAGTGCTTAAGCATCAAAACATAACCCAAACTCGTTAAAGCCATCCCATCTGCCCAGCAAACATGATTTAAATAATTTTTTGAACAATATGTATACCAAATATAATAATTCCTCGCCAAATATACAGGGAGGGCCAACGAAAATAAAACGGACGAGTTTTAAAGTTAAAATAGTTAATAAAAAAAAATTTAAAAAAACGCTCGGATAGATCAACTTTAGTTTTGAGGGGGACATATTTTTTTGCAATAGAGCTGATGCAAAAATCCATTCATCTCTGTGCGCTATGAACACAACTAACATTTTAATGGCATGGTATACCCAATAATACTTCTTTGGAAAGAACTTTTTATCTAGAGTAACGTACAAAAAGAAAATGTTAAAACAATCGATTCCTTTTAAAGAAATTCAAAATTAAAAATGCACGTTTTAACACGTTTAATTTTGAATATCTTTAAAACAAATCGATATCACTTCTGTTTCTTGTATGTTACTCGTGGTAAAAAGATCTTTCCAACGACGTGTATTGCTTACCCTACCAAGACACTTTAAATTGAAGGGATAGTGTTCATAGCACAATTTTAAAAGGTATGATAGGGTAAGTAATATCTTATTGGAAAGATTTTTTTACCTCGAGTAACATACAAAAAACAAAAGTTAAATCGATCGATTTATTTTAAATATATTTAATATTTTTGTATGTTACTCTAGGTCAAAAGATCTTTCCAACGAGGTATTATTTACCCCCATCATACCTATTTAAATTTTAGGGGTTGTGTCCATAGCGGAGAGGGATGAATGGATTTCTACATCAGCTCTATTGCAAAAAAATATGTCCCCCTCAAAACTAAAGTTGATCTATCCGAGCGTTTTTTTAAATTTCTTTTTATTAACTATTTTAACTTGAAAACTCGTCCGTTTTATTTTCGTTGGCCCTCCCTGTATATTTGGCGAGGAATTATTATATTTGGTATACATATTGTTCAAAAAATTATTTAAATCATGTTTTCGTTGGCCCACCCTGTATGTACGTGCATGCAAGTTATTTTCATATTTTAATGCGGAGCAGTTTTTTAAAAGATATAGATTAACTAAATTGCCTTTTTTTGGAAATAATGGTTGTATTCTTTTTACCAACTTTGCACTCATTTTAAATTAAACGATAATCGCTAGGTTCAAAACAATTAGGTGTATAATGTTTAAAGATGGATTCCAGGTTATGTTAGACCTATCAAATAGTTGAATATTGAACGTTAAACAGCTGATTTTAGAAACAATTAAAAGTCGACTGGAGCGTATATTCTATACAGTTTTAAGATAGAGTAACTGTCAACGTTACTTGACGTCTACAGGACCGTATTTACCTAACAGGCAGGATACCCCCTCCTTAGGCGCCGAGTATGGGGGGTACCCAGGGTTCTCAGCACCACAAGATAAATCTTTAGGGTGAGGAGCACCCGATGAGGACCAAGTCTCCTTATTCCCCGAAAAAATCCAATACCATAATATAAATTCAAAAAACGTCACTAACGGTTTTGAATGATTTTCATTTTTCCGTATAAAAAAATGGGTCTTGGGACTTAGGATGTTTCTGAGTTTAAAGTACAAGTACAGTTTGAGCTATAGATTGACTTATAATCCGATTTTGTATAAAATTTGACTTAAGATAGTTTTAAATAATACCGACGACATATCATCTACCCAGCTATGTATTTACCTAAAAAAATAATATCAAAGATTTTTTATTTGATTTGAGCACCCGACAAAGATTTTAAAAATCGGCGTCTATATTCCCTTCAAATACAGGGTGATTTTTATTTATGCAACCAAAGCCGTCTTGCCCAAATGGCTAGATAAAAAAAATTGAAATTTGGTGGGATCAAATGGAGCCTTGGTACAAATATTTTTAGATGACAAATTTTGTTTTGATTTTTGACACGGCAGCCATCTTTATTTTTTAGGTCCATAAGGCATCGGACACAATATCATCTTCACTGCCGATATCGCAAATTATTAATCTTTTACCCTTTCCTGCAAATCAAATATGTATAGTGAGATATTTATTATTAAATAATTTTATTTTTATTTTATCTTGCCTGAGGAATTCTTTAATGTAGGTGATAGACCCAACATAAAAGCTTCTCTTGAAGATTTTATGGACTTATCGACCCAAATATTAGTTTTAGTGTGCCTCGCATTAACCCAAGTTTCAAGATCATAATTTTCTTTTCATTTCTATACGATTTAATTTTTTCTTCAAATATTCTTTTCTCTAAATTACTATTTCATCCTTCTCCAAACGCAAACTGCTCCTTCGTCGGCGTCCAAATTTGTGTTTTAACACTTTATGAAATGTTGTTCGTTTGAAATTTGGCAAATCATCATCTTCATTTCCTTCTTTTAAAATTTTATCCAGTCTTGGTATTTCATTTCGAAAATAAAGGCATGTACCTTTCTTCTAATCCCATTTTTGCAAAAACCGTTTCCATAATTGACTTTGCATTCACGAATAATTTTGTATACTAAGGCGCAACATACAGTATGTGTAAAATAGTATGTACAGTATGTATAAAACAGGAGTATGTTACATATTCCTGTTTTATATGCTACGGTTTTTACCAAACTTCGAATTAGTTCTGTAGATTTTTCCAAACGTACACACTTGTAGACATTTAGTATCATTTGCTTTGCCTCTAAAATGATTTCTTTAAGTTCTTTTCTTAGGAATCCTAAATGCTAAATTTTCAATTTCATTGTTAGTATCGGTGCTCGAGATTTTAAAAAATTAAACAATTAATGGTTGTGTTTTTTGTACCAACTTTATTTGAGCAAATCTGAGTAAATTATATTCGTCTCATTTTCTCCCATAGAATTTATAAGTGAAGAAAGAGATATGTTCGAGCTCGATCAGTCAAATTTTGTTAAACAAAACACAACTAATATATTGTGGCCTATTAAGCAAAGGGTAAATAATTGGATTTGCGTAATTTGAATTTTAAAGCTTGATAGTATTCGAGAAAGTGTTTTTTAAATTAGTTGCATAGTTCTAAGGTACTTCCAATTAATCTAGAATCTATTAATCTAGATTCTAGGTGACTAATTAAAACTAATTCTTTTTTACAATAGTAAATATTAATTTCTAAACGAAAATCCTTGAACGGTTGGTGTTCCATAATAGGGTAATTAAACAACGTTGTTTAATTACCCTATTATTAGTAAATATTAAACCAAAATGTTTTATCTATTTTTGACTTAGTACCTTTTGCTTGATAGCCCACGATAAATCTCCTATTATGGATTTAATATTCTATTAAACTGACAACCGCGAGCCAAAATTTCTGAATACGTTTCTGAAAAAATAAAACGACGAATCAAATTCGTTTCTCCATGTGAAACTTTGTTGTCAGTCACTCTATGTTCTTTTCTTTATAATTTTTATATTAGCAAATAATTTACAAAAAAAAAGTTCTAATGCAGGAAACTAATATTATTTGTAATTTGTTATTATAGAATAAATTTTATATTTTTTTATACAAATCACAAAAAAATGGGCAAATAAAATGTAAACAAAATATGTATTAAAGTTTCTATCATTTTTTGTAATTTGTACAAAAATTTTTTTTTGTAATAACACATTACAAATAATATTAGTTACCTGCCTTAGAACCTTTTTTGTAAATTATTTGCTAATATAGAAATTATAAAGTAAAGAACGGTTTGTTTACATCAGTAAAACGCATTTGGTATTTAGACGTTTTAAGCTGAGTTTGAATCTGAGCTGAACTTGGTGAAGCTGCGTCTTAAGACATGTTGTAGAAGCCGGGCGTGAACCTACGGTGAGTTAGTAGTTATTAAAGTCAATTAAGTTAAGTTAAAAGAAAAAAAATATAAAATTAATGATGGTAACAAACTTTTAGTTTTTTAAATGGGTGAACCAAATATTATAATTTAAAATTAAAAAAAGTTTTTATAGATAAACGTTATACCTACTTAAAAATTATTTATTAAAAAAATACATGATCACATACGACACATATAATTAAATCAATTGAAATCATGCTTGACTGGAATTAAAACAGGAAACCCCAAAAAAGTTTGAGATGTACATCCGTAGCACAATTAAATTTAAAGCTGCTTCATTAAACCCATCAATAAAAAAGTATTAAAATCCGAGACTATTCTGTCAGCATTTATAACATAAAATATTAACGCCAAGTAATTAATTAATTAATTGAAAATATTTATCATTTAACATTCAATTTCCTTGTTGAAATAATTTAAAAGTTTATTACTTGTAGTAACGATGTTGCTTTAGTTTTAATAACTTCCTACAAGTCAACCGGCTGGTGGCGGAATGGAGCCACCCATGAGCACGACATTTACGTGTACCAATGATGCATGGCCCGGTCCAGAGTCACGAGGATGTCCAAGACTCACGTGCCACCAACAACCATACCCTTACCTGAACATTTCTATACCAATTTAAACACCAAAGATTGTTTGAGTTGATTGCGTTCAACATCCGACAGAAATACTGGCCTTTTAATTAGGTTGTCTCGATCGGGCGATATGAGATCCCAGATCCTTAACATAAAAAGCCACAATTAAATTATGTCAGTTCGTAAATCAAAAAATAAATAAGTGTTTGGATTAAATGGACATTATTAAATTTCTTCCTTTATCAGTAATTTAATTAGAAGGCTGGGTTTCAAGGAAGTCTCAGTAAGATAATTCTTCAGTTTAGGATGTCAAGTGGATCGCTTCTTTGTTGAATGGATAACAAGCGAATTTAATCTTGTTGGAACCTGCGACGTAAATGTAATACGTTTCTTTTGTCTCAGTAATGACAATCGTAATTAAATACATACCTTTAGTATTTCCTTTTTGGTTCCCACCTTTATTTTATTCGTATACGATCATTTCAAATTTAAGAGAAATTAGTAAAAAACCTTATTTTTTTTACTGCAAATAAAAGTCAGAAGTCGTTAGTGAAAAAAAAATTAAGTCGCAACTACAAACTTAGAAATAACAAAAAAAATCATTTTGTTGTTTATAAAGAGAGAAGACCTACCTAAACCCGAAAGTACAATTAAAACGTATTGAAAGGCAGAGAAAACTCTACTTTTATTGAGAAAAGAAAAATGCTATAGTAAGTAAACATTATTCAACTATTTTCATAGAAAAAACCAAAGAACAACAATTATAATACAGGGCCGCCATTAAAAAAATATATTTCGTTGTAAGTATTTATATACATTTTTTTAAGACTGTAAAATTATTTCCTAAATAAATTTAAAAACCAAAGACAATTAAAATAAACCATTTAAAACATTACGACTGAGAATGACGCAGCTGTTTTTTAACTTAAAAAAAGTTAAATACGAAAAATAAAGCTTGAATGTATTCTGCAATGGACTTCTATAGTCGTTACTCAAAGTTCCATATAAACCTCTCATACAAGTCGATTTCAATTGCCCTAACTTCTGTTTTGTGACTTTTTCAACACTTGCAGATTTCCAGGTTTGTTGATGTAGATTTTCGCCTTTTAATGTGTCTCCATAAAAAGACATCACATGTTGACAGGTCAGGGTGATGTGGAACTTTGAAGGACTACTATAGCATTGCAGAGTATTTGAAATTTTTCTAAGTTAAAAAACAGCCGAGTTATTCTCATTTCAAAAACGCCCTTCCATTCCGCCCCACTCTGTATAAAGCCAATTTTTGTCTTATGCCTATTAGGTTGATATAGTATATAACTAACATTTTCTATGGAGTTTTTTTTATGTCATCTTTAGACGAAACAAGGCTGGTAATATTTATCAAAATTTCAGAAAATTATCGATAAAAATATAGAAATGTAGTGGACCGGAGGGTGAATAGAAAACACTTTCGGCCCGTCTACTATATTTTATTAAAATTTCCTAACTTAAACTAACTGGCAAATAAGGCTTTACTTTTTTAATTATATGCAAAACTAAGAACGGTTTATAATAATACAGCCCGACTCGACTACTCGATCTTACGTCTTCTTCTTCTTCTATCTTCTATCAAAGTGTCTGATCAAAGTCTTCGTCAAAGTGTTCGAGTCGAATCCATTTCTCCATCGATCTAATCTCGGGAATATTGATAAATCCAGGGTAGGAGTAAAATGATTGGAAAAACCCCAAGTACCTGTCTTTACTTGGGCGCCTGTTTAATGAGATTTCCTGGTATTCCCGGGATTAAATATTTATGAGTATTGTTACTTAAATCTAAATGTGTACAAATATTAATTATTCTAATGAAATGAAATATGCATAAACTTCCTAAATTCTTACATTATTATTTATTCTAAGAATACCTAATTTAACTAAACTAAATCTATTTATGTATATATAGCATGTAGTATGCACATATGTAATATGGGGATACTACATCCATCGCCCCTAAAAATGAAATTTTTGTTATGCAAAAATTTGACTATCCTATGGATATTGCGTTTTCTTTTTGTTTTCCACTTAGTTTAACATTAACATTTAAATAAACTTTTGCACAAAATTCGCGCACATCACTTCAAACATTTGGTTGGGTTTCTCTAATGTTCCAATCGGTGGTCTTGATGAAGTTGTAATGGAATCTTCTTCAGGATATCGTTGTCTTGTCGTTGAAAAAGATGTTTCCTTTTGTATTTTCTCCAAATTTTTTCTCCAAGATGATGAATTTTGTTGGAAATAATGTATAGTCGATCTATCAATATTTTGCACCTTTTGCTCAAGGTTATACTATTTATATATCTTTAATCTAGGTGTTACTAGGGTGATCGACATTTTGAGTATTAATAAATTATTAAGTGATTGTAATAAATTTGGAAAAATATTTAAGTTAAAAATTCTAGTAGGTTTACATTAGAATTCTGCTTTATGTCTTTTCTTTCTAAAGTGTTTATACGATTTTATTTTTTTAAGCATTTTTATAAAATTTTCTAAATAATTGTGACTACTGTTATATTTATTTGTGATTGATTTTGATGGTTTTAGAATTGAATTTTTCTTTGCATCATTAGGAATTTTAATGTTTAAATTATTATTTATATTAATATTTTTGCTTTTGAATTTGATATTTTGTGAATTGAAATTTATTTTGAATTTAACTTTGTCTTTTAAACCATTCTCTTTTTTATTATCTTTAGTTTCAGATCGTATCTTTTTATTTTTTACTCTTACAAAATTTATAATGCATTGTTTCTTATTAATTATATCATTATTGTTAAATCTTTTGGCAATATTTATAATACCACTATATTTAATCTTTTTGTTTTCAACAAATAGCTTTTTATTATTTTTATTTAAATTATTAGATGTCTTTACTGATTTTTTCGGTTCTAATTTTTTGACATTTTTTGTATAATTTTCTACAGTGTTTTTATTTATATCTACTACTTTATCGTTTTCATGTAATAATTTTAAATATCTTTTAATAATATCTGTGTCAATTTCCTCGTTTTGGATCTCTGTGGGAGGTGGTATGTAATGATTTTCTTTAAAATTTATTTCAAGTAATTTATTTGTTAGGTCTTCTTGAAGCCTCTCTTCAATGATTTCGTTTTCAGATTTTATAATTTCTTGACTAGTTATATTTTTGAGATTATTTGAAACATTATTTTCAGAATCGATACGTATATTTTGATTTAAACAGTAATTATAAATTTCATTGGAATTTTGACTATTACGATTTTGATTATTTTGCTCATAGTTCCTATTTTGATTTTGGCTAGAATATTGATTCTGATTGAAATTTTGATTATAATTTTGATTATAATTTTTTGTTTTAAACCAACAATCTCTTTCATTATGATTTCTACGATTACAATACCTACATTTTTTGTTCATTTGTTCCAGAAAATTGACCGGAACAGTTTTATAAATATTTATTATCTGTGATTCAACTATTTTTGCTGTTTTAATTAGCTCATTTAGATCATCAAAAAATTTTTCCTAACAGTGAATCCGCTATTTTTTTATTGAATAGATTGTTTCTAAAAGTATTATGTACAAAATCTTTAATAAGTTTCTTTACTGTGATTTTTTCGTTAATATCTATATCACTTAAAAATGAATTATAAATTAAACTAAATTTGTTACTATAAGATTTTACATCTTCATTTGCACTTTGTTTACAACTAAATATCTTATATTGAAATTCTTCTAAAGTCATTTTAATTTTATATTTACTAATTAGGTTTTCTTTAATTTTTGACCAATTATATTGTTTCGTTAATACTAATTCTCTTTCTTCTGAAAGTTTTAAATTGACTAAAAGAGTTAAAAATATTTCTTTATCAAAGTCGTTTAAATGTGATAACATAATTTCGCATACATCGCAAAAACTATCTAATTCATTTTTACTAAAATTTGGTATTTTATCTAAATATAAAAATATTTTGTCCATATTTGTTTGTGCTTCAACTTTGTTTGAAGACATGTTTCTAAAATATTTAAATTTAAGTTTATATTTTTTTTTTTTTTTTTTTTTTTACTTTGATTTTATTTAGTTAGTTATTCCAGTTTTTATGTAAATATGTATTAATGATTTTTGTCGAGCCTGTACTTTATCTTTATCAAGAAATACAATTTTTGGTTATTTGATTTCCCTATTGTGGGTTTATTCACTCTACTTTTGTGTAGGTGTAAAAATAATAAAATTAATAACCCAGTAAACCAATTTATAACTTATATATAAAATACACATAGATAGCTGGTAAATTCTCCTATGTAGCTAATTTAACGTAAAATATATGTATATTTTACATATATAATATTATATTATTTTCTCTATGTAAGTAATAAGTAAAATTTATAATGTGTTATTTATATAGAATTATTTACATATACAATTCATAAGTTCGTATACTGTATATTTTATATATAAATAATTATTTATTATTAATGTAAAATATCGCCTGTGTTATTTACATTAGACATTTAATTTAAAATATACCTACATAAATTATTTACTTATATTCTTTATGCAAATAATTCATACATAAAATATAAAATAAAATAACTTATTAGAAAAATGTATGGAAGTTGGGTTAGAATTTATTTATTTTGTTATAAATAATTTTAACTACTTAATTTTTATATTTAATGTCTTTATTTTGAATATTTTTAAAGTTTAGAATTTTTTCTTAATTTTTTCTGCAAAATTGCGCTTACCAAAGAAATCCAACATTCAACACCGACATTATTAGAAAAAAGTTGAGTTATAATTTATAATTTATTTATTTTGTTAAAAATAATTTTAACTATCTTACTTATTTTTTTATATAATTGAACTTCTTTTAACTTCACTAATTTATTTTTAATTTTTTTTTATTTGTATCAAAACAAATATAATATTTATTTAATGTGGAATTGCTTTAAAACAATGTTTTTGTGTATTCATTTCATGAAGCCTCGATGGTCCAACGGTTAGGTGGCTTGATTCGACAATTTGCGACTGCAACGGCGTGGGTTCGAATCCCGCAAATCCCACTTTAAGTTTAACATGGTTGAAGTTAAGATAATATTAATTTATTATACTTGTGATTACTTACTAGAAATGGCCTGGTTGCTGCTAATTACTACATTGTACCGTCCAAGCAAAAAAATTATATTTTTTGTTTTTATTTACTTATATCTGATATATATTTTGTATATAAAAATTTACATAATTTACACATAATAACCTATCCCCAAATATGGCTGACATCCTTACATGATTTATCCCTAATTTCTCTCTAGATTTTACATAAGTTTTCTTACATGTTATATATATTTTACATATATAATACCTCTTTTGGTTTACTGGGAAATGTCGGTATGTCGGTATGTCGACCAATTTCCCAGATAATAGACTAAAAATACTTATAGCAAAAACCTCAAACTGCAGACGCAAAAAGTAATCAATAAATCGACTTACATGTACTCCATCGATGTCCTCTGTCCAATTGATGCCGTCGGCCGATTTGGTTTTTTGGATGTCGAAATCGCTGACCAATTGATGCCGGTGATGGCCTATTTGGCAACTCAGGATACTTCGGGAATGAAAGCCTCTTCAAAGAATTTCTGCGTCCAAAAGCCACGTGTTCTTCAGAGTTGTTTGCGTAGACCGCTGCCACCAAAAGATGTAGTGGTGGTTTTTTTTTATACTCTTATTTTACCAATTTCGATGTTTTTGTTAAACTAATACTTGGCAAATAGACTTTACTTTTTTTTTATTATGCATCACTAAACACGGTTTATAATAATACAGCCCGACTCGACTACTGGAACCATTTCTCGATCTTGTGGTATCTACGTCTTCTTCTATCAAAGTGGTCAAAGTGTTCTTGTTCTTCTATCTTCTATCAAAGTGTTGTCTAAGTGTCTTTTCTTAGTGTCTTCTTCAAAGTCTTGGAGTCGAATCCATTTCTCCATCGATCTAACCTCGGGAATATTGATAAATCCAGGGTAGGAGTAAAATGATTGGAAAAACCCCAAGTACCTGTCTTTACTTGGGCGCCTGTTTAATGAGATTTCCTGGTATTCCCGGGATTAAATATTTATGAGTATTGTTACTTAAATCTAAATGTGTACAAATATTAATTATTCTAATGAAATGAAATATGCATAAACTTCCTAAATTCTTACATTATTATTTATTCTAAGAATACCTAATTTAACTAAACTAAATCTATTTATGTATATATAGCATGTAGTATGCACATATGTAATATGGGGATACTACAGAAAGAATGGTAATAAAGTCTTGTATTTAAAAATAAAGCAATTTACGAAGAAAAAATATACTATATAGTCTAGTATTTATCTTAAAGGTTGTTTTAGACGGCCAGAATTTGTTACCAAAATCTTATTCCCAAACCAACTCAGATGCAATGCAACTGCGCAATGTGCGAGATTTGGGAACAAATATTTGGTAACATCTAAAAAGGCCCTAAGATTGACAAAAGTCTAATTCTCTGAATTACATCTAACAACCAAACTTTCTTTTATTTCTATTATTTTGTCAGAAATGAAATACCCAAAGTTACAATCTACATTGTTCGGAAAATGGCAAAAAAGCACGAATAAAATTAAATTTGTTACTAAACGATTAAAAATAGGACAATTATCAGTTTTAAAAATTCAAAAATAAGGAAATTAAATTCCCAACTTTGATCCTTCATATCTAGGTCAATCTATTAAGAGAATCCCCAAAAAGTCCCCAATAACGTACCGGAGAGCTTATCCGCCATTTTCCGGATAACCTGCATAGTGTATTAAAAATATAAGATGAATTTGGCAAAAAATATCAAGCATTAAATAAATAAAAAAAATCTCAAAAAATAATAAGTATTCAGGGTGAACGATAATTAATTAATTATTGAAAAAAATGTATCAAGAATGTATCAACGTCTCGACGAATATTTCCGTCTTCAAAAAAACAGATTAAATAATTGTGTTTCGGTCAGTCAAACAATTCATTACAATCATACCATAATACTTGCGGATCTAATATCATTCAGATAATTCGTTTTGTAGTATTGATCTAAATTCAAACTATAATCTAATTTGATTTGGTATTATTTTAAAAAAAAACCATGTGGCTTACAAACTACATTCGCCATTAATAATTCTTTTTGATGCCCTATTTGCCAGAATCTTCAGTCTCTTGATATTCAGAGTGAGTTTCTAGTGCAAAAACGGTAGATAATTTTAAGAGATAGGAAAAAACTTGAATTACAAAATTGTATGGATTATTGATCCCCATAACCAGAAATTATTTTCGTCTATAGAGGGTGTTTTATAGTTGAAACGAAAGTTATTCCACCTATTTTAAATGGAACAGCCTGTATATTTTTTCATATTTGTATTAACTTATTTAAAGAATATAACGACATTTTTTTGGAAAATCACATGTAGACATATTTATAAAATAATATTGGTCTTATTATGAAAACTTAAAAAAACACTTTTATGTCATTGTGTAATACTAGTTTTGAGGTATTTTTTGGTAATTTTTTTTCTTTGCAATAACCCTGCAATCACTGGAAGGATCGGAACAATATGTCAAAGAGAAACACATATTCGCGTCTTGTGCCTAGTCGATCAATGCAAAAATGCTTTGAAGTTTGGCAAAATGGGCTTCCGTCAGTTTTGGTGAATTTAACAAACTTAACTCTTATACTTTTAAATGGGTTAAGTTTGACGGGTAACAATATTAGATAGTTTTCGATTTAATTTCACGATTTTGAACCTATAATTTAAATATCTGAAAATCGTTGATTTTGACTGAATTTGACCAATTCCATTCTTAATGATGATGGATAATGAAATAGACGTAACCCTACTTTGACTGAGAAAAACAAAATTCTTGATAAATTTGATAAGTTGGCAAAAATTAGTCAGCAAAAATTTGCGAAGTCGAATATCAAAAGAAACAAGATGTTTTGCCTAAATAGTGTCTAAAGATAGACCCAGGTTACTGGTGTAAAAACTGTGTTAACAGTTTCTTTTTCTTCAAACGTTAAAACTCTGATTATAATAATCGCAATAACATTGTTTTCATAATAAGTAAAAACACCAGTTCATGGGTTTTATTAGAAACGCTAGGTCAAACAATATTTTAATACAGTGTTTTTTTCGGCGCGGCGTTGTCAAACTTACCTATTAAAACTTTAAGCTCTTGTAACTTCTAAACTGTTTACTTTAGTAAAATAAAAAAATATGCTCCATAAACCATAAAGGTCATGGCAATATTTCCACAAAGTGCGTCACTAAGAATTGTACAACTTTTATTTAAAACATTTTTTTGTAAAATGCTTAATTTCCAAAATAAAGCAGCGTTGCCGAACTTTATGTATTGACAATTTGAACTCTTGTAACTTTCAAACTATTTACTTTAGAAAAATAAAAAATATGCTCTGTAAACCTCTGAAAGCAAGCTATAATAAAATGCAACAAAAAAGGGTTGTCCCTATCGCCTGACATTCACCTTGCTCACATTTTTCTTAAAAATGCTTCACTTCAAAAATAAACGGGCGTTGCTAAACTTTTTGTACACCCTGTATGTATTATTTCCTCAATAAATCTCATTCTTAAAAGTAGCTATTTTACGTACATTATCTGTTTTTGCACTTTGACCTTTGATGTTTGTCCAAAAAGTTTTCGGACTTGGTGCCCATTGAGAGATTTGATCATGTTATGAAATATCAATTCGCCGGGGACACATTGGAATCAACAGAAAGTATTTTCCATACCTATTATGTGGGGTCTTTTGAAAATCTGACAAGAAAAACTTGAGACAAGCGTGATGGTTGATGGTTGACGATTGATTTATCACGATTTTTCTTCCCAAACTCGCACGCCCTCTAGCGGTCCGAATTAATTGTCAGTGATTCCTTGATACTTTGCAAAGAAGCTTCAGAAAAATAGGATGGATTTTCTATTCCCTCTTAGGATCTCCGACGAAAAAATTATCCCGGGCGTCTAGAAAATCACTACGTACGACTAATACGACTATCTCTCTCATACTACCATACTTATGACTCATGAATTTACCAATATTGATCAAATTTCTCACATACATATATTTGGAATTTGGAAAACTATATTCTGCATAAAGTCCTGATTAAATTTAAAAAAAAAAATCAGAATCATTACGTAAATAGTGCCTAAGACTCTTAAAAGTTTATTGATAAAAAACCGTGCAAAATATATACAAAAAGATTAAGGTAAGTATTTTAAATGTTTGTGTAAAATTTAATATCAATTACGTAATTCATTAATGTGTATAGGCTGCATTCCGTATTAGGTATATGCACGTGAGCAGGAACATGCCGTATAAAGCGTTCCGAATTATACAGGGTGTTCATCTTAAAAGGAGCCACCTTGAATATCTCAAATTTAATGCAAAATATAAATAATCGGCGAACCACGTAAACTTTCTTTCTGGGGGGGGGGGGGAAACTTAATGAGATAAAAAAGTTGCCCACAGATGTCACCCCATTCGTTTCAGCCCCTTTCATCCCATAATTTTAAAATGCAACCCCCACTTATGATACATCATTTCAAAGCATTTTAAAATTAGAATACACCAGTATGATTAATTTTAAAATCGGATCATTTTTTGAGATTTTATAACATAAAATGTCAATGCTTAGAGGTCTTATTATTAATATCGATTTTAATGCAAAACGCACTACATTTTAGTAACTGCAAAATATGAAAGGATCAATAATTAATGTAATTTTATAATCAAAAAAGGTAAGTGAAGTAAATCCAAAGATTCGGTTTTTATTGTTGTAGTTTGAGGGTTTTGTAAAGAGAAATTAACCTTGGTTTTAACATTTTATATTTTTACTTTAAAAAAATAATTTTAATTATAAATGCTCAAAATGCCCAATATTTTGTTCCAGACAACTATACAGCCGCTTTTCAAAACGCTTCTTAGTGTTGTGAATGTCTCACTAGTTATGGCCCTACAAGCTACTATTATCCTATTTCTCAGGTCTTCTATGCTTTCAGGCTGTATCTTGAATACTTCTGTTTTTAAGTGTCTCCAGAGAAAAAAAATCAGGTGGAGCAAGATCGGGAGACCGTGCTGGCCATTCTATTGTACCTCTCCTACCAATCCACCTTCCATGATATCTTTCATTTAACCACTCCCTTACTGATAACCAATAATGAGGTGGGGCTCCGTCCTGCTGGAAGTAGAAAATGTTCCTCGTTGAGGAAATTATTCTAAACAAAGGACACAAATATGCCCCACAATCGAACAACGTAGACCTACTAAAACTATCAATTGAAATGGACGCAGCGATTCGATACCAACCAGATGAAAATGAATTACGAAATGCATGTATCACATTCCTAAATCAAGAAGAAAACAAAATTAACAACAACTACAATTCACACAATAATATCATCGCAGACTTCAAACATTCGCAAGAAGTAGATACCATCAAGGACCTTCGTAAAAAAATAAATAAAGAAGACATCACTGTAACACTCGCTGATAAAGGCGCTGGCTTAGTATTAATTAATACAGGTGAATATATAGACTTAACGACAAAATTCTTGAAAGACAATAATTACATCGAACTTAACAATAACCCACTAAACAAATTTATGACCAAGACAAAAAATCTAATAAAAACAACGGCCGATACTATTAATAAATATAATAATAAAAAGCTTAATATCACACCAATGAACCCTATAATGCCGCAGATGTATAGTCATATAAAGCTACATAAGAAAGACTTAGCCATTAGACCGATTGTCACATTTTATAACTCTCCCACGAACAAACTTGCAAAAATCTTGAACAAAATTATCACCACTGACATAGAATACAAACCCAAATATACCATCATTAACTCTAAAGACCTTACTAACAAACTACATAATATCAAACTACCACACAACAATATAATTGTCTCTTTCGATATAGCGAATCTATACACCAACGTAGATATTAAAGATACACTAAAAATAACCAAAAAAATTCTTGAAAACAACATCATAGATAAACAAGAAGTCAATGACATCATCAACCTCTTACAACTAACTGCAGAACAAAACTTCTGTTTATTTAATCAAAAACACTATCAGATGTCAGATGGCCTACCCATGGGCTCTCCAATAGCACCAATCTTGGCTAATATTTTTGTTGATAACATCGAAGAGCAAATACATAAATTACCAGCTTCCCAACACATTTTAAAATGGTATAGATATGTAGATGACATCCTTTGCATATGGACCAGTCCTGAATCAGATCTTGAAACATTTTTTACAGACATAAATAAATTACATCCAAAAATTCAATTCACTATAGAGAAAGAAGATAATAAAACCATCAATTTCCTAGACCTAACTCTCATTAAAACAAACGATACTATCGAATTTAACATTTACCGGAAACCAACTCTCACAGACTCCTTAAAACCCTTCCACTCACATCATAACATGCAACATAAAACCGCAGCTTTCCATAACCTCATCCATCGTGCATACAATATTCCACTCACAAACGACAGACTCAAACATGAATTGGACATTATTAGACAACTAGCATACAGTAACCAATTTCCACTTAGCACAATCAACAAATTAATAACTCAAAAAGAACAAAAATTATACAGACTTTCATTAATCCCAAATTTAACCAATAATAATACTACTGAGAACATTTATAGAAGCTTCACATATCAAGGCAATATTAACAATCGTCTTCACCATTATTTCAAAAATTATAAATTAACTCCTGTAGACAAAACTACATTCAAGCTAAACAACCTACTTAATAACACAAAGGAAAAAATAAATAACCTCGACTCTAGCGGAGTATACAAGATCTATTGCAAAGATTGTAAATCAGCATACATTGGTGAAACGGGTAGAAAAATTAAAGTACGAATCAAAGAACACTTCTCAAATCCACTAACATCTAACTTTGGAAGACACTTACATGAGATGAAAAGACAGAGGTATTACATAAAGAAAACAAAGGTATAAAACTGACTCTACTAGAAGCTTACGAAATTAATAAAGCGACAAAAGACAATAATTTTAAACTACTTAACGACCAAGTTAACTTATATTTTAATCCACTATACAACTCTATAAATACTGTAAAATGAATATTGTCGCTAAGACACTCTGTATAGGCGCACACTCTTATGACTTAATATTAATACTATGACACATTGTACATATATTTAATAAACACTAGTCAACTTAAGCCTCTATAATATGTTCAATGGTCAAATCTGTCATTATCTTACACCTAACCAAAATTTTGGAAAAAGCACATGGTATCAAAAGTAAAAATTAAGTTTAATCTTAAAATAATAAAAAATTTATACAGATTTTACCAATAATCTCGCCCTTAATGTACAGAGGTATTATAATATCATTGTTAAAAAAAGAAAAATTTCTTCAAGTGGTGAATTTTCAAGGATTGTTAATAACCCAAATCCTTGTAAGTAATTTTATTAATTGTAGAATTAACAACATCATTTTAAATCTTTGATTAAATCCATAACATTTTATTTTATAATTTTGTAGATTATACCAATTTTCAACATTAACCATAAAGATAAATGGTAAACAATTGTTTAGTTGAAGAAGGAAAAAATTTTTTTTGTTTTTTCTTTTTAATTAGTTGGCAAAAGCAATTATGCTACGAACCAATGACAAAATTGTAATGTTTGTTAATGACTCGTAAGTAATTTTAGTTTATTAATTTTAATTTAAATGTAAATATTTTTAAAAATTTTATTTTATATACACCAACCAATTATGTATTTTAACAATTGTTCAATTTGTAGATTTCGCCTGATGATGTCTTAATTAGACGAAACTAGTTGCGAATACGCATTTTTATTTACCCATCCATAAGGAAGTATACCCCTATCTGAACACATAATCTGACCTTATATAATGGACAACCTCACATCTAGAATAAATTTCCTTCTTCATCTCGTTGATTTTCAAAATTCTTCTGTCTAAATCATTTTCTCCGCTTAAATTATTTTCAATAAATAGTGGTCCTATTATGGCATTTCCTAAAATACCTGCCCAAACATTTAATTTTGGGTGTGAACTTCTTTAGTAATATGAGGATTTTCATTGTCCCAATACCGGATATTATGTGACAAATCCGTTTAAGAAGAATGTGCTTTCATCACTGAAGCAATATTTCGGAGAAGAAGTGTATTTTGAATTATCATTTGTGTCATTTGCTCACAAAATTCTATTTTTCTGTCTAAATCGTCTTCATTAAGTTGATGAACCAGGTACATCTTATAGGGATGAAATTTATTTATCTTCATAATCTTTTGAACTGAACCCATAGAAACATAAAGAGGTTGAAACCTTTGGAATAGAGATATTAGGATCTATTCCAAATTTTCCTAAAATTTCAATTTGTATCTCCTCATTTGATATTTTGTACGCTGTCTCTTATCATTTTGGACAGAGCCAGTTCGATAAAATTTTCTCACTAAATTCATGATGTATTTATGTCAAATGATCAGTAAAGACAAATAATAAAAAAAAATTTATAAGAAAATGATGGTATTTTTAAATTTTAATATACCTACTCAAAATGTCGAATTCGGAACACTTCAGATCCTCATATGTGGGATAATGGTGGGATATGCGTAATTTGGAAAGCACCCGTACCCTAAATCCGAAATGTACGAAGTAGTTCGAAGAACGAACATAGCCATAGACTCAGCTTACATAGAAATGATTTCTTACAGCCTTTGAATCCTGCAACATCATAGAAGGATGTACTTTACTGACGTTCTAAGAAAAATCTGTCTTGCTTAGATTTTAGGTATTGTCGATTGAATAATTTTTGAAAAAAACATATCTGTTTGATTTACGAGTAACCCCTATTTCCTTGAATACAAATTACAATCGTGATAAAATCTATGTTTGCAATAAACCGTCTTGATGAAATAAAAGTGTGTAAATAAGAAAGTGTTAAAATGCTTTATCGTTGGTGTGAATTGCGATAATTAATAGCCTATAGTGTCTCATTTATAAGTGCGTAAGTTGAATAATACATGCGCAAGCACACGCGCATTGGCAATTACATACGATGGAATTGTAAGGCCCAGTAATACAAGTAAGGCGAATTAAACTAGCATTTCATGCCGTTTCTTCATCTCGTTTTGTCCACCTACAATCGCACTCAACAAGCTTTCTAGCATTCCAGCCATTCATTAAAAACTCACTCGCTGTTATTCGATATCTTGTTATACCAATAAGAGAATAACTATTTATCTCCGCGTATGTTTTTACACACACATAAAAGGCAGAGATAAATATCATTGTGTGCCGATATAACGATCTCTTCTAATTAGCGCACGTGTTTCGCAGGTTAGATTACGGAAAGCGTGAGTTGTAAAAAAGACGATTAAAATAAAATCAATTTAACCCACATACATAGTAAAAGCATATTAATTGATTTTATTTTTGTTCCTTTTATCATTTCTTACACGCATTTATGATTAGGATTTGTAATTAACTACGTTAATTACAATCCTGTAATTGTTAAAAGTAAAAGTCGATCACAAAAATTCATCTCAATGTAATACATACTACATTTTTACATTCCGAGTTCTATAATTAAAGGAAATTAATTTATAATTATTGATATATGCAAAACGTTTTATCTATGAAGCAATCGACAAATTATTAGAAGAGGAAAAGATTTTATCAAATTCTGGTAATAATGGAGAAAATTGAGGTAAAAAAATCTGTATTGAAATGGAATGAAAGATGATCAAAGCTTCTTTACTACGTATAGAAGAAATTAAAAATAGGATAAAGTATGATAGAAATGAAGTAAAATAACGATAGGAGCGGACAATGGAGAGAAAACTATGCCATTTATAATCAAAGTAAAGGTAGTTAGTTACGCCATGTAATGACGGGCACGCGACCCGCAGGAATTGTTTATTACAACCTAAGGAGCGTTTGCTTTATTCAGAGCAACTGACTCCACCTTAAAGTTCATCAAATTTAATATTATTAATCAATTTAAAGCAATAAAGATCGAACCTTTAACACAATATCAAATTGACCACGAATTTCAATAATAAATATTATATTAAAGGCAATAACCGCTGTGTTAATCATTGTTACCACCAAATTTGGTGTTCTGATTATAAAATCTATAAGAGAAGGAATTTATTTATGCTACAAATATAGAACAATAAGTTTTTGCTCAATAAATCCAAGAATGAATTTTGAACCATATTTAGCAAACCAGGTGGTTTCTTATCTACCAAGAGTAGTTTACAACCTTTTACCAATAAAACAATCAAAAATTATAATTCTGCATGTTGAAACAGAATTTGTATAGTTAAAAATATTTCCAACTTAATCCTGCTGGGTTTGAATAGGAAAATCATGCATATTCATGCCAATGCTCATTAGAAGTGGATTTAATTAAAAGCGCTAGCTTTAGCAACAAAAACGTGTGCGATTGGAGCTATTAATTTTATTTTTGCGGTGCAAATTTATGCGTTCAGAATATCTGGGCCGATCCTTGCAATGTATTTATGCGCGTACTATATCTGCAAATTTATGGCTGAATGTAGGTGATTAGCCTTTTGCTTTATTGTAGTGGGTGGTCAATACTTATAGCTTGTAGGGATTTCGATAACACCTAACGTATTACACCTAGATATTTCTGACATTTTTTATTTTAAAATCCTGCCTACATACCTGGAATATTTACGATAGACACGCATAGATTTTAAGCGAGATAAATTTGTGGTTTTATTAGTTTTACCTTTTTTATTTCATTTATTGATAATAAAATAAAAGTTACCAACACTGTCATTAATAATGCATTAATATAATTTTAAAAAAGTCAGAAAATGACACAATTTTCGATTTTGAAGAATATAAAACAGATCGTCTAGCTAACTTTTTAATTTCTTTTTTTTATTTTAGACCACATCACCTGTATACAGGGTACGGGAAAAGTTCTGCAAAATTGCTATAACTTTTCTATTTATGGTTTCGTAAAAAAAGTTTTATGTAAAAGTTGTAGGAAAGTCTTAATTTTGTGTTTCCACATCAGGTGACTGAGCTAAGCCTATCAGCTTTGCAAAATTAAAAGGTATTTATCGTTTAATAACCATGTTTTTTTAATGAAAAACAACGAATAGAAATTTTGGTGATGATCGGGTGGGGTAACCGGAAACGAACATATCTGTACTTTGTTCAATAAAACGTATCCCAACAGAACTCCAATAAGTCAGTTTTCTGTTAGTCGCATCTTTGGAAAGTTTAATTTACAAGGAAATGTTCACGATGCTCCTTGAACCCGAAGACCAAAGACAGGAACTGATGGCAATAAGGCACTCGATATTTTATTGTCCGTCGAAGAAAATCCACTTACTAGAGATTTTGAAGTTGGTGAAATTTAATTCAGAAAGTTATTTATAGTAGAAAATTTGTACCCTCATAAAGTTCATTTAGTACACGAATTGAATGAGGACGACTTTGATAAAAGGAATGTGTTTGAGAGCTAATGATAGAAAGGTACAACACTAATGAAGAGTTTGCTGGTAACATTGTTTTTTCGGACGAAGCAACATTTTTTTTAAATGGGACTCTAAATCAAAACTATTCCCGCACTAGAAATAACCCGCACTGGACAGAACAACTCCGTATTCAACATTCTCAGAAAGTTAACTTGTGGCCAGGGATGGTTGGTCGAAATTTTGTCGGACCATTTTTTATTGATGGCAATCTCACTTCAGATTAATATCTTCATCTCTTGCAAAGACAAATAGTGCTTGCCTGCATGCTGTTTTATACCCAAATCAAAAACAGATAAATAATGTCCAGATTAACAATTAACAATTGGAAAAATTAAGATCAAAAAACACAAGATCTCGATGTAGCTTGACTCAACTTTAATTAATGACAATAACCATCAAGAAGGGTTGTCAGGTCCAACTTGAGCGTTAAAATATTACCAAAATTTGCAATCGATTTCGGGACATTGTCCCATCATCAGGCAAGAATCTATAAATTAATAAATTAAAAGGTGAGATATTACAATTGAAGTTTGACTTACAATGTACTATAACTGGTCAAACGTTTACATGTTACTAAAATCTGCAAATCCATGACTTATGGCAAACTCCTTCAATTTTAGGTTTTGGGTATGGTGTGACGTCCAATCTGTGGGTGGTATAGTTTATAAGTATATTTTAGTTTTAAGTTTTATTGTTCTAAATTTTATTTTTAATTTTCGATTTTAATTTATTTAATTTTGGTTATAATTTTAATTTATTTAATTTTAGTTAATTTTAATTTTGATTTAGACTTACTTTCTGTTGCGGCTGTTAATTGGTTTTTGACTAGATTTTTAGACTAGATCTTTTACATTGCTGATTAGATGTTATGTAGTTAAAATCGATAAAATTGTAAAACTGTTAAAACTTATTAATTTTTTTTTTTATTTTGTAAAACTTAGTTGATAAAATCTAATTTTGTGAGCCAATCTTTAAGTTGATTGGGCATCGCTTGTAATTTGTTAAAACTTTGGTGATACCATGTTACGTTGGATAGTTGGATAAAATTATATTTGTTGATTAAAATATTTGTTAAAATTATATAAAACTGTCGATAAATAAATAAATAGTTAATTTTTTTTTAAATTAGTGTTATATCACATTTTATCACAGGTTATCACAGATCTAATTAAATGTCAAGTAGATGTCAGCTGTTGAGGTTGACAGGAATCAGCTGATCATTGAGAATGAAGAGAGTAAAGAGATTGCTTCCTATCAACCGGATGGTGTTAGGAAGCAATAATGGGTTTCAGATAATCTAGTTAAAAAAAACAATATCAAAAATTCGCTTAAAACTACTTTACAAAGAAGCGTACATCGATGTCTCTCATTCTCGACTAGAGGATCCCATAAACTACGCTGCAATTACGTTCCTTAATGATCTAAGTCTCCAATTCCTCCAGATTTTCAAAAACACAAATATTAAAATCTCATTTAAAACCACACCAGGACTTACCTGTTTGAAAAATAATAAAGATAAAGTTCAAAAATCAGAAAGAAAGGGCGTACATAAGTTGCAGTGTTGGGGTTGTAACGCGGAGTATGTTGGACAAACTAGAAGATCCTTTGACACGCGGTTAAGGGAACACGAGGCGGCCATTAGGTTAAACAGACCGAATCTGTCACATTTCTCAGAACATATTTTGAACAGTAAATATAAATTTGATAGAGATGATAACTTTCAAATGTTGCATTTCACAAATAGTAATAGTGCGAGGAACATCCTAGAAAATTTAGAAATTTTAAGATCTGAACTCAATGAGAAATGTGTCACGTTAAATTTTAAATTGGAATGTGACCATCAAAATTATTTAAAATCATTAATAGAGACATTTACGAGCCGCTGAGTGTTCTTTTGACGTGGCGGTTAGGCAGCACTACTTGCTCTCTCTATTCTCAATGATCAGCTGATTCCTGTCAACCTCAACAGCCGACATCTACTTGACATTTAATTAGATCTGTGATAATTTAAAAAAAAAATTACTATTTATTACATAACATCTAGTCAGCAAAGTAAAAGATCTAGTCTAAAAATCTAGTCAAAAACCAATTAACAGCCGCAACACAAAGTAAGTCTAAATCAAAATTAAAATTAACTAAAATTAAATAAATTAAAATCGAAAATTAAAAATAAAATTTAGAACAATAAAACTTAAAACTAAAATATACTTATAAACTATACCACCCACAGATTGGACGTCACACCATACCCAAAACCTAAAATTGAAGGAGTTTGCCATAAGTCTTGGATTTGCAGATTTTAGTAACATGTAAACGTTTGACCAGTTAGTACATTGTAAGTCAAACTTCAATTGTAATATCTCACCTTTTAATTTATTAATTTATAGATACTTGCCTGATGATGGGACAATGTCCCGAAATCGATTGCAAATTTTGGTAATATTTTAACAATCAAGTTGGACCTGACAACCCGTTCTTGATGGTTATTGTCAATAATAAAAGTTGAGTCAAGATACATCGAGATCTTGTGTTTTTTGATCTTCCTTTTTCCAATTAACACTAACTCAACACATCTGTGCTTCCGTTTTTACTTAACAATTAACAATCTGATATGGAAACACAAAATCAAGGCCACAGTTAAATCCCAATTTTTAAACTTACAACTTTCATATAATTTTTGTTCATTAAACCATATATAAAAAGTTATAGTCATTTTACAGGACTTTTCGCGCGCTCTATACAGGGTGTCTCAAAACGTACCAGCAATATTTCGAGGATGAATTCTAGAACTTATTTAAAGTTGTAAAGTCCATATAAACATATGTCCTAAATGCAACCGTTAACGAGTTATTGATTGTTGTAGAATTTATCCGATTGGAGTACGAGGGCCCGTTACATGGCCACCACGGTCCCCGGACCTGACTCCATTGGATTTTTATCTTGGGGGTCACATGAACTAAATTGCACACAGTTGAAGAATTACGCCAAAGAATTGAGCAGGCTGGCGATATTATTAGGAATAACCTGGCAACCATATTGGGAACCCAATGATCTCTTTTGCGTCGTGCAGCTTTGTGTATCGAACACAATGGTGATAATTTTGAACATTTCTTGTGAAAAACAATAATGATGTAATCAATAGAAAACTATTTAAAAATATTCGTTGAATTAAAATTTTACCCAGATAAATTCTACAACAATCAATAACTCGTTAAGGGTTACATTTAGGACATATGTTTATATTGACTTTGAAACTCTAAATAAATTCTAGAATTCATCCTTGAAATATTGCTGGTACGTTTTGGGACACCCTGTATACAGAAAATATCAAGTGTATCGAGCAATTAATTTGTAAATTAAAACAAATTTTGCTATTTATTTGTTTTTTGTCTAGGTCAATAAAACAATGAAATCATCCACTAAATCATATTACAATAATTTCTCAAACTAAGCAATTGATCTGGAAGAAAAAATGGATCTTACTTTAAAAAGTTTCTTAATTGGTGAATATAGTAACAAAATATGAATGCTGTAAAAAGTTTAAAAATATACTTATAACAAAAAACTAAGTGTCAAACTCGTTTATACCCTAACTTAATGCTCGCATTGGATAGAAATATTATTTCAATTAGTCCTTAGAATTTTGGCAAGCGCCCTTAAGCGAACGTTCTTTGTCAAACGCGGATTTTACTGCTGCCCTATAACTTTTTAGTTTGATTTACAAGAAGAAAAAAAAAGAAAGTGGTGGCCACAAATCTCATAAAAAAGAAATTTTGAAAAAGGTCCACTAAAAAAAATTTTATGGCCAAAACCGCAAATATCAAGAGAATTTTAAAGTCAAGCGCTTCATAAATATCAAACTCTCTTATTCTTATTTATTTACAATTTTTTACAAAAGTCATTTTTATTTGAATTTTTTAAAATATTTTTCAAGCCTGATGATGATCTAAGGATCGAAAATGCATTAGCTATTTTAATAAAAAATTGTATTTCAAATAAAGGCTACAATTGAAAAGAAATTGATTTGATTTTTATAAAAGAAATACATACACCATGGACAATTATATTATTGATCTCTTATTCTCTTATTATTATTATTTTTCCCAGGTTTGCCTGGTTTGGTTGATAGCTACCCGACCAATGGCCAAGCTAAGTATCACTGTTCGTAAAATTTACCTGATTATCTGTCTTCTTAATATATTGCAGGTGCCTAAGATTGAGGCTTTTTGTATGTTTTGGAGGTGAGTATTATTTAATTGCAGTGTTGACTTTTAACTTATTATGCATCAATCCATTCGCACTTGGTATTATAGGGTAGATGGTACCTTTTTCTATTTTATATACTTATGTCTTTCCGTTCTTTTGCAAAATTCTCGTATTTACATATTTTTTTCGGCATGGGTCTTTTGCACGTTCTTATCATTCGGTACTGCTATGTCTATTATTATTATTTCAGGTTTCTTTTTATCTATTATTAATATGTCCGGTCTGTTATGGACTACAGTGCGATCCGTGATTATTGATGAGTCCCAGTTAATTAACGTTTCCAAATTCTACAAGTTCACTTGAGTTATATTTACGAAGTATAGATTCCATTTGCTACTCCCATATTTCTGTAGATACCTTCATGGACCACTTTTGCGATGTTATTATTGGAGCTAGGACTGTGCATCCTGAGGTAATATGTTGTATTGATTCTGTTCTAGAGTTACACAATCTGTATATATCACCAATACCATTTACTTTTAGGATGTGTTTTCTATAGGCTGGTGTAGGTGCTACATAGTCCTATATAGAATGGAGCATGCCTTCGATCTCAGGAAAATATATCCTACTTAAAGGTAGGTAAACGAAGTTTCTCTGTCTACATATGGCTTTTGGACCTGGTTATAGAATCTGTCGTACAAACTTTTGATTTTCATTCATCCTGGACGTAGGATAAAGATGCATCATTGATTGCTCAAAGAGTTTAGTCCCAAGCAGAACCACAGATGACTAAAATTATCTCCTTGGAATACACCTTTCCTTATTTCTTTTCTGGACTGGTTTGGTGTTCTTTTAGTTTGATTTTGGTTCTACTACTCCATCAGTTGTTATAAGAAATGTACTGTTTTTTATTGATTTTATATATGTATATTTAAGACTTTCATGAGCCAGGCGCGTGGTATGCTATCAAAGGCCTTTTTATAATCAAACCATAGAGATTCCTGGATTTGTCTTTAGCATGTTTAGTGAAAGTTGTATCTATTAGAAGAGCCTCTTTGCATGCCTTTTCACCTAACAGACAGCCTTTTTGTTCCGTAGACAAAATATTATTAGTTTGTACATGCATCTAGATTTTCCTATCATTTATACTGGTGGCATTTTTATAGATAGATGGTAGACACGTAATAGGTCTATAGTTTTTGGGGTCATCCTCTTCTTCTTGTTTATATATCATATGTGTTATACCTAAAGTCATTATTATAATTAATAATTAATACTCGGAGGAAACCTAACGTAGTCATGTAGAGTGGAGTAAGTGCTGACTAAATGAGGGTTTGAGCATCTATATTTTCTAACTGGTATATAAACACTTAACATATTTGAGGTGGAGTTAAATTCAATAAAACGCAAAATTTCTTTCTAAATTTTGTTTCTCAAACAAAATTGTAAAATCCAGGGTGTTTCTAAACATATAACCCTAACTTCAAAAATAGATTCTTTGACCTATTTGAAAACTAAAAGCGAGAAAAAAATATTTCGCTACTTTTTTTTTAATTGCAACCCCTATAGAGTTTTATGTTATTTTAAAGAGAATGTAAAAACAAACACATTCCTGCAAACTAGAAGCCATATTATGCTGGCCACTTCTTGTACCGGAAAAGCCTTTTTTTACTGTTTGAAGAAAATTTCAAAAAAAATTTACTGCCCATTACAATTAAATTAAATATTTCAATTAATCATATTTGTTTGTCATTTTCACCGTATCAATAGCATTATTGATAAGATAAATTAAAATAGCAACCATAGATAAAAATAGAAACTTAAAAATAAAATCTGTGAAAACTAAACGTTGAAAAGAAAAATGTTTTGGACAATATTTTATTATATTTTCGGTAGATTCTGAATCTATTGAAAAAATGTTGGTTTCTATTTAAAAATTGAGTTAAGGTTAGAATAACCATTAAGAAGAAGTACTCCAAATGAAAAATTAGTATGGCCATAGTTTATGCTCCTTTCAAACTAAAAATTTTTTACTACAAACTTTTTTCTAAAACTCTTAATTTTAGAGAAATTTTTACTCTTCAGTTTAAATGGGCCACCCTGTATAATATTAGTAATAATTATTATTTAATTAATAATAATTTATAATATGGGACCACATCCAGATATCTGTGAGATCTTCTCGATATAAAATATTTTTAAGTTTCTTACAACCGATTTGTTGTTCGAGGTAAACTATTAATTTCACATAGGCGTCAACATTAGTATTCAAAGTAAATCAATTTGTTAAAAGCACATTAATTGTATTTCTCTACACATATACATGCGGGTAATTTTGCGTTTGTTCAGTGATTTAAATGCGTGTGAAACAAAGTATCAAAGACAGCGCCGATGAAAATGATATAAATGTCGCTTAATATATGTAGTCAAGTATGGAAGTGAAAAATGTGCATACAAACGCGTCTTAAAAGCATTTTCTTTGTATGCGTAGGAGTTGCTCTACTTAAACACTTTTATAATGAAAAACAATATAAGAAACTTAAAGTTCAAAACTAATATATAATTTTAATTAATATTAAAAGTAGGTAGGCATAAAAACATTTCTTTACATATACATAGCATGTATGTAACGAGTTATTTAAAGCTTCAGCCATCCAAGCATAAAACAATAACCTTATTATTGTCCTAAATGCCTTCAATATGTTTTATGATCTTCGCATCGGCATAAATAGAAATAAATTCGTTGCAATCATTTAAGGAGTCCGGACTCCTAAGGTAGTACTCGACGTTTATTATTAACTCGTCGTAGAGGGTTTATTAGTCGCTGAGATCGAACGCAGTTCTTTTTTTCTTGGCTGTCATTGTCGCTGTCACTCTGGTCCGGCGCTGTAGGTCTACACAGTAAGTTATTACAAGCCATTGTTGCGGAATGTCGGGCATACCGCGGAGAATTTCAATCTTGCTCAGATAAGATGTATGCCATTTATATTTGAGATATGGAACGGCGCGAAACGGGACTATCCGTTATGCAAAAAAGGACCCCAATGACAAGAAATCTTTTTCGAGATAACATTACTCGATGGTCATACCATTGGAACATATTTCATTAAAAAGAAGCTAAAAAGTTCCTATTACTTAAGAGCATCAATAAGTAGATTAAAATCAAAATTTTCCAAAAATATACACATATTAGTCCATATATGAAAATTTTAAATTGGAGAAGAAAACAGACATTTTTTGATTAGTACCCCAAGTTTGTATCAAATGTGTAGTTTGGTCCTACATATTTGGTACAAGCTCGTATATTCTTTTAAGGACCAATGAATTATTTCATATCAAGACATTAAAGACTTGGATAATGAAACAAAATACAAGTACTTATACTGGAAAGGTTTCCATATTTGTTCTAGAATAAGTCATAAAAGAAGGTTAATTTAATTTCACTTCAATTGTACCGTCAATCTATGCCGTCAACCGTCACCATCTAAAAACGTGATCAAACCATACACATCATGAATAAAAGGAGTATCCTTTAATTATATTCTGAAAACCACAAAAACTGTTTTATTACACCTGCTTAAATTTATGAAATTTAATTCCTACTTTTTTGAAATACGTTTTTTACTAAAAATAACTGCCGCTCCTTTCCCATGCGTTATGTCTATATTAGTATCTCGGTATAAAACCTAAATAAACACTTAAAAGCGATGTGCCGCTGCGCTAAATATATGGTCGTGCAAAATCATCTTATGGTAAGAGACTGATTTATCGGTATCGGTGAACGATTGGTTTTTATCGGGCGTCTGTTGGTCAATGATCAGTGTATCAATTAGCCAAGAAGCCATGACATGACTGCACGCACTTTTTTCGCGATTTATGGGAAAGAAAACTAAAGCAAACTCTTCATATATTTTTCTTCAAGATTCAAGACTGTATGAGGTAGTTGTGTAAAATATTCGTATCAATAACAATGGCAGGCCACCTACAAAATCACGCGCTTTCAAACTGGTTATTACAAGCGTATCCAAGTGTCTTGCCCGCACGATTCAAATAAGTGAATCGCATTTTTCCATACCGCACCGTCACTGCGTTCTTTCGTGGATTTAATCTGATTTACCGAATGGCATTATTTAACATCCTTATCTTAAATTTGACGTAAGATTGTAACATCATCATAAAGGTTTAATAACAAAGTGATGGTATTTAAGGGCAATAACTGCATTTATAGCATCGAATCGTTGATTTCATGAATCAGTTATCTTCCTAAATAATTACTTAGAGGACTTAGAACAAGGGAGCAAGAGGTCCAGATATTAGAACTATCATCTTAACATAATTTTCAAGTTAAAATTTTTTGAAAGGAAAAAAAAATGGTGCAGACTACCGACTACCTATCAAATGTATTTTCAAGAACCCAAAAGTTTTAGGAAGAAGACATGATTTGGAATTGGAATCAATATGAGTTATTTGATTTCGTCCTTCTTGGATCCATATTGGATATAAATTTTTAAATAAATTTTATTTTTATTTCAGAACAGGTGATATAACTTACTTAAAAGTATCCGAAGAAATAATTGCAATCAATATGTAGAAGCAGCATGCAAGCAATGTGTGCGGAGTGTAGATTATCGTCGATACAGTACTTAGGTTTATGTCCTTAATTGACCGCTCAGACACTTCCATTTCGTACTTTTATTTGGAAAAAATAACGCGACGAATTATCACCCGATTAGCCTTGGACGCTGCACGAGCGCAAAACGATGCTTCTCATATAAATTCGCTTCATGTAGCTACGATATGAGAAAACATTTCAATCAGAATTTTTTGCATCATTCGACCAGTTTTTACTACATACTCTTATTTATAGGTTTATTAAAGTTTTAATAAAACGACCAAGTAAAAAATTGCTGATTTAATAAATTTTTCGATTGATTCGCAAACTAAAAAAGGTTATTGTCGGTAATTCTTTAGGACCCACGTTGTTATTTTCAGGAATAATGTACTATACTATAATCAATACATGTCTGGTAAATATTGATTACCTACTTTCTTTTATCGCTTATAACTATTGGTTCTACAAATGCTATGGTTTGAAGTTTGAACTACTTTTATTTATTAGTTACTTTTAAACAAAAATGACCAATCAATCATAATGCATAGAGACTTGAAATTCTTCATGTTGGGACGTGGGATACTTCATGGGGACTCACTCTACAGAAGAAAAAATGAATCCTCCAAAAAAACTCCAACGTGATTGAGTTCTTCTTCCTCCTCATCCTCGTTGATGGAGACCCCGTTGTGGCAATTGCTGTGGTAATTGAGGCATGCTGCTGAGCAATTAAATAATATCTGACAAAATGCAGTTTGGATAATTTCGTCGGGGACAGCATGTCTTACAATTTGGGAACAAACTTTCCATTTTTCTCCTCCCGGCCAGGTATTCCTACACCCCACACATCTGAGCAGTACCGTTCCCATCCACTACTTGATATGGTACCACACCTTGTAGGAGTGGTATTTCGTTTCCCCCTTAAGTGGTGGGAGTGTTGAACTGTTAAGTTTGATTGAGACAACTGATTTTATGAAGGATCAGTACCTGTACTCATCCAAAGATGACATGTTACATGAAGCTCCATCCCATATGTGAATGGAATTAATTTCACCTCTTTCGACCTCAGATGGTATCGATAAAGGGCTGGTAAATACCTTAGCCGCTCTTTTATAGATCTGTCTTTTCTGTATAATTTGGAATGCCTGTGAAAGCATGCAGAAACAGTATGTACTACAGCCCCATCTGCTGCAGCTGTTGAGAATAGTATGATGCTGTGCAGATATTTCCTCTGCCACTTTTTATGAAGTATATGTCACGCTGGTGAGGGATTTTCGGCAACAAAAGTTCATGTCTTCGCCTATCACAACTACTGAAGAGGAAACTGCCTTTTCAATAGTTGTAGATATAATGTTCACATCTGCACCACCCTCTGTTTGAAGGGGCAATCCCCCAATATATTATTTTCCTCCAGTTTTTGTATCAACAGCTCTGGTTGTTGGCGTTCGAGAGAAAGATCTCCTATTTACTGTGGTAAACTGTATATCCATGCACTTCTTCAGTCGATATCTAAGACTCTATTATAAAAAAGGACCAATAGTTTGTAATTATAAGCGAAACCCCCCAAAAAAGTCAAAATTAAAGATTTTCCGGGAGCTCCCTTGCGCTTGTTTCACCTCCTAGATTCGGGATGTTTACCTCCTAACGACCCCAAATTCATCCCTGAAGTTACAAATCCATGCACTCCACACCTCTTTTTGAGGATTCGTTAATTGGACTTGGTTCCGAACTACACGAAGGTGTTCCAAGGGGCTGGAAATGAAATGCTGTGAAATAATCCATTTTACCTCATCCTCGTTCTCTCGAGTAATTACTACATTTTTAGCGTGAAGTGGAGTGGGAATTTGATTTTTGCTCTTCAATCGGTTAATATACTTTGTTGTCTTTGGTTATATTTACAGGATCTTAGTACTTGCGTGTTCCAAGCGCGCATGTAATTTGAGTACTGTGTAATAAATCACTCTGATGTACCAAAGAGCAAAGAGAAATTAATATTTACTTGGAAAACACCTAAGAATATTATAGCTTTGTTACAAAAACAACAACTAACTTACCTTCCAAAGTCTACCTCACAAGGCAGCGTTTTTGAAATGGTTTTATTCACAAATAGTTATTACTCACATGTTGAGATTGTTAAGTAAAGGTTTCCCTCTAATGATTGGATGTTGAAAAGGGGTTAATGGGCTGTTTGGTAATTTAATTCACAGTGATATGTTGCTGACTTCTTTTTGTTTTAAGCTTAAGTCGTTAATTTAGCCGATTACTGTGAGTTATCTTCCTGCAAACAGAGAGTTTCAATCATCCAGAAGAAGTTCTTGGAGTATAAAAATGTAGATGGGGGATTAGTTTGAGCTTTACATGGATTCTTCTTCGGAATTTGGTGTTTTTATTCCTGCTCTTAAGTATTCCGAATTGAGGAGTTTGCCCCAGCATTTTTGATAAAGAATGTCACTTGGGTCATCAGAGAGCATGTTAAGATTCACTTTTTTTTGGACTTCAAATCATACAGGGATAATGGGCAATGAAGTGGCGGACTTCTTGGCCAATGAAGGTTTGCAACAAAATTTTGCAAACATTAAGCTTCATTTTATAGATTTTATCAAAGTTTGCAATAATAATATTATGGTTGAAGGTCAGCAGATTTTGGTAATAGGCTCATCAAGAATAAAGTCATCAAGGAACCATAGTTTGAAAAGATTCCCTTTCACTTAAAAGATTTTATTACTACCTTTTGCAAAATTAGACTAGGTCATAGCCTTTCAATTTTACATATACATACACAGAATTGGGGTAGTACATTCTCCCAACTGCACTTGTGGCGAATGGTGCTTTTCGAACTTCAGGTATTTGTAAGTTCGAACTTTCCATTCAAAAACTTCAAAATAGTTTGAACTGTTAGAAGAACAATTTTTGATTTTCATGTATAGTCTATGATGGGGGCGTACTTTTGGTACATTGATAAAAACATATGAAATCTAAATTCAATTTGAAGGGCACTAGATAGCGTTTTTGTTAAATTTTTTATTACAAATGCCCAAAAATCAATTTATCCTAGCGAAAAGTATGCTTTTCAAACATATTGCGGAGAAATTCCAAAAAAGTTCGCGTTCATAAAAACTTCGTGTTCGGAAAAAGTTTGGATTCGTAAGATGTTCGAGTTCGAAAGAAGTTCGAGTTTGAAAAATAATTCAGTTTTGCAAAACGTATGATTTGTGCAATTTAAAATTTATGTGGAATACCCTAAAGGCAGTAATGTATTCCAAAAAAAAGAAGTACCGGAACGCCCCGACGTAGCGAGTTGGGGGGCGTGTTTACACCGACAATTTTTTTACACGTTACATCTTCACTAACTTTATTTTTTTTAATTAAGAATGAAGTAAGCACATGCGGGGGTGACTCGTGATCCATTTAATTTTTAATCTTTTACATATTTGTTCTAAAAAAATTCTAAGTGTAAAAAGATATTAGAATAAAGCAATATTTCTGGAAAAAAAGTACTGGAATGCCGTTCCGGTCCGTTCCGGCCCCACTACACCACTGCCTAAAGGGCATACTGGGAACGATCAGCACCAAATTTACTACAGTGAGCTGAAGGTCTATGAGTTCGCGCATTATTCGAACTTCACGACTTACGAAAGTTCGAACTTTTGTTATCATGTCGAACTATAAAGAATAGGATCGAATTTTTTATGTTTTAAAGTTCGAACTCCATTGGCTCGGTTTCGGGGAACAGCAATAGTCGCGTCATTCAATTGATCACATCTTTTCTGGGTATGCAGATAATGTTGAGAAAGTGAAGGTCTTGCTCCAAAGTTTGATTTCAATGAAAGAATGTGCCTCTACCTTCATACTATATTTCCTTATTACACAACCCTAATGTTTCAGTTTGTAAAGCTCTGTTGAAATTTCTTGAAAACTTCAAAATTAAACTCTAACATTTTTTTTTCAGAAGCCACTTGGGTCTTTGTTAAATGTTTCTTGAAGGCTTTTTTGGGGTGTATAAGTTGAACTGAAGAAGGCCCTAGATCGTAAAAAGTCTTAACCTTTCTTTATTTTATTTAATATCTTCTTTTAATGACAGCATTATTAAACTAGTGAGTAGAAGATAAGTACCGGAAGGTATAGAGCTCCATTAATCGTTTTAAAAGAAGAAGAGATTGTTAAGAATGGCAGGTTAGGTTTCAGCTAACGAGTGTGAAACGTACACAGCTGAAGTGCGCATATTAGTCTAACCGTTAACTGGTGTGTACCGAAATGGCAGTACCGAACACCATGGGCTGCAGTTGGAAGTTGGAACAAACCTAAAAAACTTGAGCAATAATTAAAATTTCCTAACCTAGAATTTGGGCCGTATTACATTCCTTGGAACTAATGTTTGACTTTTAACACGATTTTAATGTAAATCAAAAGGGTTTCTACTCCGGTACGAGTAAAAAATATTTATATGTTGGTAAAGCTTTGAAAAATCTCCATATATCCTTTTCAAAGTGTCATACGTTATTTTAAGACATGTCTAAAAATTTTAGAATAGGTGGTAGCATTAAGCCTAGTCATCTAATTGCCATAATTGCTACCGAACAACGAACAATATCCAATCTACTACTTCCACGTGTGCTCTCAACAAGTTTCATCAATGGCTCCACCTTCCTAGAGTTTAACAATGAGATTACCTCACTTCCCCAACAGTCACTTCCGTTCTATTCCGCCTTTAGATTTATTATTTTTATTGCGATATTTAAGTGTAATTCCTTTGTGCGACGAAATCATCGCGTCAAATCAGGGTCGAAATGTTAATTAAATGAAACAGGAGACAATTTCAAGAAATTGAAATGAATTAAAACGCCAAAGTTATTACTGTGCGCATATACGCACATAGGTGTAATTATTATATAATTTAGTCCATTTTAAAAATAGGCACTTCGTGTTTAATAACACGTATTATTGGAGTAATTTGAGTAAAAGTAAAGCACTGCATGAGAATGTCCACTGTAGGAGATTCGCATGGCCTGCGTGGGCCGATCTTGTCACTCTAATGACCGACACTACCGGTCAGACGTATTGACAATTTCTACTCTTTTTCTTAACATTATGTAACATACAATACCTTTTATATTAATTTCATGACTAAGTGATATTAAATTATAGAAACTAAAAAATCCAATAAGTAATGTACAGTTTCTAATTTGACAAAAATTAAATTATTTTATTAAATTACCATAAATCATTCTAGTCATCATAAAATTCTTATAGAGCTTGTAAAATATACTGATATAATCAAAATTTCCGCACAGGGAATAAAAATGGCAAAACTCTAAAATTAATTAAATACCCGAACGTTTATAGTTATTCTCAGTGAACGAGTAACGCGCGTAAAATTTTTATGCGCTATAAAACAATTTTATACGCGCTTATTATTATAAATAAAAATGCCAACGAACAAAATATAAACATTTTAATGGGAACGTTGAGAGATTATTAAGACTCTTTTAATAAACTGGCCATAAAGGCACCTACATACGAATACATCTATAAAAGCAGCACGTACACATTAAATCAGCGATTACCCATCTTATATCTTCATAAACATTGTCATTCTTTTTTATGAAATGGAAGGTATTAAATGTTAAATCGTCACGATTTGTATGGTCTCGTTATAATGTTGCTTTTATTACAAACAAATAACAAGATCAATGTTCGAATAGAGAAGAATTGTTGGAAGTTATCGGGAGGAGGAATCAAATCGGGCCCGTCAATTAGAAATATTAGCAACAAAAACCATAGTGACAAGCATTTTATCAGCACTACCAGAAGAGCAAGGCAATCAAAGCAAATAACCTCACGCGGCGATTTTTAAATTTAATTACATTTTTTGATCGGTATTAAATCCCGCGGCTGAAACTCAAAAAAAGTTGCAAGACATTAATACCTGGCGAGAATTAACGCACTAATATGGGCTGGGAACCATAAATATGATCGCTAACTAGAGACCCTGCTATATAATTACAGGTGTAGAGGTGTTGCTCGGTCAGCACGACCCGATGTGTATATGTGATTGGGAATGGAAAATGGAAGGAAAGGTATGGGTATGGAGAGTTCGCGCACATGCACATTCACCGATACCATGTAACTCAATAATATTTCATTTAATGAGTGTCGGCGGAATAAAATTTCGTGATGCTACATCTTGGATGCAATTACACCAGACACGACGTCAATGAATTATACAAAACGGCCTTTAACTTGTTAACTCCCGACTTTAAACACACTTCCAAATTTCAACATTATCGCTCAGGTATTTCTAGAATGTCTTTATCTTAAAAAGTATTTATTACATTTACGTGTATGTTGTACGTACACATATTTTACTAAACACCTAAAATTTACACCAATTGTAAACTCTTCAAAATCGTAGCCTTTTTAAGGGTTGGTATTTGGAAGGTAATTTATTGTAAATTAAAAAATCTTCATCCATTTTTTTTAATATCAGTTTTAAAATTCTTTTTGCACTTTCTATATATAATGAGCTAGTTTAGTCCTTATTGATAGAGACTAAAACGTCACATTTCCTGTCTCTTGTCAAATTTTACTTTACTCCCTGTCTTGTCATTACTTTACTCCCGCCCACGTCATTTGTCATCACTTTACTCCCGCTCACGTAACTTGTCATTAAAAATTAAAATTAGTCATAATCTTGTAATTTGTCTGAATTTGCCGCGAAATCACAATCGTTGCAAACTTCAGTCTAGTCTAAACACCACCAATATATTGAGTGAATTCTAACCTCTAATAAATTTATTTGGTTTGGTTTGGAACGGAACTTGATTTTTATTCTGGGGTCGGGGGTTGTATTATGTTCGGTTTATTATTTTATAGATTGATACTAAATTTTAAATTTAAAGGTGTTTTAAGTGTACACAGAATCGATTGAATCAGTTAGATCTGTAAATGTGGCAAAATCTTTTAAACTTGGTAAACTTTCCTGCATCAAAACTTACCTACTTTATTTATTGTGAAGTTAATTATTATTTTTTTAAATTTATAAAATCAATTACAATAATTATAATATTAATCTACAATTATCTATATTTTATGAAAATTGCTGTATAAATCATTATGACGGGCGAATAAAAATACCCGTCGCCGTCCGATGACAACCGATATTAGTCACAGCGATAGCCATATAATTAAATTATTGTGGAAACTTTTACCTATTAAAAAAGTGCAAAAAATTCTATATGCACCGAGGTAGTAAAGTGAATTTAATCCCTCCTCTGATTGTTTCCCTCGGCTTTGCCTCGGGAAACAAAACATCGTCGGGATTAAAATCAGTCACTTTACTACCTAGGTGCATAAATAACTATTATAATTTTGTAACAAAAATCATAAATGGAAGCGAGGAATAAATTTTTTTAAATTTTCATAATACATAATTTATTTTCCTGATACTTGGAAAATGAGTTAGACTATTTTTTTTCATACATGTATAATATCACAATCGAGAGTACCTTGCTGTCAATTTCATAAGTAAGTTGTCATGAAAACTGGAGGGTCTGATTTTTTGCCATATGATAGGGTTTAACTTTGTTATTAAAACTGAAAAGATGTGCAAAAAAGAGAGAAACAGTAACTGTTTGTAATTTTTACAAGTGGATAAAGGTTTTTTTAAATCGATTTATTTTGAAAAAATTTAAGAAAATATGCTATACAGGATCCGCCAAAAAAAAGAAAATACCTCAATATTTTTTGAACCGTATTGAATTAAAAAAAAAGTTTAGACAAAAGTTTATTTAATTTAAACAAGCTACCATTTAAATATATTATAATATGCAGGGTTTTCGTGTTATTAAAGTTACGGCACCTAACTTTCGATTTTTAAATACATCACCCTATTTTTGGATTCTACGATTAATTTGAGTAAATTTTTGTACAAATCATTTATTTATAAAACTCGTTGTTCTTGAGTTACAGCAATTCTTTAATGTTAAGTTCAGGAATAAGGATTAGGTATTATTAACTTTTTATAAATATTGGCGGACCCTGTATATTTATTCTGTGGTGATTTTGTGCTTGGTTTATTTCACAAACGCTTTTTACGGCCAAAAATTTTTTTGGATAAAGGAGTCTTCTCTATTGGAGTAAGTAAGTAATTTTTACTAAAGTTTTAAATATAAGTACTTTACAGAAATTTACATGTATTTATTATAAAAGTTAAATTTACATGTATTATTACGAGTTTCCGTGTGCGCTTTTTTCTGTGTGCGCTTTTTCTGCGCGCATTTATTGTGTGCGCTTTTTTCTGGTCACAATATTTTTGAACTAAATTTTAGTAGCATTTAAAACCATTTATCAACCCCAAATTATTTTAAGACTTTTACCTCAGTACCGGATTTGTACCAATTTTTTAATTTTTTTCCTGCAGTGTAAGTAATCAATTTTAATAAAATATTTTTTTAAGTCCAAAAGACACACTTCTACAAGAAATACATGGCAATTAATAAAATGTATTACAAATATGGGTAAAACTAGAGATGGAATAAATTCAATAATTGATAAAATTGGTATCATAATTAAAGAAAGTACTGAATTATCTGAGATTTTTAATAACCACATTACAGTATGAAATTTTGAAATTTGAAAATAAATACAAATAACAGTAAAAATTACTGTGATATACAACCCAAGTTTATCAAATTTGGATATCTACGACACACTAATATTAATGAGATCAAAACTCAAAACAATACTATAAGGATTAATCCAAATGCAGTTTCCCCAGGAAGTGAAAATTTCAAAAGTAACTACTAATATACAGAAGGGTGCTCAAAAAACGGCCAACGATGTAGCTTCGTTATTTCTTATCCGATTTTAATAAGTGATATGTCAAATTAAATGGTTTCAAGAACACTACTATCAGATAATAAAAGATTAATTTTATTTTTGAAAACACTGAAGGAGAAGGCTAGTTTTCTTTTTCAAATGGCAACATATTTTTTTCGATTGAAAAAAATCATTAACAAAAATTATCTAAACCAATTATACCAATAATTTTTATTAAAATTTATTTAAAAAATTTTTTCTTTCTTTTTTTTTAATTTTTTTTATTATTATTAATTTTTTTTTAAATTTAATTCAATTGTTTTTTAATTTCTATTAACAATTTTTAATTTATTAATAATTTTTTAATTTATCAATAATAAAAAATAAAAACTTGTTTTCAAAATCGCTAGCTCTGGAATAGATATATTGGTCAAAAAAAACATGAGCGATATGTTCTAGAATCGTCTATCATACATATATTGTATATCTGTTATGTATACTTTTTATATTTTTTAATTAGGTATTGTCTGACAAGTGTAAACCTATGTACTAGCATACTGTTTGTAAATAAATAAATAAACTTTTCCAAACTGTTCAGAGTAGTTCAAACCCACAAAACTTGAACAAACACATTAAACACATGCCTGGATATGGGTGAATATGTTCGATGCCTTTTCCTGACTTTATTAAAAAATAACTGCAAAATATTTATATTTCTGATAATTTCTAGACATTACTAATATAAATAGTTGTTTTAAAAATAGACAGCACTTTGTATAATTTGGAAATAAGAAAAGTACACAGTATCTCTTGTGTCCTGCAGGGATCAATACTTTTCTAAATATACATAAACGATATCACAAATGTAAACATTAAAGGCATTCTCAATCTTAATCCAGATTATTCTGGGATTTTTTATAATGGCACAATAAGCGAAACTTAAATACGAATTAGAGGAAATTGAACAATGAAGCATAAAAACAGCTCAAGGCAAAGATGTGTTCTTATATGATCATAAGCAATAAAGATCAAATTATTTATTTGATAAATAACCATTAATTGGAAAAGATAAACGAATTTAAATATTTGGGATTCCCAATAGACCCAAAATTAAAACTTAATGAACATATAGTATATAGTGTACTCAA
Organism: Stenus bimaculatus; assembly: GCA_963971135.1. Lineage (NCBI taxonomy): Eukaryota > Metazoa > Arthropoda > Insecta > Coleoptera > Staphylinidae > Stenus > Stenus bimaculatus. The sequence continues at coordinate 31,798,086 of OZ020180.1, forward strand.
TTCCAAAATTAAATATATGCTGTAGAATTTCAAATGGATTAACAACCTACATTAAAGAAGCAATCAGCATAAGTTTAAAGAAGAGTGCCATAAGTATATTATTAACTTAAGAAGTGTGAAAGAAACGTGAACTGTTATCTTAAAATTTATTTTTTATTCGCGATTTCGACTGCCGCTATTTTCACAGAAACAGCTGATTCAAGTGAGGAAAAAATGGTTACTTTGTTTATAATTTACATAAAAACCATCACTAATAAAACAGGTAGAATTCGATTGTTATCAGTGCTAATCTATAATTTAAATCCTATTTTTTTAACGTTGCCTCATTTGCGGGTTCAAAAAATTCCACCAGGGTAGTACAAATAATATGGTTCTATTTACAAATAAATTATCATTTTTTGTTATAATATGTACAGATATACAGGATTTTATGCAGTTTTTATTGTAAAAGATGTAACATCAATATTCAGTTAGGCCTTTCTTAAATATGCTATTCTAAACCTTATCAACCTAGTAAATCTGAATGTTATTAAAGAAAACGCAAAAGGCCCGAACCACAACACGTTCTACGGTCGTTTCGCTTATCTTCAAAGAACGCGCATATGTCGGCCATTGTAATAGGTACAAATGCAGAAACGTGAGAATCATGTATGTACACCAGACGCACTGAAATTTTCTCCATGATTTCCCGCTCTTATTAATCTCAAACTTGCAGGTGAAAGTGATTAGCCAACTCAATGAATAATTCCTCTTCACCTGCTTTAACCACGATATTAAACAACCTCGACATGCTTCATTTATATAAATACCGCAAGAAAACCATTACCACAAAATTGTTTGATTTTTTATATCAAATTTAAAATTAAACATTGAGGTTGGTTCAGCCAGCAGTATTGAGTGTTGTGCTGATTTTTGAAAGAAGAATTTATTACAAGTAAAAATAATGAATTACTTACATGATCTTATTAATACCTCAGAGTTTAAAACTTTATTTGGTAGGTATGGAAAATGTAAACCAATTTTGTACTATTTTTCTTGCTATAAAAAGAATAATCAAAGGAAAATGACAGCCATTTTATAAGGATTTCCTATTAAAAGTACGTTTGCATGAAATGGTTACGGTCTTGCACATAATAAACAAAAACCAAGTTGCACGCACAGACAGCAACATCCTCTAGAATAGTCACCCCTGTATTACCATCCAAGTATTGTCCAACTCAAAATTAACCTAGAGAGGAAACAATTTAAACACCCATTACTAAACGCACACTTCCTTTTTGTAATATTCTAAAACAACAAAAGAACTAATCACATTTCGATTATAATTGCTGGTGCTTTATTATTTACACATATGTTTTAATATTGAAAATTTTATAAATATGCACGATTATATTATAATTAAAGTTTTGACTTGAAGGACGTAATGCTTTGGCCTCTTTGCTCGGTGTTTGATCAGATAAATTAGTTGTCGGTTGGGTTTTTGACCGTGTGAATCGATAAAATGGATTATGGATGGATTTTCTGTGAGTTGAATATGCTTTGTGTTGATTAAAAATCATTGAGCAAGGCCGCTAGGTCAATTTTATACGCCACATTGTTCAGCTTCCTTTAGTACAAAAATTTATAACATAAAACATTATTAATGGCATTCGTATCTTTTTTCAACTACATTTTATAGGAGTAAATAGGAGAAGAAAGAAAGCTTTTACATTTTTCGGTATAAGGTAACATAATAAAAAATACAACTTCTGTTGGTTTTTCTTACAAAAATTTTAATTTGCGATTTTTTATTTTGGATAAAGGATTCGTATTTAAAATAGCAAGTAATAAATCAACTATCTTTTAAAATTGGATAAAAGAAATTCATACATAATTGCATAATAAATATAAACAAATAAATATACCGAAAGCCTCTGGCAAAAAATTAAGACAAATGGGAAGCGATATGAAAATGAAGACATCAATAATTAAGTCCAGGCCATGATGGAAAGGTGCTGCTAGGTAAAGTAATCTCAGTAAACTCATTTCGCTTTTCGATTTGAGCTGATACCTAAAGCTATTATAAATACTTGAACCCCATATACTTAGTTTAATAAATAGCGATGTAAGGAATATTTTTCGGATTGAAAATCAATAAATCTCTTAGCTGAATGTGCCGGGTTTATTAATTTTGCGTCAAAGTGCCATTATGTTCAAAGTATCCCGCTGAGGTAATTATTAAAGCTGCACTAATTACTTGCCTGATATCACCAGTGCTCTCCATTATTATTTACTGCATCTTAATTAGAGTTCCATAACTCAAATCGTAGTTGTAAGTAAATAAATTGTCAGAGTGTGAGTTAAATTGACAAGTCAATGATTTACGCTGGGAGTAATTAGAATTCGATATTCGCAGGTTATAATGAAAGCGGATGGATTAAGTGGCGAAAATTAACGGACTTGAGTAGCAACTAGCTTGGTCACGACAGATATATTTTCTACATTCTCTTTGCGATGATTTTTTTATAATCCTATCCCGACACATTGTTTATATAGCCATTGTTCGCGCTCTTTTATTCTGACTGTGTGGTATCTAATATATTCATTGTTTTCTTGTATTATACCTGTACATATCTTGTTTTGGAATGTATTACTTGATACCTACTGTTATAAAACACTTTGGATTAAGGAATAATAATTAAATTATTGTTTTTAAATTATTCAAAAGAAGCTTTCATAATATCTAAAAGCTGTATAAATCCAAAAGCGCCTATCAACATAAATTAAGATGAAAATTAGGTGATCGTGCAGGCCACTTTTTAAAAATTTTTCAAACAAAACTACTATTACCTAATTAACTTAACTCCAAATGACATTCGTGGTAATAATGTAATCGTGAAAAATATTGTACATAAATTTGACCAAACGTGATATGATTATTTTCGATTTTAGAAATAATAAAAATTTATTAATTTTAAAAATAAAGTTCTTATTAAATTGGTGGTCCCAAGAAAGAAATAATTGAAGCTGTTGGAGATTAAATTAAAGCGTTAGCAAGAATGACGGTTAAAATTCCATAATTTTGGAAGATAAATCAGAATCTGTGGTTTTATCAACTTAAAACTCAATTCTATCTACACAATATTAAGAAAGATGAAACTTAATATTTTTATAGGATCTCATCCATTGATACTGACTTTTTAGGCAGTGTTTGTGACGTTATTGTTAATTCTCCTGATGAAGAAAAGTATGTACTTCAAAAAAGTAGACTTATTGAACCTTTCGCTGATGCTGAAAAAATAAATTAAAAAACTTGTCAATTCACTACAATTAGGAGACAAAAATCATTTAATCGCTATAGAGAAATGAAAGAACCTAACCATTAGCAAAATCAGCTCGGTGTCAATTGACAAACTTATTTTGATGGTAGACAAAATAAGTGAGATTTAGGAAAATCATCTATAGGCAATATAAAAAACTTTTAAAAAAATTGTTATGTTTTGCAAAAATTTGAAAATAAAAACCGTATTAAAGAATTTATTAAAGTTACTGAGATGAATATTTCTAACTTTCAACAAGATATGTCTAAAATAAATAAACAAATTGAAGAAGTGAAAAAGTAAATTTTTATCAAAACAGCGTTCTCGGTTTAAAGAAATCAATCTTCATTTTCTTGGCCTCATTCAAGGTTTGGAAAATAAGCTGACAAATGCATTCAATTCAATTCAGCTTTGCAGAGAAGGAAAAGTAAAGTGTTCCCAGATTAGTGTAACAGATTTGGGAAACATGCAATGTCGACGCTTATTCATTTTAGATCAAAACTCTGGACTCAATTTTTTGGTAGACAATGGTACAGATACCCTTTAATAATAATCAATCGCGTTCCATTCTTTCAAAATACTGACTACGTTTAGCTCGAGCAGGTCAAGCCAGATTGAATTCGAACTTGATTTGACCTTTTACATGTACTTTAAATGGTAGAGGTTAAGCCAAGCCGAATTCAAGCTGGGTTGAGTTGATCGAGATAAACGTAATCACATATAAATTATCGCATCTAGCGAATCTCCTATTATTACGTTCGATAACGTTTAAAACGTTGATTTCAATGGTCTTTTATAACTCCAAATATTACTAGACTAATTATAGGAGCGGATTTTTTTGTCTCATCATAGAATTAAATTGTCACCATTGACTTAATTAGGGAACGTTTTGTTTGGCTCTCAATTAAGAAAGATTCCAGACTTTGAGCAAAAACGTGATTGTGTCACAAATCTAAGGTAGATTTACATGTCAAGAGTCAATTGGAATGCTTTGATCTTCCAAGTGATCGATTCACACATTCAGGGTGAGCTAAAATGATAGTGGTCAATTCAAATTTCCCGCCAAAAAATCTGGGGAATTTGTATGCTTCAAGTTCATAGTAACACAAAATCATGTCAAAATCAAAACAAAGTAACTAGACTTCAGAAAAGCAGAGGCGTAGGTGTAATTTTTACCGTTGTGATTTTTGAATTTCGTTTTTGTGCTGTCTATTTCATAAATGTCAGTTTTTATCATAATTAATTTGCGTAAATCTTTGTTCTGTGTTAGCATCTGCTTCGAAAATGAAGAAAAACATTTTCAATATTTAACATATTTGCTGTGAAATTAGAGATTTTCTAAAAATTTTTTGCTACGCCATTGGATTACTAGGAGATTTTCTTTTTATGATTTCAGTTGTACCAACCTGCGTATTTAGTTGCCTACATATGAAACCACAATCATTTTAGCTCACCCTGTATGTGTAGTAGATCCTCTTCACAGCTAAATGGATATCGTTATTGACGTACATGTGTTGATCCTTATACTAGTAGCTAAAGCTTTCTGATATAACTGCAGAAACAGTAGATAAAGCCAGTGAGTGGATTCCACGTTCTGGAATCCCTTTTATAATTACGACCAATAGGGGAGCTCAGTTTGTTTTTAGAATTATTAAAAATTTTCGGTGCAAAACGTTCTTGTACTACTTCTTATCCTGAGCAAAATGGTATTGTAAAGAGATCGTTCTTTGAAGGTCACAATAGGTGAACTGAAATTTTGCTTTCAATTCTGTTATTTTACACGATTTACGTACAACTTCCGCAAAACTTGTCCCTGGAAATAGCTTACCGCTTCCTGGAGAGTTTTTTCATATACCTCCAAAGGGTAATATCTCAAATTTTATAAGGAACCTTAAAAATAAAAGTGTAGATACGTCTTATAAACCAAACCAAATAGTTACAACAAAATTTACTTTATTACTTGATACATTTAGAGGACACTGATAACTTTATCTTCAAAAGCACATCCAATAATAAATTAGTACTAAAATTAAAAAATGTCAACTATTTACAATAAGATTACCAAATTTACTTGAAATTAATTAATATAAAAAGAAAATTTGTGTAGAGTAGAGATAACCAGTCACAAAAACTTTGCCTATTAAAAAACACATTTGTATAAAATATTTTTTTATAGTTCTTCAGTAAAGCTTCAATGAATATTACATGTATAAATTTGCTAAAAAACACAAATTGGATTAAAGCCACAAAACTTACGATTGTAAAAATTTTGTAAATGGTTAAAAATACAGTCATTATATTAAATAAAATCAACAAATTTGAAAAAACACTAATTAAAACCATAAAACATTATAAACGTTGAAGTATAATTAGGATGATTAACCCCCAGTATTATCAACAGAGATTTAATATTTAACGAGGTTTAATTTGACATATATAGTATTTTTATGAAGTTTGAATATAGTTTAAATGATATTTAGCTGCAAAATAGACTATATATGTCAAATTAAACCTCATTTAAAATTAAATGTCAGTTGATAATACTGGGGGTAAATATTTAAAATATGTAAATATTTGCTTAAGAGGGTAGTCGGTGTATTTGGTGAGCCTTGTGCTTTTGATCAAAAAAATATTTCTTGGAAAGCTTTTTTAAATTTCCTTTTTTTGATAAAATTTAAAATCTTGTGGCTTTTTTCTTTAAAAAAAACCCAGAAAAACTACAACTTATTTTCAATTTTAATAAAGTTTATTTTAAAGTTCGAAGATTACCTATTTTATGGTACTTTTAAAAATCACCCTAGATAAATATAAAACAAAAAAATACGAAAAAATCTTAATCTCGATATTTCTCTTAAAAATTTACATTGAAATCGCCTATACCCAAAATTCAAAGACTATCCTCTTAAATGTGTACATTTTGGCAGTACTATTAAGAACCAATTTGAACAAAATCTATATCCATCTGTCAAAGATTATTTATCAACTGGTGAACTATTATTGGCTGCTGCTTACCTTGAGTTGTAAATCAAAAGTGACTGGATTTGTATGTAGAGATAAAATGTTAAGTAACAGAATCATTAAAATGTTTAAAAATTTCAATTTCTTCTAAAATGTCCAAGACTCGGCAACAATTTTCATTATGTAACAATCCTTTAAGTGTACACCAATAATAGAACCATCATTGTGTATTATTTTTTGACAAAAGGTATTCTCTAACTCTAGTTTCGATATCCTTTTGAAAGAGTATGTCACACAATCTCAACTGGATTATTAAACCCAAAAATTTATTTGGGCCGGTAATTTTTTTCTTTAGAAAGCTCTTGGGACAGTTTTGAATAAAACAAACAAATGGGGTACATTTGAAACCCCTCCGTTTATATTGGTTCCAATCCAATCTACGGTTTTTATCACATCAGCAATACCAGTCATAAGTTTCTTTCCTAAAAGCTTCACCCAGAAAAAAATATGCAGAGGTAGAAAAAAGATCTTGTACCTTGACTGATATTCCTCAAAAACAATAAATAGAACATATTTATTTTCAATACGCAAAGCGCATAAAAAAGAAGACAAAGATGAATTTAACATATTTTTATGTAGACACAGTATTACAGTTAGATGAAAAAATTGAGGCATCAAACTTGATGAATAATGAAGAAAGATGTTATTACTATAATAGACTACAAAAACTAAAAAAAACAGGAGATTTCATCCTAGCTCAGTTTATACAAAAAATATGTCTGGGTTTTGTAGGACGATTCCAGGAGAAGAAACATAAATTCCATGTATAGATATTAGACATCCTAGTCAAAGTGATCTCTTAAATTAAAAAGAAATTGGAATTTTTGGTATTACAAAAGTGCCAAAAAATGTGGGGTGGATTTGAACATTTGAATTACTTTGAAAGAACATGCATACCTATACATTTTTTAGTTGAATTATCATATCTTTACCAACCAAAGTAAAAACAATAATATTAAATACATATTTTAATATCTACCAGTTTAGAATTTAACTGCCAATTTCAATAGTTGTATAGAGTCATTTTATTTGGTTTCTGCTATTTTAAATATTAAAAGAATTGTCCATTTTTTAAGTTATGTTTATTGCATGCTTAAATTTGGGCATTGCTTAGATTACAAGCAATACATAAGCGTTGGTAACAATCAATTTGACGTCAGGCAATTCTTATCTCTGTTTAGTTTACTTAATTTGATTTTTCCATTAGTGTTTTTTATAAAAATATTAGTTTCAAATAATATTCATCAGTGTATTATGATTATAGTTTTGATTGTGTCAGATAATAGAAAGTTGTTAATTTCTTAATGTTAAAAAAAAGAATGTGGCTATTTGTACATACAGTATGTACGATTAATTGGCTATTTGCACATACAGTATGTACGAATAAATGGCTATTTGCACATACAGTATTTACGAATAAATTACTATTTGAACATACAGTATGCATGAATATATGACCATTTAAATTACCACATGCAATACGTCGAAATATTAATTTTACTAATATTTTATTAACGGTATCTAATAACTTAAGTATGTTTTAATGTTCTTAATTTTGATCTTAATATAATTTTTTTTATTAATATGATTTACTTTAAATACGTAGATACAATAACTAAACAGTACTTATAAAAAAAATTATTCACTATTTTTACAATAATATAAAATGAAAACACATACATATATTTTATTTTTTAATTTTTTTATTAAATGTCATTTGTTTTGATTTTCTTTTAGGTCTACCCTTACTCTTTATTTTTGTTTTATATTTTAATGACATCTCTGCATCTCCAACATCTTCATTCTCACTGATACCTGATACGTTCTAATAAATCTAAATCTGCTCAATCCACACTACCCTGCCTTTCGTTGCTATTTTGCAACTTGCAACACTTTAAAAGGACTTGTTATTATTTGACTTGTTGTTTTTTTCGGGGTAGTTCTCTGTAAAAGAGATGTACCCTTTCTTGCATTATATTCAATTATTTTCAGTTCTTCCATATATTTTAAAAAAGTTGGCGCACCATGATTGGATAAAATATCTGCTAAACTTTTTACAGCAGTAAAAGCCGTATTACATTTTTTTCCTATCAGTTATGGGTTTACGTGTTTTATCACTCTTGAGTTCCTCTTTTTCGATAAAGTCGAGAGAAATATCAATTTCTTCATGTGGAATTACATCCTCTGTCATCTCCGTTTCATCAGAATTAATTTCTTTAAAATATAGTTTATGTAAACATGACTGACATGAAAAAATATTCATGTGTTTTTCTCGACTCATGAAAATTACATGGAACATTATATGATAGCAAATTAGAATAGGTACAGGTTGAAGGAGTTGTAGTCTAAGTAGAACATGTAGCACCTTTAAAATTTTCTACATCAGTATCTGTCTTTAAAATCATATTTGATTTACAACATTTGAATGATTCTAAAGATTTATGATAAAATTTTAAACCAAGTGTTGTTAATTTGGTTGATGCTATATCAAGATAATTTCTAATTTCTGGATCAGAATCAGGATCCATAATTTTGAAAACTTTTCTTGAAGTCTCGGAAATACTTTTGTCTATTCTTAGGGTTATATAATTAACAAGTTCCACTACGCATATACTAATAGATGAAACTTATTTTTTATATGATTTTTGTGTCCAAAAAGATCTTTCTATGCGATTTGTTGTTGAATCCCCCATTGATGGAAGATGTTTGCGATAGCAATATACCCACATTTGTTTACAAGAATCCCAATTATTATTAAACTGATCCATAAATAAGACATATTTATTTTTGGTAAATACTTTAAAATTTTTTGAAATATTTTCCAACTCGCTTTTTCTTAAAGTATATTCTTCAGGTCTATTTGAATATAACACTTTTGAAACAATTGTAATATTTATTTCTTTTTAAATTAATATTCGCTATTGGCGATTCTAGCTAAGCGATCTCCCTCTTGCGGCATAGCGCTGAACTATGAAATGACGTCATGTCCGTGATAGTTGCGCAGACGAATTTAGCGTTTAACGTTTGTTTATGTCTATTATAGTCAAATAAATAACGTCAACTTACCTAATTTACTTTGTATTATTAAATGCGTTTGATTATTTCTTTGCAAGTTTAAATTTTTATTTAGTTTGTCACTGATGTGACGTCACTAGAATATGCAACCAAACATAATTTGCGCGGAAAATATTAATTTGAATCGGCAATTAATTAATTAAACGTATGGGGTAATAGGATTTGTTTACAAGTTTGCCCGTTTGCTGGCACGAACTGCGGGAAGTGTTCCAATTACACATGCTTACTGTATGTGCAAATTGCCATGTATTCGTACATACTATATGTGCAAGTAGCCATTTATTCATACATACTGTATGTGCAAATAGCCACTTATTCGTACATACTGTATGTGCAAATAGCCATTTATTCGTACATACTGTATGTGCAAATGGCCAATTATTCGTACATACTGTATGTGCAAATAGTCACATTCAGTTCAATTTAAGAGCACTCTTTCCTCTATTTTTTGGTGCGTTTTAGAGGTTTAGTCTATTGAACGTAAAACAATTATTAATTGAAATTTTTGATTTTTTTTTTCGAATCCCAAAATAAGATTATGTGGTCTACAGATTGGGTTAACGTTTTTTTTAATATTTTACCATAATGTAGTAAATAATTATTGAAAATCGGCATTTTGATAGACTTTTGTGCATTGAGCACCTTAAATTTTACTTTTTTCAAAATTTTAGTAACCTGCTCTATAGAGCAAACATTTATCTATAATTGTGTAAAATTTCAAACTCTTTTATTAATTAATTATAGTTCTAAATTCAATTAACAAAGTAATGTTTCGTGAAAATAATTTCGTTTTTTCGGAGTGTACGTCTTTTAGTCGAGTTTTGAGCACTCCACGAGAAATTTAGGGAACGGAGGGAACCAATCGAATTTAAAGCAGTTTCTTTTTACTGGAGGGGATATCTAAATTTATTTTCCTAACAATCGCTACGTCACGTGGAAAGATTCCTCTTAATATTAAAAAAATGGACCTTTATTACATTAAGAATTAGTAATAATAAAGATAACCCCGATATGAAGGACTAACAAATACTTGCATAATATAACTATATGTCACGCTGCCGGTGCTCTTTTTATCAATAATCTACGAGTTAACAAGTATTTAACAGAGACTAACTAGCCATGGCGGCTGTAATTGTTCAGTAACATTTCAATTGACAGCTGTTCATTGCTGTGCAGATATCGGCTTTAAAATTGAACAACATAAAAAAAACAACTAGACATATCTTAAGTGTGCATTTAATACTTCCCACCATTGTACATTTAAAGTTTTCTACATTTTCTTATTAATCTTGGATAATATGTAGCGCATTAAATATAATAAAAATTGATGAAGATGAGAGGTGTAAGCGCGCAAGCGAAAGATGTAGCTTAAGATAATAAAATCGCAGCTAACTGTAAAGCACTGTCAAAACAAGTAGAATTATTAAAGGCACAGGTAAAGTCAAATGATAATTATTTTAATAGTAGTTAGTGAGGTTCGGCATTATCCTCGCTCTACCAGTCATTTGTTTCGAAGCATGACGCCACGAGCCAGCTTTACTGAAGACGCTAACTCTATAACTTGCTATCTTAACAATCTTGTTGGAAGATCAATCCGGGAAATTTACAACAAAGCCCAAAAGATGGTACTTTAAACCATATCTGGCAATATCTATATTCAGCATTAACACTTTATTTTAAAGAATAATAACATAATCATAATAGGTAAGAGTAATCATTTACATTTACAGTAAACCTGGACTAGGTTTAATTTATTATATTTTAGCTCAATAATTAAGGTAGATGTGTAATTACATCTGTAAATATGGACGAAGTGTGTGTTCCGGGAGCGGTCGGTCAGCTGTACTAGATTAGAATAGTGCATGTGTAACGTTCGTCTCAATAGAAAGTCGGGTGGTGTATATAATAACATGCTACAAGCGTTTAATTAAGCAGCAGACTCGATTATTATTTGAAATTAATAGGGAGGTCATCTCGCGGAATTCATATTCATACGCTCGCGTAGCTTTAATGAGATTCACCTGCACATCTAAAAGCACTTGTTTCGAAATTACATTTATACTAATAATTATAGGAATTTCATTTGTAAAGATAAGATAGCTCAGAATGATAATAATATGTCGATGGTTTTATCATTATTACGGCTTTCGATTAATAATTAGAAAAGGTGCTATAATTGCATATTATAGATTCTGGGATTCCTTCTTATTAATTATTATCATTAAATTTCTTCTAACAGAAATAATATTAATGAGAAATTGTTGCACTTACTGTGGTATCAATAAATAAGCCAATAATGTTTGCACTCTATAAGTTCTTTAGTTCTTAAATATATTTAATTTGTTTCTAAATAGGTATTACCTACATCCATTTTTGAAATGTACGATTTTTTACGATTTTTATTACCTGTAAAAGATTGTTTTTTAAAATACAGTAATAGGAAGTAATAAATTAATCGCCTTTTAAAAATTGGATAAAACAAATTAATAATACATAATTGCTAATAAATGTAAAGAAATAAATACATGGTATCCTGCTTGTGATAAATCAAACTCCAGGGTTAGAAAGTTGATCAAAAATTTCGTCGTCAAAACAGTAGGGGATTTCAGTACATTAACATTTGAAACGCAGAGTTTAAAAAAATATCCCTAGAAAGCAAAAAATATTCTCTTTTAGTTGGTAATAATAACAATAATACATAAATCGTTGACAAAGTTGAAAAAAAATTGCATAGCTAATAAAAAAATAAGAGGTTGTCATTTTTTGTCTCCTGATTCCTGATAGAAAAATATAGATGAAATCTTTTTAAATGATCCATTTTTATAGCATCCCTTAATAAATCAACTAAATAGGTTGTGGTTTGAGGACAAAACAATACTTTCTTAAAACTCCTTTATTTCGCAACGAAGTTTCTGTTTAGGTTTAAACCTTTATCAAGCTTTGAAAACTACAGAATATTTGTTGTTATATTAATAAACTCATTATCAAAAGAAACGGTCGGTTGTAACAAAGCAGTAGGTGAACAAAGCAACCAAAAAAAGCCAAAAAATTATCAGGGATATCCTCCACTATCACTTTGTATTTGTGAATTTTCGTGTTGTTTAGGCACTGTGCATTACAAACCCCGAAAATCTAAATTTGTAGAATATGCAGACCGCAAAAATTAATTAGTCAGGTAAATTGACCTCGCCCCGATTTTTTAATTTTTGTTTCATTAAATGGGCGAAGTCTTAATATGTAAATACTTTTTCTAACGGTGACATTACTTTCAAAGACTACTATAAAAATTATAATTTTTTAAAATGTGAAGAAAATTAAAGAAACAATTCAAAATTTAATGGATTTTTTTTACTTTTGAATACTTGATTAATTTATCCAAATCATCATAAGATTCATATTTTTTTGATTAAGGGGAAGCATAGAGGAATAAGGATTTATAAAAAAGTTGCCTAAAAAACTAATAGAGCAGCGCCATCATGTAGGGGAAAAAAACTTTTAATATGGAAGATTCCCTACCCTGTGGTTAGCTAGTGTAACCGTAACCTGTCAAAACAGAGTTTATAGAGCTTTGCGGTGGACGAGACGATAGGGAATACCAACAACATTGCCGGACTAGAAATTTTGAACATTATGACGTCACGGACTTATAAATTCAAATTTTTAGCTCTTACACAAAAGATATCAAAAAATTGATTGGATATTATTTTTTATTTTAACTTTATCTTTAAGACTAAATAAAAATTAAAAAATCGTGGAAAGGCCTATTATTGCTTAATATTATATTAAAAAAAATTATAATCTAAGTTTTTGATGTCAAAAGAATCTTCTTTCACTTTTCTTTTACTTTGATAAGAAATTACGTTGATAATATTTATTTCTCATGAACACAGTGCCTTTTATTAGTTTTATCCTGTTTTTAGTTTTTTTATATTCATATGAAACTGGCAAAAAAATTGTTACCACATCTTATACTCCCTCCGTCCGACAATATGGTATACATTTCGACAAAAACATTGTGATTAACGAAAGTAAATTGTTTTGGCCTTTTTTTATTTCTAAATATGTGATTGTGAGGCAACATAGAAATCAATTAAACATAAATGTTCTCCAAAATGTAAAAAAATAGATATAATGGCACCCACTATTGTTAGAAAATGCCGAATTTCGATGAAAATTGTGTTGAAATGATCAGAACCAGTTTCAAATCAAAGAAATTAACCCTTAATAAAACCTGGTAATAATTACTGGAAAATAATTTAAAGTTTTTAGGAATTGTTTATTCTACTAATGTGATAAATAGTGAAAATTTAAGGACTTTAGGTTGTTTTCCAGAATTATTTGTATTATTCTTTGTTATACTACAGATTTATTATATTTCATAAAAAAAATCTTTCTAATTACCTAAACTAAAAATTTCTACCTTATTTTGTAATTGAATAAACATTAATAAATTGAGATTTTTTTTTCGTAAAATAAAGCCACCTTTTAAAATTTTACATCACGCTACTTTTAAAAGATCATATTGATACTACAGAAAGGATAGAATTTTTAAAAAATACTCATCTGTATACCTACATAATTTACAAAAAAACCTTTATAGATTTTACCACTGGAAAGAATATAAATTATACACATTTTGTAAAATTTTAGAAATGAAGTTATTTATAAGCATACAACAGTGTTTACTTTTAACTGATATGGTCGGTTTAATTTCTACATCTGCAATTTTTTTTTGGATGAGAAATCACTAGAGTTTTGTATTACAATTTTGTTTTACATAAACATATTGTTTAACATTTGTTGAATAGGAGTAACATTTTAGAATGGATAACATTAAGACCAAATTGAAACAAAAAATGGCAACTATGGTAATTTTTTGTATACTTATGGTAATCTATTGTACATTAATATGTTTGTGTTTTGCTTGATCTACGTTTTTAATTTGCTCTATTTTACCAGTGAACTCTTCTGCCAAAATATCTATAAAGTGCAATGAAATAGAATGAAATCCTAAAATTATTGTCTAAGAAATGCATGATTTACTCATTTACTTTATTTTTGATTTATTTTTAAAGAAATTTTTAGGTGAACAGCAAGAAAAACTACTTAAACTTAAAAGATAAAATTTGTTAAATCCAAAATTTAAATAATATTTGTAAGACTTGATTCTATTTTATTGCGTTTAAAAATATTATAAAGTATATCTTGGTAAAACTGTTCAAAAAGCTAAATGGTGGCAATTTAAAAGCGACGGCCAAGTAAAACTGAAAAACATAAATAATATGTGTAATTTACTCAAATAGTCGCAGTTTTACTTATACAGGATTTTTTGATATGGGAAAATAAAAAAACTTGTGTATATATTATGTAAATATTAAATAGTTCATTAAAATACCTACATTCACTAATATTATTTTAAAATATACAATGTATGTAAATACTGCATATTTAAAATCATATTTTTTCTTATATACTTTCATTAAAATCATGATTTTTTTAAATTTCTATTAATGTTTTTGCGACTTTATAATAATTATTATTATGTATAAAAAATAAAAGTGAATGTTTATGTATTAAAATTGCATTAACGTCTTGACCAAATGATTTTTTTTTAATTTTTATAAATAAAATCAATATCAACTTTTCTCACTTTCAACAATTTTTTTTAAATAGTCTGCAATTTATTTTTTAAAATGATAGGTAATTATTACAGGTAATTTTCAATTTTGAAAAATAAATTATCAAGTTTATAAAATAAGTTTTAAGTTTTGTACATGTATTACTAAACAAATAAAAAGAAGCCAATCTTTACATGACAACAAGCGATTTTTCCAAATTCATGACAATAAAGAAGATAAATTTCCAAGTTTAACTCTTCATATCTCGGTTAATTGGCCAAGAAAATTATTTTCCAAGTATCCTTGAAGGTCCTCAACAATGTAGCGAGAACTTATGCTCAAATTTTGGGACATTTGAAATTTTACTATGTCGTATGGCATAAGAAAACGCGTTTATTGAAGTACCTACTAAAATCTTTAATATCACTTCCGGTTTTACCGTAAATTACATCAACTTTTTTATTTTAAATGTAAAACTCTATTTTTGTACATATTATTAAACATTGCTAAGTTTAAAACATGTTTGAGACAAAAAATTTATTTTTACTTTTAAAAATTATTTTGGATTTTTATGAAATTCATTGGGCCGTTTTTAAGATATTTATTTTTATAATTTTGTGTCTTTGCAAATAGGTATCTTCATTTTTTAAATGGCATGATAGTGAAGCCACCCCTTAATTAGATTACACGTTTTTTTTTCTGATTACTGTGATAGTCAGTATGTTGGAATAAACCTCAAGTTTATCAAAAAAAAATTAATTAATTTTTTTCTTTAAGTTTAAAAAAGTTTTCAACAACATATTTTAAACCTCCCAATGTTCATTAATATTTATAAAAAGTTAAGGTGTCAAATTTAAAATTAGGAATTTGGTGTTATTTCTGGATTATAAAATTCAATTTGTTTTAGTTCAATAACTCTCGATGGTGTTCTGACAAAAGATAGTAAGCGACAAAAAATCGAAAAGTGAGTTATTGACATCATTAAAAATCCCTGTTTAAGGCCCACAATATTAGCATTTAAAACTATTTAAAAAAAGTTTAAAACCCATAAATTGATGCGTAAGCGACATGTTTTCATCGTCACTGTATTCAGTTTCGAACATTTAAATGTAAAGTTGGCGCTTCGAGAGGTAAAGCTAGTAGTCCGGGAGCCAGCCATAGACAAAAAGTGTTAGTTAGTGTTAGTCAGTTATAGACAAAAATCTAAATTTGTAGAACATCGGAAAAATTTATTTGCCAAATTCGATGACTAGTGGTTTTAAAATCTCCCAATTGTAGATGAATTAGAAGTCATTTCTTTAATTTTTGCCGGATGGAAAAAAAATTGAAGAATGTACAAAAAAATAATGATCTAAAAGTACATTCACTTTGGACCCCTTTAATTAATTTTAAGGTAGGTTGCAGAAGGCAAGATGTAGCCTAATCAATTTAGATTATAAATCTAAAAAAAATTGAAAATCTAACGAGGGAAACTTGAGTTATGACTGCCGAACTAATGCTCGATTTCATGATTTTTCACAATTTTTCCTCCCAAAATCGCGTGTCCTTTAGGGATTCGCATTAATTATCAGTTATGTGGTCATAATTTGCAAAGAATCTCCAGAAAAGTGGGATGGTTTTTCTAATCCTTGTTATTAACTCCAACGGAAAATTTATCGCGGGTGTCTTAAGCAGAAAAAAGCCCAACACAAACTAATCACCATACATTTTGGGTGGGTACAGTTGTTACAGATTTTGCCGTTTGACTCTTGCCAGATGGGCAATTTGATAGTTATATAAATTTCGTTCAAAACATGAGATAATGTGATCGCTATTCAATTTAGTTGGCTAAAAAACAGCAATTTAATCCGAAATATCGATACTTTTGTATAATATGTCACTTCCAAATTCGAAAAGCTCTAATAGAGTCATTTGTTCCCACCTTAAATGTATGGCAACCATTTTCGGCTGTTTTTTGTTTAATTAATTTAAAAAATGCTAGATGGTGAAGATGTCTGTTTTCTAAACATTTTCTTTGGAAAATGTTAAAATCACTAGCTAGCAAACTTGTCTAGCGGAGTAATCTTCATACGAACTTAATGTTCTGGAAATGGAAATTTCTACTTTTATTACATTTATATTGATTAAACAGATTTAAAAAAAAGTAGATTACTTTTTTCACAAAAACACCTTTAAATAATAGGAAAGTCTATAACGATCTCCTATCTGAATGAAAAAATTTTATTCTGACTCTTTACTTAAGAACATTTTTTCTTCGTTCGTTCAAATTTTTTTAACTCTTAGGATATATTCTTTATATTATCTCTTCGTACCAATTTATACCAAAAAATATCTAATTTATGTAGGTTGTGGGATGCTATTGGCGGTTTCCTCTTCTTATTCTCACAAATGCAAGATAAACTATCAAAGACTCGAGTCAAGTAGACTTACTAAAAGAATTATTAAATTTGTAAAAAGACATGATTCCCATGATGTTATCTATGCTTGAGGGTAAAGTAATCAATGCTACGATTGGTAAACAAATGGTAGACACGGTTTTTACAAGCTCTTCAAATTCTGAAATACTTCGACATGTTCCTTAAACTGCAAGATTTAATATCATCAGCCAGTTTCCAAGAAGTTGATCCTAATAATTAAGGTTGGGTCTTTCCTAAAGATTTCAGAAGATTTATGAACCATAAGTACAATTTTTTCATCCAAAACATTTGAATAAAAAGATTATCGGTTATTTATTTTTAGTAAAGAAATTGAGTTTTTACTAGCTTGTTTCGAAAAAAACCACGATGGTAAAATAGATTACGTTGGATTTATTGATAGATTCCACGAGCCTTGCAAAGAAATATATCAGAACATATGCCCAATGAACCGAGATGAGCGAGATTTTTGGAAACTGCCGCTTCCGTTCTCAACTATTTCGAACCATTCTTGAGTCGTATTGAAATTATGGGTGGTAGTAAACGTATAGAATGGGTCTATTTCGAAATCCAGTATAGAACAATGGGAAAAACCACAAATTAATGAATCGAAAGGTGCGTTCTTCTACAGCATAGTTACAGAAGATGGCGATAAGGAAAAATTGGAGGCCTTTTTTAATTTCTTTGAGGATGGTATTTTTGAAATGCAGCATGCAAGTGGTTTAATGGCTGTGGAAGATGCAGTTGGTCCAGGTACAAATCCTTCGGCGAGTTATGGTTACATGTACGATGAAGATGAAGAAAGCTATTTTTTAATTTGTTATTTCTTGTAATAACTTTTTTTTTATTTTTTTTTATTTTAGATGTGAGGTTGTCCATTATATAAGGTCAGATTATGTGTTCAGATAGGTGTATACTTCCTTATGGATGGGTAAATAAAAATGCGTATTCGCAACTAGTTTCGTCTAATTAAGACATCATCTGGCGAAATCTACAAATTGAACAATTGTTAAAATACATAATTGGTTGGTGTATATAAAATAAATTTTTTAAAAAATATTTACATTTAAATTAAAATTAATAAACTAAATTACTTACGAGTCATTAACAAACATTACAATTTTGTCATTGGTTCGTAGCAACTAATTAAAAAGAAAAAACCAAAAAAAAAAAATTTTTTTCTTCTTCAACTAAACAATTGTTTACCATTAATCTTTATGGTTAATGTTGAAAATTGGTAAAATCTACAAAATTATAAAATAAAATTACTTACAAGGATTTGGGTTATTAACAATCCTGGAAAATTCACCACTTGAAGAAATTTTTCTTTTTTTAACAATGATATTATAATACCTCTGTACATTAAGGGCGAGATTATTGGTAAAATCTGTATAAATTTTTTATTATTTTAAGATTAAACTTAATTTTTACTTTTGATACCATGTGCTTTTTCCAAAATTTTTGGTTAGGTGTAAGATAATGACAGATTTGACCATTGAACATATTATAGAGGCTTAAGTTGACTAGTGTTTATTAAATATACAATGTGTCATAGTATTAATATTAAGTCATAAGAGTGTGCGCCTATACAGAGTGTCTTAGCGACAATATTCATTTTACAGTATTTATAGAGTTGTATAGTGGATTAAAATATAAGTTAACTTGGTCGTTAAGTAGTTTAAAATTATTGTCTTTTGTCGCTTTATTAATTTCGTAAGCTTCTAGTAGAGTCAGTTTTATACCTTTGTTTTCTTTATGTAATACCTCTGTCTTTTCATCGTCTATGTTATGTTTATTCTCATGTAAGTGTCTTCCAAAGTTAGATGTTAGAGGATTTGAGCAGTGTTCTTTGATACGTACTTTAATTTTTCTACCCGTTTCACCAATGTATGCTGATTTACAATCTTTGCAATAGATCTTGTATACTCCGCTAGAGTCGAGGTTATTTATTTTTTCCTTTGTGTTATTAAGTAGGTTGTTTAGTTTGAATGTAGTTTTGTCTACATGAGTTAATTTATAATTTTTGAAATAATGGTGAAGACGATTGTTAATATTGCCTTGATATGTGAAGCTTCTATAAATGTTCTCAGTAGTATTATTATTGGTTAAATTTGGGATTAATGTAAGTCTGTATAATTTTTGTTCTTTTTGAGTTATTAATTTGTTGATTGTGCTAAGTGGAAAGTGGTTACTGTATGCTAGTTCTCTAATAATGTCCAATTCATGTTTGAGTCTGTCGGTTGTGAGTGGAATATTGTATGCACGATGGATGAGGTTATGGAAAGCTGCGGTTTTTTGTTGCATGTTATGATGTGAGTGGAAAGGTATTAAGGAGTCTGTGAGAGTTGGTTTCCGGTAAATGTTAAATTCGATAGTATCGTTTGTTTTAATGAGAGTTAGGTCTAGGAAATTGATGGCTTTATTATCTTCTTTCTCTATAGTGAATTGAATTTTTGGATGTAATTTATTTATTCTGTAAAAAATGGAAAAAGGATGTCATCTACATATCTATACCATTTTAAAATGTGTTGGGAAGCTGGCAATTTATGTATTTGCTCGTCGATGTTATCAACAAAAATATTAGCCAAGATTGGTGCTATTGGAGAGCCCATGGGTAGGCCATCTGACATCTGATAGTGTTTTTGATTAAATAAACAGAAGTTTTGTTCTGCAGTTAGTTGTATGAGGTTGATGATGTCATTGACTTCTTGTTTATCTATGATGTTGTTTTCAAGAATTTTTTTGGTTATTTTTAGTGTATCTTTAATATCTATAAATTTTATTTTATATACACCAACCAATTATGTATTTTAACAATTGTTCAATTTGTAGATTTCGCCTGATGATGTCTTAATTAGACGAAAGTAGTTGCGAATACGCATTTTTATTTACCCATCCATAAGGAAGTATACACCTATCTGAACACAAAACTTGTAATAACTTATTTTGTAACAGGGGTGGAAAAGATCCAATTCGTAGAAGTTGCCAAGCAGTTAAAGTTGGAATTTCTTATGGTTTATCATGTTTGTCAACAACGCACATTAAGCTTTCTTCAAGAATATCTTCTACGTATTTTATTCTTCTGGATATGGAGTCTCATCGATTCTTGGGTAAGTTTTACCAAAAACTTAACTCCAGTTATCAAAAATTAAATGAATTAACTTTACAAACAGCTTGCTTTATCTAATATTCGATCAAAAAATCATATGAAAAATACTTTCATATAAAATCATGAAAATTTGAATTTTTTATCAAAATTTTGTTTACTTAAATCCATTTGTTTTTTTTTGTTATGGACACGAAATTTTTCATTCGCTGATGCTTACTTCTATAATTTCATTTTTTTGGTTTACTATTAGGTCTTTTTTTGACTCTGTATACAGAAAACAATTAAAAAAAAAAGAGCACTTTTGACTGTTTCAGAAATTAAGAAAAAACAAAAAACATATTTCCTTGTGCTGCTTTATAGAAAATGCTTAAAATAAAAACTTAACACTTCCTTTTTTGTTAAGCCTTAAGGCGATAGTCGGCAAATGCGAGCGCTTGATTTTGAAATTCGCTTGATATTTGGGGTTTTGCTCATAATTTTTTTTCTATTGAAGCTTTTTTAAAATTTCTTTTTTTGGTACACAGAAGAGCCTTGTGGCTACCAATTTCTTCTGGTTTTATTTTTGTAAGTCACACCAAATACTCATACGGCAGCAGTAAAATTGGCACTTTTAAAAAAACCTGGTCTTAGAAAATACCATTTTTCTTTAACAAGGGACCTTCAAATTGAGATTTGTAAAATTTTCTCTTATCTAAATACACAACTTCACAAAAGTGTTATTCTGTTTTTCCGATTATATCGAGTATAAGGTTTAAAACAGCAAGCAAAACTTGCTCATTTTTAGGTCAGATTTGATTGTCTATAAATCTAAAAATTCAATAAAAAATACAAAAACAAAATAATAGACATGTTATGCCAAGTATTAATGAACTACTACTACAAAAAAAACAGAATTTCATTTACTGGTTTGTCTAAAAAATGGTATTCCGTAGAGTCACATTTTACGCTCACAAAATTTCGCCGACTATCGTCTTAATTACCAAACGAAAACTTTTAGTTTTTTTTAGTTTAGTTTTCGCTTGGTAATTAAGGCTTTTCCCTTTCCTAACTTAATATGAGTAACCAAAATAATGGAAATTCCCTTTTTTGTTTTGTGTATTTTTCTTGTAAGAAATCTACTAATTAAAATTTTGTGGGTTCTATTGGTTCTGCTTAAAACAGTTCTTTCTGTTGCGGGCTCTCGGACTATACTGGGGGTGCGTAATGAATTTGTGGAGGAAAAGGGAAACTCCCAATGTTCTTGTGAATGCTGGATCCATAAAATCACCTTCTTTTCTGTGCAACTCAAAAAGCTCTTATCGTTATTAATTAAACAGGTTAATTCAAATTTGCATAACCTAATTGACATATGATCTTACTCCATTGTTTTGACTGCCGTTAACCATGTCATAGGTAACGGCAATGAAAACAATTTTGCTACATAAAGTACTACCTCACACGAAGTTACAGCATAGCCGTCACTGATTAAAAATATAAAAGATACAAGGTGATCTATAAAAAAAATAATGTGCTTTTTATAAGACAAAAACTAGATTGTGTGTTTTAATTTAATGAAGTATAATTTTTGTAGGAACTTTTCTTTACATTTACTTATTCTGTATTTTTCGTTAGTACAGTCCTACATACTCTCTTATTTTAGTGTAACTCCAAATGCTTCAAAAACGATACAAACAAAATTTTCACAAATTTGTACTATTTTTTTGGAGTTGGGGCCAATATTCTGCTTTCTGTAATTATGACATTGGTATAAACGAAAGAATAATGTTGATATTGAAAAAAGTAATTGGTTATTATATTTATATAAAACATAAGCAGAGCAAATAAAAGTTTAAATTTACGACCCTTTAATTGGACTTAAAAACAAGTAGCAACGGAATTCACGTAGGGCTGAGGTTTATGAAACTACCTGCCCCAACATCCGGCGAGACAGCAAAATAATCAGACGTTTCTTTGCTGATGCTCCGAAAGCCACAAGTCCAATACAAATCAGACCCACGTAACTTTCTCACCGGTGGCAACGCCTGGCTTCTTGCTACTTGCTACCCGTAAAATCGTGTGAAATTATAATTTTTTCTCAACGGTCATCGTTTACGGCAATTCACCCTTCAAAAACACCGGCAACGAGTCGAATTAACCGTCATTAAAGGCATCAACAAAAAATTAATAACTTCTTTACTTACACGCCTTTCTTTATTTTAATATTAATTTCAATTTAAAATATATTCGGGCAATAAAATTTTAATTGCTTTCCGCTTCTTTCCGCGTCCGTATAATGACTGCAAATTACCGCTGGCTTTATTTAAGAACTACTTAATGGACGCCGCCTTACCCACAAATTTCCATAATTCAGAAAATACCTGAGCTCGTGCTTCTAATTGCGGAATCTTTAATAATTAGTGACTCGCGACTAATTATCCCCGCACGCGCAAACTACTCTAATATTTTCTAAAGTATTATTATAGAGCGTTATGGTTATAATGGTAAAATTAAACCTTATTACAATGTAGCAATTTTAACTTTTATAAAGATTGCACCATTTACATTATTATTAGAAACTAAAAATATTCCAATTAATTAATTTAGTCCAGATCATGTGAAAGAAATTTATTTGTTAGGATAAAGGATACTCCATATATGTAGAATAAAATAAATTAGATTTACTTTTGCGACATGTTTCGAACCTTTATTATTAGGCCATCTTCAGGCAAAAACTAAAAACATAAATGTTACAATTTTATAAAATTAATGATAAATACGCTTACTAGTCATGTTATAAAATTTATACACATCAATAATTAGTAGTGATTAAGAAGGTCGATGCACATTTAAAACACAAAATTTTTATATCTAATTTATTTTATTCTACATATATGGAGTATCCTTTATCCTAACAAGTAAATCACCATATACAAAAGATGGACCTCAACGAAATCTATTACTTAAAATCTGCTAATACGGCTGAACTTATCCATCAATTCATAAAACTAACACATCACCGAACCAAAGAACACCAACACATTTGGTTCATCAATCAATGTATAAATGAAGAACTAACACCTAATTTTATCAAATATAAACTACCAAAAGACACTAATGGTAAAATACACAAATACATACAGAAACAACTACTTAACAATGCACGTTTGAAACACTACCAACTCCTAGATAAACTCAACGTAAAACTCCTCTTCATCTATTATAGACTAAGTGAAATACTACACAACATTGAACTAGATGAATTAATTAAGAAGACACAGTGCAACACTGAAATATATAAATCTAAAGATACTAAATATAAAACTAACAAGATTAACAACTTAAGAAGAAATAAAAATAACAAACTCAACACTCAAGAAACACACATGCAGGTACATAAGTTCTATCCAAGATTCACAAACCTCAGTAATCATACTTTAACACAAGATGAAGAAAACCTCCTTAATAAAGGGCATAAATATGCCCCTCCGATAGAAACAAACCTATCCACAACCGCCATTGAAATGGACAAAGCCATCAGATTCCACCCTAATGAAACAAACTTAAGGAACGAATGCTGCAACTTTATAACAAAAGAAGAGAAGAAAAAAGATAAGCATAGTCAAAAAACAGAAGATGAAAGAGACACTATCAAAGACCTTAAGAAGACATTAAACAAAGAAAACATAATTGTAACCCTCGCCGATAAAGGAGCAGGTTTAGTGTTACTTAACAAAGAATTATATATAGAAAAAACTAATAACTTCATCAACGAAAACCATTTCATAGAAATTAAAAATAACCCTATTAACAAATTCATTAACAAAACAAAAGACACACTTAAACGAAACTCAGACATTATCAAAAAATACAATAATATCAAAATGAATTTACTACCTATGAACCCACAAATCCCTCAATTATATAGCCAACCTAAATTACACAAAACCAATTACCCAATCCGTCCCATCGTCACCTTTTATAACTCACCAACTGAAAAATTAGACAAACTACTTAATAAAATACTCACAAAAGACCTAGCATATAAACCTAAATACACAGTCAACAATTCCAAGGAAGTCACTGATATACTAAAAAACCTAACACTACCCAACAACAACATTATTGTTTCCTTCGACATTAAAAATTTATATACTAATGTAAATATCACTGAATCACTTAAAATCACAGAATACATACTAAAAACTCACCTAACCGATGATATTGAAATAGAACAACTTAACGAACTTCTTACACTCACTACTGAACAAAACTTTTTTCTTTTTGATCAAAAATTTTACAAAATGACAGACGGCCTACCTATGGGTAGCCCCATTGCACCTATTTTAGCAAACATATTTATAGATAAAATAGAAGAAAAAATCCACAAACTAAATTTAGCTATACATATACAAAAATGGATTCGATATGTTGACGACATACTGTGTATCTGGACTGTTCACCATAGAAAAAGAAACTAACAACCAAATTAACTTTCTCGACCTTACCATCATCAAAAATAACAATAGTTTTGAATTCAATATCTATCGAAAACCAACATTAACAGACACATTAATACCATACTATTCAAATCACAGCATGCAACACAAAACCGCAGCCTTCCACAACCTCATTCACAGAGCGTACAATATTCCCCTAACACCTGATAGACTTAATAACGAACTACTTATCATTAAACAACTTGCAAATGCCAATAAATTTCCAGAACATATCATTAATAAATTGATCCATAAAAAAGAACAAACATTGATAAAGTCAACACTTTTTCCTAACCTAACAACACCAGAAAAAGATGACTCAATATACAGATCTTTCACATTCCAAGGTAATATCAACAACCGACTTAACAAACTATTCATAAATGATAACATCACACCTATTCATAAAACTAACAACAAACACATTAATTTACTTAATAACACCAAAGATAAAATCAAAGAACTCGACAATAGTGGAGTATACCAAATTTTCTGTAAACAATGCAAATCCACATATATTGGAGAAACAGGCCGTAAAATTAACACTAGGATTAAAGAACACATAACAAATAGAACAACTTCCAACTTCGGACGACACTTATACGATAATAAACACAACATTGACCAAGAAAAGTCTAAAGTGTTACACAAAGAAAATAAAGGCATCAAACTAACACTTCTTGAAGCACTAGAAATTGAAAAAGCAAGTAAAAACACCGAACAAGTACTCCTCAATGATCAATTACAACTCAACTTCACTCCAATATTCAAAAGTCTAAAATGTTTAACTTAATCTTAAATCATTTGTTTATGTCCACCCTGTATAGATATTCACTCTGTATATACTTTCATAGTAATGTCAATTCAATACCAACCTAAACTTTATTAAAAATAATTACATAACCTAAAAATATTATAACGTAGTTTCTAAATAAGTATTTCAAATTTCATAATAAGTAACAAAACAGATATAAAAATTTAGTGTTTTAAATGCGCATCGACCTTCTTAATCACTACTAATTATTGATGTGTATAAATTTTATAACATGACTAGTAAGCGTATTTATCATTAATTTTATAAAATTGTAACATTTATGTTTTTAGTTTTTGCCTGAAGATGGCCTAATAATAAAGGTTCGAAACATGTCGCAAAAGTAAATCTAATTTATTTTATTCTACATATATGGAGTATCCTTTATCCTAACAAGTAAATCACCATATACAAAAGATGGACCTCAACGAAATCTATTAATATTAAAGAAATTTATGTTTAAGTAAAAAATATGTAAGTAGGTATTGTATTTAATCTTCTAAAACCTCAGAATTCTTATAAAACTATTTCTAAACATTTGTCCCTAACTTCAAAAATTGATCTTTTGACCAATTTAAAGATAAAAGTAAGATGCGGAAATTGTGAGAAAGAGAGAAACGTATAGCAGCCATTTGTTATTTTTTTTTCATACTAACCATTAACTAAATAAAATTTGTATGGTCCTAATCTATATAAATAACTCTGGAAGAGAGCAGAGGTTGAAATAGCACGTTTTTTCCATATTACGATCTCTATGTAAGTGGCGGGTGGCGGTATTTCTAATCATTACATGTATTATCCAAATCCTCATCGCTTTCGAGAAATACCAGGATTTAAGTTTTCTTAAAATTTCACTACGTACTATCGCCATTTTGGAAATTTTTAGAAAAGTGTAAAGTTTTTTTCTAATATTTCGGTTGATCTCATCAGTTTAATTATTGGTACCAGTTATGTAACAAAAATTATATAAATTGCTTCATAGGAAAAAAATACACTAGTTAAAAGTCAAATTTGTTGCAAAACCATTTAATGAAGTTGTTCTGGAATATCTCGAAAACGATTAGGATTTGGATAATGCATGTATAGTGGTTTAATTTGTTGCAAATGAGCTTGTCTATCATCTCCTGAAGGAAATACCGCCACTTACCAGTCACCCTGTATAGTTTTCCTATATTTTTATTTATAACTACTTTGTAAAACTTCTTCAAATGTTTTTAAATAATGGGTGTTAAACATTTAAAAATACTATTTATTATTTCATAACTCGGCCCTGCAAACACCACAAAAATAATTATGTGTTGAAAATATGTACAATTTTCTTGGGTCCTTACAGGTTTGGCACTCCAATTTCTCCCTTTTTCAAATCAACTTCACTCTTCAGCAGAACAAATTCGCCCATTTTAAAATCATTTTCAGTCACCAGTAAATCAAATTCATGTATTAACAAATCAATTTTACATTTTAACTTCACCTTTTTGCAAATGCATTTCAATCATTTGTAAATAAATGTTACTTTTTCACTAGATTTTTTGAAAACCCGACATCAGTAAAAATTAGACAAACTAGTCAAAACCAAAAATAAGTATTGGTGTTTAATTGTTTATTAAATTTACTTTTACCTACTTAAAATGCAAACTGACCTAGATCTGGTTGTACAGTTGGTTCCAGTTGGAAGTAGGACCCAAAAGACTCAATTGTCATATACTCATATACCAATTCGATAGAATGCACCCTTTTCAAGAAAAATATACTTTATAACAATTTCGCTACTTTTGTTCTACTCGACTTAAATGATTAGTCACTTAATGAAATATAGCTATTTTATTAGTTTCAAGAGTTTCTTTAAAATTTAGGGTTAATCGGCCCTTGTACTGACAATATTTCAAGAGTAAAGCTCAGTACCTGCCTTAGGAGTCGAAAACGGACATAAGTATTTTTCTTGAAATTACTTGCACATTCGCCTCCAAAAATATTGCCGGTTAATTTCTGGACACCCTGTATATAATTTTTACGAATTTAATAAATAGGATAGTACAACACAACTATTTATATGGACTAATATCCAGATTCTGGTCAAATCATTTAAGTTTAAAGGCCTTTAAATTTTAATTTGTTATATGGGTTGTAATAGACAATTTCTATGGTTACATTATTTGTGTCTAATTAAAGGCCTTTAATTTTGACCAGAATCTGCCTACAACCCCCAGTATTATCAGCAGACATTTAATTTTAAATGACGTTTAATTTGACATATGTAGTCAATTTTGCAGCTAAATGTCATTTAAACTATATTCAAACTTTATAAAAATAATATATATGTCAAATTAAACCTTATTTAAAATTAAATGTATGTTGATAATACTGGGGGTAAACATAATTTCGTACATTTTGAATATTTATTTGATATGTTTAAATACTTTTGAAGGAAGTATAAATCAAAATTAAAAACATTTGCCTAAAAATAAAATATCACATCACATTGGTCAAAACATTAAAACTGGTAAAAATCAATTTAGACCATTATATAGATTTTTGACCCTTGTCTGCTTTCCGTATCCCCCACCCTCATTTCTTTTCCTATTATTACTTAAATATGTGTTATTATACTATAAGTCAGGTTATAAAATAAATATAGTATTACAGTAAAATCCATTTTTTCGTCAGTTTTGATCAAAACTTAAAGTTTTGGTAAAGTAACCTTACGCGATTGAAAAAAATGGTTACCCTTTTTGAAATTAGCACTAAAACATCAAAATCCGGTGTCAAAATTAAAACAATTTTTATAAAGTAATTTTTGGCAGACCTGTAATTAATCGGACAATAAAAGAAGAAAATAAATAAATGAAAAAAAAAACATAAAATAAAAGACAGAGTTTATGTTAAACTTAGTTACCAATTCATTTGGAATTTGTCAAAGATTCATTGAGTTTACTATAAATATTTTTTAATTAAATCATTGTTGGGTAATGTTTGGAAAATTGTTAGTCCAACCTAAGGAATTTTTTTTTCATTAATACTAATTCATGTTAATTCCTAGAAATTAACAATTAGATACTACAGAACCTTATTGTATAGAGGAATGCAAATTTTCTGAGAATTGGTTAAATCTTTATAAGTTAATGTAAACGTATACATTCACTCCACTTTTAGCAAAAGTCCCCAAAACTAGATGTTTGTGATATTTTTTAATATTAATTTGTTGAAATAAATTTATCGTAATGTTCAATTATTGTAATTAATTTTATGCTTACGTAAGATCAAGATATCAAGATGATACTAAAATAAAAGAACCTCGCCTTAAGAATAAATTAATCCGAACAATAAGGTTTAAACGCTCCTTAAAATTAATTTCATATGGTTTAAAACTGGTCTGAAATAATATTTTTTGGTGGTTATATTTTTTCAAATTTTTCCTTTTTTTAACCTATATTTTTTGTATTTTTCTTGGAATCATACTTTTTAATCGTTAAAAATTTATAATAAATATTTTCACTTAACAAATAACTAATTAATATTTTTCTTCTGTATGTTTTAAACGGTAAAAATGCTTATTTGACACTTCCTGCTCAATTTCATAGTTCCCCTATTAAAAAAACTCCCAATACTAACAATTGGTAATCGGTGTTTAAACAGAAAGGTAATTTAATTTGGATTGGAGTGTCAAGTGGTATTATTAGGGTGAACGCCTTTAACCGTTCAATTATGCACCCCCATAAGTTCATTCTACAGGTAAGCACTAAAAACATGCAGTGGTGCATATCATTAATAACTAATTGCAACTCCGACATGTATAAAGTGTGGGAACCTTACCGTTTATCGAATTTTTTATTTTAACGCATAATTGTGTTTCCTTGATAAAAATTGGAAGTAATGCATAATTTGAAATTCAAACTAATGGCTGATATGGGCGAACAAAAATTACTTGATATTACATAAAAATAAAATTACTATAATAGTTACTAAATATTTATATTTTCTAGTAGGTAGAAAGTAAAAATAAAAATTAGTACAATATTTTACATTTTTCAACTTTTTAGAAATTTGTAATGGGTTTTTATTTCCAACTAAGAACAAAAAATGTTTATCGTTTTTTTTTTTAATTTTTAAAATAAATTGCTTCACTTTAATTTATTTGAATAGGAAGATAAAGGCAGAATACGAAAATTGTTGGCCAATGTCAATAATGTTAAAATTGTGCGATTTTGAGGCAAGTTTTAATTTTGAATCATACAATCAAAAAAACATGTAGATTGTGGATATTGAGAACATTTCAATTCATTATACCAATATCCCAGGAAAAGCATAACATTGGTATTTATTGGTACTAAAATTGAAAAAGCTTTAATAAAATTGTTCAAAAATTTCTTCTGCTAATAACTGTGTTTTCGATGTCGGGAAAACCTATCAGGATTTTAGATGTATAATTCAATAATCGACGAAAGGATTTAGAAAGAGGAACTTTTCTATGAACAAATTTTAAAAGCACTTGATCCAAAACAGTTTTCCTGGAGATTTTCTGTGATTTGATTCATGGTTTGGTGGGGGAATGATTTGTAATCATTTTTATCTTAAAGTTTTCAATTAAATACAGCAGTACTTCCTATTACAATAAAAGTTATGCAAGATTCAATTCTAGACCCAGTATTGTTCACTTTATACATTAATGCTTTTTCTGAATTTCTATTCAATGATTTTATAATAATGTTCTCGGATGATACACTTATAATAACTTCAGGAAATATGATTAATGAAGTTGAACTACCATGCAAACATTAATTTAGCAAATTAAAAGAAAAGTAAAAAATATTTATAAACACTGAAGAACACAAACAATCCTGTTTCATACCAATCAAAATATTTTAAATAAAAATCCTTAAACTATTTTTAATTCAATGCAAGTAAACATTTCCAAGAAAGTGACTGACGCATGATGTGTAGAAATTGAAGATACTCTCTTGATTATTTTTAGACATTTGCTAAGTTTATAAAAATATCTTTGAAATAAATATGAAGTCATTATTTATTAAATACAATACTTTTTATTAACTCCAAACATCAATATGACATCACATCACAACCACTAACTCATTTAATCCAAGAATAAAACTATCTTTTAACAAGATATCGAATGGCAATTTAACCATTTTTGTGAAATTCATAAAATTGTGATTTAATTCTTAAACAAAATCACCATATGATTTATTATAAGCTTGATTTCTTCAATAAAATACTTATCTTGAATAATATATTCTTTTAATGTATTTAAAATGGCATCAAATTTTTCCAGATATGACGAAATTTGTATATATATTTCTTAATTATTTCATGTAATTTTTCCAATAATACTAAAAAGTGCTCTTTTTTAGTGTCATCTTCAATTTTATTTGCTTTCAAGTAAAATTCTAATCTTTATCTTTATGAAGACCACGAATTTGATTCGAGATCGAATTCTTCTATAAGTACTTCTAATTGACATCCTACCGATTGCGCCAATGTTAAGTTTTTAAATTTTATAAAAATATCTTCGTATTAAATATGAATGATGTTATTCGCCTCGAGATAAATGGCGATGTTTATCAATAATAGATCGTTTATCCATTGTTTGGGACATCTTTTAAACGTAAACACCATCTTTTAATTTAGGCTTGGATATATCATCTTTGAAGAAAACATATTTCTCCGAAGTTAGAGCCAGATTATTGTATATTATACTATTATAGGGAAGCTCTTTCTAATGAATTAATTTGTTACTCAAAAGCGACATGTCCCAAGTATTCGACAATTTGAATCTTGTAGTCATCACTTACATCAACTACAAATTTAAACACTGTCCTGTTAATTAATTTTGGAATTGGCTATATTTGCCATTGACCTCGTTCTTTCACCAATCGGAAAAAGTGGAAAGCATATAAAACTCATGCCGAAAAACTGCGACTGTTTCTATTGTGTTTTTGTTTCCAGCTCAAAAGTGACTTTAAAATGTTTCGATATATTTCTAAACTTAAGTCTACTTTATGGAAACAGCTTTACATACCAGATCACAGTACAAACCAACCAAAAACAAGAAATCAGAAATCTTCCTCTCGAAACCTAACTATTATATTTCCTAACTTCAACTCAATTGAAAATGACTGAAAAAAAAACTGGAAAAATATTCTGTCCGCGAATCACAAATAATAATTAATGCGAATCGCTAGAAGGCGCGAGAGTTCGGGTAGAGAACTCATGATAAATCATGAAATCGAACATTACGGGCACCTGTATATCTCTAGTTTCCTCTGACAGATTTTCAATTTATTGCTAATTTTAAGCTATATTAATTAATCATTTAACAGATATTTTGCAACTTTATGCAGAAATAATTACAAGGCTCCAAAGTTAAGATACTTTTAGGACATTATATTTTTTTCGTGCATAGTGATTTTTTTTCCATTTGTCAGAATTTAGTAGACTCTTGAAATCTTGATAGAAAAGGAGTCATAAGTCTAAGGGACGAGCGTTTCCTTCGACAACAAGTTATGAGAAACAGAAACTTCATAAGTAGGTTGAAGGTAGGTCAGCAATGAACTCGAAACAGTCAGAAATGTTAGGATTTCCTCTCTAACTATCAAAAGAAGACTTTAGGAAGCAGCATTAGTCAGTAGGAAGTCTGCAATGCTACTTACTGCAGCAGACAGATTAAAATTCGCTAGAAATCATAAAACATGAGATTTCGACTCTCCAAGAGAAGCATTTAGTACAGAGTCTAGAATCTAGAATGTTCTGGGGAGTAATGTTTTGATGCTCGCAGAACTAATCCGTATTCATCCGAAGTCAATGAATGCTTAGTTCTATCTGCAAAACTTTTTTGCATCATATGTAGGGAATCATTTCATTTTGATACATTTCCATAAATTAATATTGAACATAATTGCAATAGTTTAGTTTCCGTCCAACTTAATTTTTACGAAATGAGAGGCTTTCCATCTCCTATAGTAAACTTATAAATGTATTAAGTATGAAAAATTGAAAGAAAAAAAGCCATAGTTTTCCTAAATTTAAATGATGATTTTTATGTGATTCGATAGTGTGTATCAATTTCACTTGATGTTTTGATTTGGGTGCAATCAGCTGAACGTGGAGCGAGCCGGGTGCATCGTGGTTGTTCCATTTCGCGTATGGAAACACTCGGGTGGGTCTTAGCGTGAAGCTGGTAGGTCAGGGTCGAGGGTAGCTCGGATCACCGGCCATCTGTAACTGTTAACTAACAGTTTAATGTGTGACCGCAGCCGTGCAAATACCGCATCAATCCGATAATCACTATCGACACCACTCATGTGCATTAACATTTCATGCACTTGAACTGCGAGTAATTTTGCTTGACAATTTCAAAAGTAAATTCCTTCAGTTAACACCAATAATTTAATTAAATCTTATCTAAAAAAAGGACAATTATATAAAAATTAATTATGTAATTAATTCAGTTTATTAATTAATGAATTTCCTAATTAATTAAATTAACTGAAAGTTATTATAATTTATTTTAAAAAAATAATCCGGTTATAATTACTTGATATGTTTTGTTTTTACGCGAAAGGTGAAAAAACGTTAAAATGGCGTCGTTTGGAAAATGATGGTAGTGTCCGGGCACGTGCTGCAGGATGTGCGTGGCTTACGGTTCCGGATTCTGATCTTGCCGGTCACTAAACACAAGTCTAAAACAGTTTACGATACGAGATTAACTCTTCTTTGCATCCTCATTTTCTTAAAACTCATGCATTATTAAGATTTCATCCCAGGTGTTTATGTACTTAAAATTTCAAATTTTTACTACTATACAGGGTGATTTATAATTGATTCTAAAAAAATCTTCTACATAATATTTGGAACTAAAATGAGTTAAAAATCATTTTTCTATATATCTTTCTTACAAAGTTGTTTAAGTTCAAAAATAAAAAAATCGAACTGTTGGGTATTGGTTTAATATTTCTTGTCCAGAAATACTTAAACAATAGGAGATTTTACAATTCCATAAATTGCAGATACTAAGGCCCGCCGCACACTGCAACCGACGAAACAGTTTGATACGATTCATTTATGTCGGACGATGACTCGGGGGAGAATTTTATATGATTTTATACACAGATTCCTGGACAGACGCACACTGGACTCGACAGTCACGCCCGACAGCATGGGACAGTTTGAGACTGTTTGCAACCGTCGCGTATCGTCGGATGCAACATGTTGAGACAACTCGAGGCGGAATGTTTCGCCGCTCTGTCACTCGAGTCAAACGTAAATATAGTCAAACATAAATCTCTAGGGTTATTTTCTTCAAATAAAAACAAATGGTAATATAGCACAACAGGATCAATGCGTTCCATACTGCAAAGAATTTTATTTTTGTAATGGATATGCTAAGTACGTCCCGCGACAATTGTCTTCCGACATTATGTCTCGCGACTTTTATCTATGCTCGCGACAGCTTCGGTCAAAAATTTCTGTCTGCCGACATTTTGCCTCGAGACATTTTGTCTCTGGCTGTTTCGTCGGTTGCAGTGTGCAGCGGGCCTAAGTCCATATATGTATGTATAGATTTAGCGATGGTAATACCTTGGCGTCTGTAAGAGAGTACGAACTACCATTTTCGGACACAAATCATGATGTGTTTTCTGGACTGGGCTGACTGAAATTGGAAGCTAATGTTAGACTACATCCACATTTGGCAAAATCGGAAGAAGCTGTGATGGATAATCCTTCAACAAGTACGCAGCTAATTGGGGTATAATTTTACATTTCATAAAATATTGTTTGGCGTACATCAAGAACAGCTACGTTCTTACCACTTCACCCATGCTCAAGCTCTTCTAAATGGAGATTCTCAACTGCGCTTACATTTTTGCGAATGGTATCTTGGACTGGTTGGGAACATCGACAATTTTCCTAGTTTTTTGGTCGAAAGATGCCATCTCAAGATGGTGCGATTATTTGCATAATTATTCCACGGATACTATTAAAAATGCTGCAATTCTGTGCATTATAGGAAAAAGCTTTAAGGTTTGTTATATGGGTTGTAATGGACTGGTTCCGTGGTTACCTTACAGATATTAGCCTGTATTCACCGCCCACCTATAAAATATTTGTATTTTAAAGGAAATTGAATTACACGCGCAATTATTCTTTTTGATTTTCAAAAATCAAAGGCGTTGTGCGCATGTGCACTGCTGAAAATGGCGTATTATTACAGCGTTGCCAGCTTTATGCCCGCTGTTTGTTGTAGGTAGCGTTTAGACAGACAATAACGAACCGAGTTAAATGCTAGGTAACAGTTGTAGGCGCCTACAAGTGACGGGCGGTGAATACAGGCTATTACCTGTAAGGACTTACAGTTTTACACAGAATTACACCATAAAAGCGTATTTAACAATTTTAGTTTCAAAAGTTGTATTTTGGTACTTACAAGAATTGGATATCGTCGTTTTTTCTCAAATTTCGTTTATAACTTCTTTATTTTTGATCGGATCTTTTTTCTATAATTTAATATTTTCTCCAATAGTTGAAGACTTGGGTGCAATTACCGGTCAAGTGCATTTTTCTTGTATAAGTGAAAGCCTTAACCGATTGAGAATTGTGTGGATTTTTTTTTGGGCCCGTCGTTTTGTTTTGATATACATGTGTTTTGAGTAGTGCAACAATGACAGGCAAATATCTACAACATACGTACTACATGATGAAAATCAACAGTCGTTCAATGCATAAAGTTTGTATATGATTTAAAAAACAGTACACCAAAAAAAATAGATGATGCAAGATCAATGGTATCACAAACAAACATTTGGGCGAAGCAAAAACTGAAGAAGAACAGAATTAAGAAAAGATTGATGTAAATAAGAATAAAATGTATTCTTATTAGATAAAAATACAATTCCAAATGAGTGGAAATAAAATACCTTACTGACAATACCACGTTGACAATACTATACTGACAATACCACGCTTAAAATAGTTTTTATTAACAAACTGAAGTAAATTGATAAATATCTTTCTCAGTCATTATATCTCTTTCCAAATATAACTCATGGCTTACTACTTATTCCAAAATAATTTTAATCTCAATCTTAGAAAATGTAACTCGTACCACGCACACGTTTTCGTCGTTTAAGGATTACGATTAGTGTATTTCTAAAAACATTTCGATAATATTCTTACCAGTTGTGGTATTACCATTGAAAATCGTTTGGTTCAAATATCGAACAAGTCCAAATTTTTAAGAAATTGTAAACCGCAATTTTTAATTTAATTTTGCTCACAAATCAATACCACTAATGTCGACGAATAAAAAAAATATTTCTTAATACTAAATCTGTATTATTATCTGGAAAGTTTTTATCGTTTTATCACAAGTTTTAAAATTTGGAGTTGAGCGGTTGTTGCACAAAGGTCTTTTGAAATGAAACCCCTACTAGTAAAAATTTTTGAAAAAATCGCTAGAAAACTAAAATTAATAATAAATTGGGGTTGACACGATGATTTGGACTAATGTTAATTAGAAAAAAATTCATATGTAATTTCTTACGTTTTTTGTTAAAAAAATGGAAAACCCGCTTCTATTTTAGTATAGTTGCTTCGGGACGCTTAATTTGACACCAACTCAACTTTAAAATTGAAATTGAAAACGAACGCCAACCCAAAATTGTTCTTCAGCTGTCATTCTGCATTTACAATTCGGTTCGCTTGGTGAGAAGATACTTTTAGGAGTCTAAATAGAATAAATAAATATAAAAATGAATATAGTTTTGTGTAACTCAAATCTAGTTATTTTTTCATCAAGCACTTTGTAACTTGGGACTTGACTACTATAATCGAAAAGCAATTTCAATTATAATTCATATCTCTTAGAGAATCTTTTTCTACATAATCAAAGTGAGATTAGTATTAATATATCTTTATTGAAGAATAATTTTTATAAGTCCATTTCCGGTTTAGGAGATGTTGAGTGTGCTGACTCGTGCTCAGATCTCCGGAGTTTGCCTCGGAAGGCACCCACCCGTGTGAATTTGGTCCGCTTGATGGCCCCCGTTACTCCACTTGGGCCGATGACTCCTTAACAATATATTACATCTAACATTATGATAACAATACCTCACGTCACATTTACGTATAATAAGGCACGAGCCAAAGTACTCTTGCTTCCTGCCCGCGAGCGAGTTTAATATGCGGCACGCGTGCTTACTTATTTCTTTTAATTATTAGAAGAAAAAACAGAAGTAGCAATTTTTTTACTGAACTAGGTATAATAAATAAGGTAATGTGTTCAAAAATGAATCACTTTTTTTTCTAAGATAGTTCACTCCAATATTGATAGTCGTAATGGTTTGCAATTTGATTGATAAAAAGTTTGGTATTTTAACTTTAACCTGGATCTTTAGTATATCTTCTAAAATTATATAATAAACATTTTTTGTAGAATTTGCCTGATGATGTTTATATGTTGAAATAAACGAAGCCGGTTGCAAATACGTATTTTTATTTTATTCTATAAGGAAGTATATATTGGAAAATATCAACCCTTCGGTTAATAATAGTAGAAGTTATATCTTAATAAAACAATAAATCAATTTGATTCACTGTTCAACATGGAATGTACAAAGTGAATCAATATACAGGGTGTCCCGTAATTACGTGGACAGACATAGTAGATCATCGTGTTTATCACCTGAAATTAAGGTGACAAGTTCCTCTAATACTTTGCCCAAAAATGCTTCCCTGCAAAGTTACACCCAGTTAAAGTTCAATTTAAAAAAAATTAAAATCCACATAACTTTCTTCCTATGAAGCTATCTCGATAAATACCGCCATGGGGGGCTAATTTTTCGTGCTTTATGATATGGTATACTAATTTTGCATTTTCTCATTCATTTACTATCAGTTTACCTAAACTTAGAATCTAAGATTTACCACAACTTTTTCCGTTGTCACTTTTTTTGCAATTTTAACTGATACTCCCTAAATAACTTACTATGAAAAAGGTATACTTCTTTACAATCGCTAAATCCAACCGATTTCGAGATAATCTCAATTAAAATTTCAAAATAAAAATAACAATTTGCTTTCATTGTTAAATCAAGTAGGCCATCCCCTAAATACCATTATTAATAGAATGTATGATTGAATATTATTTTAGAAGATGATTGAAAAATACAAAAGAGCTGCTCTATTTGTGTGATAAAATCGTAAAAACGTTTTAATTTCTTTAAAAATATTAAATATTAATTTCGGCCTACTTGATTCAATAAAAAAATAATAAATTTTACAATAAATGATGAAACTTTAATTGAGATTATCTTTAAACCTATTAGATTTATCGACTTTTGACAGGTATACCTTTTTCTTAATAAATTATCTGTCTTATGAGAAAATAAGTTGAAATTGCAAAAAAAGTAACACCAAAAAAAGTTATGGTGAAACTTAAATTCTAAGTTTAGGTTAACTGGTAGTAAATGAATAAGAAATGGTAAAAATACAATATCAAATTATAAAGTAGCCCCCTATGGCGATTTTTATCGAGTTATCTCCATAGAGAGAAAAGTTATGTGGGTTTTTATTTTTTGAAAAGTGATATTTAACTGGCTGTAACTTTGCAGGAAAGCATTTTTGGCTGAAGTGTAAGAGGAACTTGTCATCTTAATTTGAGGTGATAAACCCGTTCTACTATGTCTGTCCACGTGATTACGGGACACCCTGGATATGTTGAGCAGTGAAACACTTTATTATACAGAGGGGTGCACAGAAAACGGCCAACGATATTTCAAATTAAATGGTTTGAAGAATACTACTATTAGATAATAAAAGATTAATTTTATTTTTGAAAACATCAGAGGAGGAGGAGGCGACTTTTCTATTTCAAACGGCAACATATTTTTTCAATTGAAAAAACCCATTAACAAAAATAATCTAAACCAATTATACCAATAATTTTTTTTAAATTATTTCATTTTTATTATTTTTTTCTTATTTCTTTAATTTTTTTTATTATTGTTAATTTTTTTAAATTAATTCAATTTTTTTTATTGAGTTTTCAGTTTTTTTTATTTTTCTTAAGTTTTGTTTTTTAATTTATTATTAATAAATTAAAAACAACTTTATCAAGGTAACAGCATATTCATCTAAATGTGAAATGACCCATTGTGAAACTATACCTTTCGGGATAAGTTAAATATTAAGTATACTTCTACATAATGATGTCAAAAATTTAATTTAAAAAGTATTTTTTATGTTTTAGCTATTTTTGTCAAATAAATTTAACCGTTGCTTAGCTACAAACGCAAAACAATGCTTAATTTGCTGGCTTCACCCCGTGGATAAATAAAATATGAGGAAATGCAGCCTTTTGATTGGGTACCGCTCGTGACTTTTGGATTTATTACTCACGGGGCGAAGTTAGGTAGCTAGTTTTCTAAACAAGAAACGTGTTAGTATTATTCAATAGTCGTCGATAATTATAGTATATTATTCAACGAACGAGAAATGACACGAGCCGGTAGGCGAGTATCTCGTAATAGGTCTGAGTGGCTATTTTCTAGCGAGTAGATACTATACTTATTCCAGGAATTTTTATTTGACGGCCCTTTTATGCAAATTTGTTGAGGTTATTTTTCGCAGTTTTGACATTTCTTAATTTCTTCTATGTAAATTTTATTCTGTGGTTAACATTATCCACAATACGTTGCTTATTTCCCAATGGGTTGGCCATTGCAGGTCTGTGATTGGTCCGCACACGGTTCGAGCAAATTTAATGATGTCAAAAATTTACTAATGAATTTCATTACTTATCAGAAAAATCAAACTTAATGAATCGTTTATTCAATAGTCAGTAATTTATTAAAACTTTGCTCTCATTTTCTTAGCCATATGTGTTGGAACAAAAAACAATCTAGAGCAGATAATTTAATATTTATCCGCCCGGCGCACGCACCAAAAGTAGAAGTTTTTATAAATTCACGAATAAAAACCTTACACCAACTTAATAAATCTAACTCATATTATTTATAATTTTTTTTTCCTGAAAAAAAAACAACTTGATTATTACTGCGTACAATCTTCAAGTTCCAAACAATACTATTATAAGAGGATAAAGATTCAAATTAAATTGCAGCAAATTTAGCGGTTTATTTTGCAAGGATTGTACCAATATGGGTACAGATACAAAAAAAAGAAAAATTGAATGTGAAAGTAAAATGATTTCTTAAGGGCCGTAGAAAGCGATATTTTTTAATTTTAACTTTAAACACCCCAAAATAAAATCTCCAATAATGCAAAATAATTGAGTTTTTAACCTTCCATTTTTACAGCTAAAATGTTATAATTTTAAAATTTTCTTCTTCGAGGGCCCTAGAATATACTATTATTTAACTAATGCAAAAAGAAACCTTAAAAAAATGTCAAAGATGCGGATGTAATTTGTGTAAAATGATACCCATTTTTACAGTATAAATTCCTGATATTCGCTTCAAAGTTTAAAGAATTTGATTATTAATAATAGATTCTTTTTTCCATTGTTTGGGACATCATTTTAGGAGTAAATAAAGTCAGCTAACTTGCGAGGATTAGAAACTAATATTTCTCGTCCCATTTGACTCTCTACCGCCTTAAAATTGAGACATTTTTGGAGCATAAACAGGTTCATTTCTAAGGTTAAAAAACACAAAAATTGTAGGTCTACTTTTTTTATTCAAAAGTTACAGCACTATTTAAATTTTACTTTATTATTAACTGAAAGGTGAGTTTCAATTAAATTAATCACAGCAATATGAATTCCTGTGTTGTGTATACTATAATTTGAGGGAGTATTAAATTTGAAAATTTAGTAAATAAAAACATATGATAAGAGTGTTCTTTTTTACTCCGTGAATTTAATTTACTAACATGTAACATTAAAATCTGAGTAAATTGAAAGTAGTATTTATTAGTTGTTACAACATTGTGGGCTAAGAGTAGAAGCTTGTGAACAGCAAAAAGGAGGACATTTTGAGAGTATATGTTTATATATATTTTTGATTTAAAGAATTTTATTTTTTGTTTTACAGTTTACAAATCTTATAATACAGCCAACTTTACTCTTCCAAAATTTGTGCATCTTGTATATTAGATTACTTATACAGGGTGTAACAAAAGTAACGCATAATAACCGTAAGTTTTTAATTTAAAGAGTAACATAAAAAAGTTAAATACAGAAGTTTTTCAGTTAAAATTATTGCATATTTTGGCATTCCTAGTTTTTCTACATCTTTCTTCATTTTGTTTCTAGATCAACCAACTTTTGTTTTTTTAAATAGCATTAATGTGTTTTCTATGCAAATTTTAAAAGAGCGCGTTTTTCTGTTTTGGCAATGCTATTTTATGATTAAAATTTTGAAGAAAAATTAAGGGTTACCATTTATAAACCCGAAAAACATTATTTGGGTTGCAAATATCATTTTGAAGAAACAATTTCTTATGAACTAGTATTTTTTTCGACTCCATATGAAGTTAATATGGCAATATGACGTAAAATTTTATAAATCTTTGTAACTTTTTAAGGAATCGAAAAAAGTTAAGGTGCATAGAAAACTTTTTCTTCAGAATGATATTTACTATCAAAAATAATATTTCAGAGTTAATAAAAACGACCCTTAATTATTTTTCAAAATTTTAAAATTAAAAATTTAATTTTTATTATTATAAAATAGCATTGCCAAAAGAAAAACCAGCCCTTTTAAAAGATACAAATAAAACATACTGATGTTATTTAAAAAATAATAGTTGGTTGCTCTAGCAACAAAATAGAGAAAGTTATACAAAAACTAAAAACATCAAAATATATCCTGCAAAAATTAACCGAAAAACTTTTGTATTTAACATTTTTATGTAACTCTTCAAATTAAAGTTACAGTTATTATATGTTACACCCAGTATAGTGTACATTTAAGTTTTCTGAATATTTATTATTTCATTGTTTTTAAAATTATAACAGAATATTTTTTTAAATATCATACTGCATAGAGTGCATTTCTAAATATATTATGTCCATTACTCTATTGAATTGATTTTTTGACCATTTTTAAGACAAAAACATGGAATATATTTTTTTGTAAAAATTAAATCCTTTTGAGAATTATGGAGAATATATTTTTACATCAACTTCGTCTAATATTTTAGAAGAGTTAATTTTCTAAAATCACAAATAATCACTCAAGAAGACACTTAAAAGTTTTAAAGAAAACTATAACAACATTTTAGAATATTTTTCGTTGACGAAAACTAACAAACTCTATGAAGAGGTTTTATGGGATAACGGATAAACGTGTAAAAATTTTACAAAGAATATACAGAGTGTAACAAATGCAACGTATAACTTTTTATTTTAAGAGGTTACAAAAAAAGTTACTAAAGTTTTTAATTTTATTTTAATGCATGTTTTGATAATATTGGTAAAACGAACAGATTTTTTTAAGTAGCGCCTTTTTTGACTATATGCTATTATCATAATAACAAATTAAATAAAAGAAAGTAAGTGTGTCCCATTTTATAACCCACAAAAATTTATTTCGATGGTAAATACCATTCCGAACAAAACCTTTCGTATGGACAAACTATTGTTTTTAATTTAAATAAATAATAAGAACGAAGTACATTTTCGCATAATAATTGAAATTGTTACCGAAACTAGGCATCCAAATATTTTAATGTTACTAGATTTGTATACCTTGAAATCCAACTAAACTTCATTTCTGATCCTTTATTTTAATCAAAGAACCTCTCAGCAGCTTTATTCTTGGGTATAGTACTTAAATAATAAAAAATAAAAACTGAAAATAAAATTACAATTTTGTAATTTTGTTGTTTTTTTAAACGTTGCTGAAGTACTTCACTGCGCCCAACTGTGTTAAATTTAGGTTTCGTACTATGCAAATCACCACTACGTTTCCTAGCTGCCTAATAACTAGTCACAAAAAAGTTGTCTTTTTCAAGTTAATGTCACCAATCGATATATTTCATTCGGAGAAATTTTACATCGTGCTTTGATTAATTTTTGAATAAATTTGCTATAAAGTAGGAGTGCTTTAAGGATCCTAGAAAATAGTCTTACTGTTAATATTCCGCATTATAAATATAAGA
The DNA here is from genome assembly GCA_963971135.1 of Stenus bimaculatus. Taxonomy (NCBI): domain Eukaryota; kingdom Metazoa; phylum Arthropoda; class Insecta; order Coleoptera; family Staphylinidae; genus Stenus; species Stenus bimaculatus. The sequence goes on from OZ020180.1 coordinate 31,841,041, forward strand.
TAGTTTACGAGTTATCGCTAAGCCCGTAGCACCCATGCTTTAAAAATCACTCAGAAGATATCTCAAGTAGTAATTTTAGGTCGAGTTTTTACGTAATTTAAGTTGTATAAGTTATCGTGTCCTATTAAATTTACGTGTTTACGACGTAAAGTTTATGTGGTAGTTACGTATTTGGGGAAAATAGTTGTTATGGGGACGTAAATTTTCCTTATAATTAGACCTATAAGTAAAATACTAATAAGTCAATTAAGTCAAATTTACGTAAAATTTAGCGCATTTTTCCTGAATATTATATTGAATTGTAGAAAAAATATTCGGGTATAAATTCTAACCTCATTTTATGAAACAATTTTGACGTTTAATGCGAAAGCAAACTGGTACCAACTAATTAAAATTTGTGTGTCGATTCTGTGCAAACCAGTAAGCTCTTTCAGAAAATACATGTAGGCTGCTAACCATAGAAACCGTCCATTACAACCCATATAACAAACCTTTCTTGTAAGGACTAACAGTTTTATCCAGAATTGCATCATTAATTAACTGGAGTATCAAAATGAAAGCATGCATAATATTTAAGTTTTATGATGGTATAATATATCATTTTCGGAGAATTAAAATTAGTTTTAGCGAAGATTTTTTTTACTAAGAAACTTAACTACAATTGTTCCAAAAACAAACTTATTTAGTTTTATTTGTTTTCCTTTTAAAACTTTGCACTCTTCGTTATTAATTTAATTTAAATATCATGAAAGCTCATAATAGTTGCACTTGATTTATACTAATGCTTTCATTTAGCAAGAAACAGTAATTTATAATAATATTTCTTACATAAGCTAAACAAAATGTTTTAAATATGGCTTCGTTGACAAAACTTTACCTTATAGAAACTTTTCCCAATTTTAAATTATTACGATTTAGTGACCAATAAGTAAAATAACTACCAAACTTCCTACTTATTTACTTTATAGTATTTTTTCGGTAATAGTCATTGCTAGGTCAAATTAAAGTAAGTTTGCCCTAACTTTAACTTCTAACACTATTTTTCAATAAAGGCGAAATCAGGTAAAAAAAATAAGGAAATTTTACTTTTCATTTTCCTTAAATCTAACTTTTAAGAAAAAATTCCTAGGAGTAATAAGTTTGATCAAATAGTGGTCAATTTATTCGCCCAATTCAGTGCCATCAAAGTTACTATTTACCATAAAAATTAGGAAGTAAAAAAGTAGGAGATTTTTTTTATTGTGATAAAAAGTAAACAAAATATTTTGTATCATCCGATTTAAAAAAAAATAGTTTGTTGTCCCTCCTGCTCCATTGACACCATTGATTTCAATATCCTAGAATAACCCAAACTTTCAATTTATTAATTTTAAAAAATAGTATTCATTCTAATGACAATTCGCAGAATTTAATTAATTAAAAAAATTATTAATTGCATAATCATGTATTCTATTCTTAAATAGCAAGCTTAAAATTCAGAAATATTGCAATCACATATTCTCCTCTATCCGTTGCTTTACCCCAATTATCCACTATATCTATTATCACACTTTCACAAGAACGGATTTTTCACTAAAACATTATTCTCTTCACAGTAATTCATGAGTTGCTTTTTAACTACAGTTTCTAAAAGGTTTTCATATTGTGGAACCATATTAATAGGTCTGAAATCACTACACAATCTTGAATTCTGTACTTTTTGGATCAGTATAATAGTTGATGTTTTCCATGCATCTGGAAAGACACCTACTTCTAGTGATGAATTTATTAGGTTTAGAAATTTATGACCTATGATTTCAAAACAATCTTTTAGAATAGTTGTAGAAATTCCTTCATCAGTCCCTTTTTGCGGCATTTCTTTTATTATTTTTCTTAAATCTTTCATCTCTATTTTTGTAAACGTCTCAAAATTTTTGCAATGATCAACATAAACAGTTACCTTATTATAATTAATTCTTGTCTTAATACTTTCAAGGATTTCATCTATACTAGTGTTTCATTTCTAATATTTTTAAATTCCTGCCATATAAATCGATTATTTCTATTTACTGCTTCTTTATATTTCGTATGCATTTCCTTTATTTTCTTTTTGATATTTAAGTTAAACCATTTATTAGTACAATATTGTTCTTCGATGTACACTTCTTCAATCGGACATAAGATGTTTACAATATCAACTATTGAGTTGATAGTATTACTGGCTAATATATTCACATCAGTCGTATTGTTATCACTTCTTTCATTTTCTTCTTCTAATTTTTTTTAGATCTTCTGTTGTGTAATTTCTTGTGTTTGTGTATTATTGATATATCTTCTTATTAGTATTTTCTTTCTTATTAAACGTTACTTCAATGATGTTGTGTTATCTTTGGTGTCATTAGTACAGTACTAATAGTACTTTATGTTCTAAATTTATTAAAGGTATTGTAATTATTAAATCAATTATTGTTTTACTTCTTTATATATATTTACTATATCTGTATAATCCTCTATATTTTGAATCATTCATTCTTCGTAGATAATTTTTTTGAGTCTGTCAGCATAATAACTTGGTTTACTTACATCCATATTGAAATCGCCTATTATTATAGGTATATTTTTTTGGCAACAAAAATTTTTTATTTTTAATAATTTCACTTATTCTATCTAGCAATGCAGCATCATTTTTTTGTGGATAGTGGTAAATAGTTGTGATCATGTACTTCACTTTATTAATATTTACATTTATCGAAAATTCACTGATATAGTCTCCTTCTTCTTTGTTTATTATTAATTTATATTTAATATTTTCTTGAATGTAAACGCTTATTCCTCCCGTTCGTCAATTTTTTGTTAGTGTTTTATCTATATTATATCCTTTAATTTTTATTTCATGGTCATATACACATATTTTCATCTATGTGGGTTTCCGTTAGGCATATTATTATTGGTTTGCTCTTATTTATTAATTCTAATATTTGGTCTTTATTATTTAAATATCCTTGGCAGTTAAAATATATTAGGTGCTGATTTTTATTATTTTTCTTAAATTGCTATTGTGTTTCTATTTTTCTATTTACTATTTTTTGATAAACTTCACCAGACAAATCCCAGGCACAATGTTCTATCTTCAAATCAAGATTACATTTATTATTTGTATTTATGATATTTGAGCACTTTACTTCCTCACTATTGCATTCCTCTTGTTTATGCTTTCCTGCGCAAATCGGGCAGTTTAGATCTCGGCTTGTGCATTGTTTTATAAAATGACCATAATTTTGACAAGTCAAGCATCTAATTATTCCATAGTCTTCGTAAATTTTGCATTTGTTCATCCAATATATAGATACTCTCTATTCATTATTATTTCAAATATGTCTTTATCCATTTGTATGTATACAGGGTGTCCCTAAAAGTCTGTACAAAATAATACCTCATACTCGTGAGACCAAAATATGACGATTTAACCAAACTTATCTCTATCCAAAAGTTCTTCGTTAAGGCGCTACAAACCAATAAAGTTCTTAAAACTATTTTGTTTTTTTTTTAATTACTAAAAATTGGTTCATACGATCATAACAAAATTTGGTATGTGGCTATGTATTGAAAAAAGGTATTTGTAGACAATTTGTTTTTACTTTTTCACGTTATGTAAGTGGTCAAAAATAGGTCATCGACATGCAGATTTTCTTGTAACTTTTTAATGGCCGAATAAAAATTCACAAAACTTTACTTGTAGCTAATCAGAGTAATTATAAACTTTTTTTGTCTTTTACAAAATTCTTCTAACTCCTTTATTTTAGACAGAAAAAAATATTTCCATGTGGTGCATAACCTAACTTTAGAAAAATATTTAAATTTTTCGCCAAAAGGTCTGTACAAAATAACACCACATTTTCTTGAAGCCAAAATAAAATTATTTAACCAAACTTATTTTAATCAAAAAGTGCTTCGTTAAGTGTCTAGTGACCTTGAAAAATCGTATCTTTTTAAATAACTTTCATGGTCAATACAGGCTTAAGGAAGCACTTTTGGATAAAGATAAAAGTGGTTAAATCGTTCCATCAGGAATATACTGTGGTAATTTGTACAGACCTCTTAGCGAAAAATTTTAATATTTTTTCAAAGTTAGGTTAGGTACCACATGGAAATAATTTTTTTCTGCCTAAAACAAAGGAGAAAAATTTTATAGGAGACAAAAAAAGTTAATAATTACACTGTTTAGCTACAAGTAAAGTTTTATGAATTTTTATTTAGCCATTAAAAAGTTATAAGAAATTTTCCATGTCGATGACCTCTTTTTCACCACTTACATAACGTGAAAAGGAAAAAACAAATTGTCTAGAAATACTTTTTTCCATTACATAGCCACATACCAAATTATGTTATGATCATATGAGCCAATTTTTAGTAATTTAAAAAATACAAAATAGTTTTAAGAACTTTAATGGTCTGTAGCACCTTAACGAAGAACTTTTGGATAGAGATAAGTTTGGTTAAATCGTCATATTTTGGTCTCAGAAGTATGAGGTATTGTTTTGTACAGACCTTTCAGGGACACCCTATATATTAAATTTGTTGTTAATATTTTTTCCTATTTTGTTTATTTTTATATCTTCTGATTTTATTTTTAATTTATTCTGTTTAATTATATTCATTATTATATTTTCAGTATTGTCTTCTGGTTTAATTCCTATTATTTTTATTTTCTAAAGTCTTGTTTCTCTTGGCCGTTTTATTTCATACTTTTCCCACATTGCACTATTTAGATTTGTTTCCAAGTTGACTTTGTCTTCATCTGAAATGCATTTGATGATCACACCCCCTTCTTTGATATGTTTTTCAATATTTAAAACTTAAAATTTAAAAAAAGATGTATGCTTAAAAATCATTCTAGGTGAAGGAAATTAAAAAAAAAAAACAATGTCAAGCTTCAGAAATTGTAACAGTGACTGAAAGCAAATAATTAAAATATTTTTTTATAAAAAAAAGAGAAAAACTAAAAAGCCACAGGCCTTATATGTTATTCCCTTTACATTAAAATACTGTTTATAGTAGTAGAAGTTTTTATAAAATTCAGATGCTAATTTTTTTTATTTAAAAAAATCACATCACAAGCCTACTTTTGCCTTAAATTGTTTTAAACTATGTATACAAATATGGAATCAATAATAAAAGTTATTTCCGGTATAACCGATAGTTATATTGAAAAAAATAATTAATAAAACGTATATTTACAGTCAATATTATTCAAAAGTACCTATTTTTATTTTTAGTCGAAAAATATATTTTTAACTTTTGTTTATTGCTTAAATCTTAAAAGGTTTTAATTTTAAAGAAAAAAAAATTATAGAAGTGTTCCCACTTTTGAAAGTTCTAAAAATATTAAATATTGTGCAATCAATTTTTGGGTATATCAATTATTATTTTTATAAAGTTTAAAATAGTTGAACATGCAAAAAATGCTATTTTAAAGTTTGGGTTAAATATTATAATTTTTAAGTAACTTATGGCAAAAACTTGATTCTGATTACTTTTTACTGATTTTCGATTTCCTATAAGTGCAATTAAATTTTCATAAAAAACTGTAGATGTGTAAATTGCCAGTACATTATAGAGAATGCACCATAGCTTCTTTTTAATTAAAAGCAAATTTATTCACCTCTTCCAGTAAAACGTAAGGAATAAAAAAGGCAGCGAAGATCGTAGATTATTTATTAATTACAACGGTCGGCACGAGCTGTTACGGTAGTGAGCTCCAACAACAGCAAACCACTTCGTAATTTCGCAGCTGAACTCAATTGTGTTTGGTGCGTTTTAGAAAATTGTTATCATTACCGAGATATTAAATTAGAATCGCAATTATCGTTCCCGGAAAGAAACTACTTCATCGATACGTTATACATTCTATGGAATTGTCATCTACATGTGACGCGTTTTATGCAAGACTTTTATCAACAATGCCCAGACGTATTTATTGTCTGCATTAAAGAGCTAATAAGCATAAATTCTTGAAAGTTTATTTTCCACAAAGACGATTTAATTAAAAATTCTAGGAGGAAATTGGAGTATAAATTTATTTATGCACTAAATAAGTTTATTTATTGCACAAAAATTACTTTTTAGATGTAATCGAAATTGTAAACAATGCGGTTTTACTAGTTCACTCTTTCAAGTCAAATAAGTTAAACAAATTAATTAGAGTGAAACTAAATTATTAATTCATTCATTTTGAATAATAATAATAACGAGGAAACCTTTTACTGCCATATAAATTTTAGGAAGTTTATGTAGTATAGTAAATTTATACAATCTCTGTGGTTTTAGTATTTCTGGTAATCCTATAAACTTTTGTCCGATTTTGCTTCATAATGGCACAATTCTATGCAAATCTGTAAGTCCTTACAGATTTTTGCCTGTAAGGGCTTACAGTTTTGCTCAGAATTACACCATGAGAGAGCTATGGTTGCTATTAACTAAGTTCGATGATTATTTTTAAGATTTGTTGTTTTGTTATTTTTGTGATATTTTAGAGATCATCACAGTATTTGGTTTCAATTTTATTTTTAATACCAATCGGTCGAATTCGCATTTTTGTGTAAATTTGATTCAAGAATACTCAGTGACGGATCCAAAGGGGGATCGCAGGGTGATTTCAATCCCTGACAAGATATATTAACTAAAGATACCCTTTTCAAGATTTAAATTAATTAATTTAATTTGTACCCCGTATGTTTTTTGAGAAATTATCTTTTTTCTAAAAATCTAAAATTTCAGTTGGGATTTTGCACATCTTTTCCAGAACTCAAAAACAAAACTTGATAACAAAATTATTCTTTTTTGGCCTAAAACCTATCTAAAGTCCTTTCTAAAAACCTATAAAAATTAGTTTAATTAGTAAATTTAAAGTTTTTTAAGAATTTATTATTTAAATATTTTCCAAGATTCGTTATCTTAATCAATAAGTTTCTTGAAACTATTAGCAACAGCAAAGTTTTATACCAGAAACATGTAGCACCTAGATGTATTTAAAAAAAAAAATTTGTAGATTAGTTGTCCCATAATAAAATCATAATGTTTTAAGTATTTGGCAAAATTTGGGAACAAATCCGGTCCTAGAGTTCATTTAAAGATCAATATATTAGGTATTGTCCCAAAAATTATTCAATTGATGCGAATCCACATCAGTTGAATTCTTTTAAAGACTTTCAAACGTTTTATTGAAATATACCTACGGAAAGAAAAATTCATTCCTTAAATCTTGAAATCTCTACCATTTTTATACCCCGTATAGTTTTTCAGGAAATAACTATTTTCTAAAAAATCAAAAATTTCTGGACTAAATTTAACACAAAACTGAGATTTTACACGTTGTTCAGAAGTCAAAAACCAAATGGATAACAAAAATATTATTTTTTGGATGAAAACTTATGTAAAGTGTTTTTAGGATTTCATTATTTAAATATTTTCCAAGTTTTAGATTTTAATAATTTTCTTGAAAACTATAAAAATTATCAATACCAAAATCTTAAATTTTTATTTATTTCTCATATTAATAAATTAATTGATAGTGCGGCGGCTTTTTGATGTGCTTAATACCTTGCTGATGGAAAATCCTAGGATCGCCACTGTGAATACTATTAAAAAAAACAACTTATCAAAACCTAATAATAAAAAAATGCGCTTGTGTTTATCACCAATTGTCTCATAAAATATCCCTTACAACCAAGATAAAAATCCATGAAAGTGAGTAAACTCATGTTTTTGCTTATTGGGGTTAAAATTCTTCTTGGCAATCCAAGATAGATTTTGAGGATCCAGCATTGAATCCTACGACAGTTAAATTCTTGAAAGTGCTGAAGGAAAAAAATATCCCTGGTAATATTTAGTTATCTCTGAGCGTCCTTGCATGAGAACCTGCTCTATCGTCAATCTAACCAGATGCCTGATCAGAATCTAGAGTTTGTCAATCTTGCAAATACTGAAGTAGCCGTAAGTGGTAAACTTTTCTGATTCTTGAGAACCCATTTTATCTTTTAAGGTGACCATATCCTGGTAGTACGAGAGTGCACTCTTGCCGTTTAAATGACTGAGTCAAGGTGGAGGTTCCAGCTACCCGTACACATGCGGAAGTATTGGATCCACAGCACGGCAGTTGGCCCTCTATCTTCAATTTCCTTCAGGACTTTCGAGAATTTAACTTTTACAGGATGCAATGCTGAATCCCCAGAATCTATTTTGAATTAGTAAGAAAAATCTATGATTGTATCCAGTGCAATCAACTCCTCTTCTTTTACCCACAAGATTTTAATTACCACCCAAAGTAGCGCAAGCAAAACTAAGCCCACGTACTTATTTTTGACAATTTGATAAATAATATTATCAACTCAAAAAGCGAAGAGGATTTGGAACAAGTGTAAAAATTACTCAAAATACACATGATAATCAAAAAGCAAAGTAAAAAAAGAAAAGAAAATGTTGACCTAGTGAGAGAAGATAATGAAATGCATAAAGAAGATTGTGATAAATATGAAGGCAAAAAAGATGAGAATCGTAATAGTCATAGTAACGAAAGTACTAAATCAGTGGAAAAATTATACAGGGTGTCTCAGACCACCCGTATACCCCTTTTATTTTGAGAACGCCTTGTCGTACATGGCTGAAATAAAAAAAAATATTACCAAAGCAAATCCGAAGAATGTATTTGTGCACTTATTTTTTTCCGGAATAATCCAGAAGTGCCCGGAACCGGAAGTAACTTTCGATTTTTAAATGGGTCGAGTATGGTATCGTTTGAAAGGTCTTTTAAAAAGAAACAACTTTTATTAAAATATGTTTTTAATATCTTTCATAATTAACAAATTAAACGAAAAACAAAAGCAAACTAGTGACAAATGGTTTCTTAAATTATGGAAAAATTAAAACACTACCATCATCCTCAATGGGTAAGGGTAGAGGCAATTATGATTTTTTAAATGGAAACAAGTATTTTTTGCTTCGCTTGTTAAAAATAATCAACAACTTTTTTAGGTTATGTATTTACCTTAATTCAAAAAATAAAAAAAGGTGATTATTTTTAACGAATAAAGCGATAAACGCAAAAAAGAGTTTCAATTTAAAAAAATCTCTCTCTTGCCCATTTGCGGATGATGGTAACGATTTAATTTTTCCATAATTTAAGAGACCAATGGTCACTTGTTTCCATATTTTTTTTCGTTTAATTTGTTAATTATGCAAGATATTACAAAAATATTTTAATAAAAGTTGTTTCTTTTTAAAAGACATTTCAAACGATACCATACTCGACCTATGTTGCCATTTAAAAATCGAAAGTTACTTCCGGTTCCGGGTACTTCCGGATTGTTCCGGAAAAAAATGAGTGCACCTATGGATTCTTCGGGTTTGCTTTGGTAATAATTTTTTTTATTTTAGCCTTGAACGACAAGGCGTTCTCAAAATAAAAGGGGTGGATGGGTGGTCTGAGACACCCTGTATATAAAGTTGTTAAAAGAAATAAACTTTGTCAAGAGGTTTTTTGTCGGGGGTTATTTGCCGGGGGTTTTTTGCACTGGGGGTAATGTCCAGTGGGTTTTTATAGAAATAGATACACTAGAAGCTTCCAAAGCGTTCAAGAAATTCATTACAAGAGTAATACGAGCCATTCAATAATAATTCCAATACTTACTTCCTTTTTAAATCTTAAATAATTTAATATTTTAACTTCAGTTGACAAACAGTTAAATAATTTTACACACATAACAATGAAAGAATTATGAAAAGTTTCTGTTCTGTGCATATTTTTTTGCGAATATCTAGTGTCATAATTTTCATTTACATCTACAACACCCTTATATAAATTTAAATTGTTTTTAAAGAACAATAAACATTTGTATTTACAGGGTGTGGTCACTCTTACGGTGCACATTATTGGGATCTTGTGAACCTAAAGAGTTACAAAGTGTCTTAAATTAGAACAAAGTTGCCCCTCTTCAAAGTCCTTTAGAATCTATTTAGAAATCCGAAATATCTTTCTATAGTCCTGAAATATGAAAAATCTGAAATTTCGCATTTTTGCATTTTCGCTTTCTTTCCATATTTTTGTAATCGCTTAATTTTTTCGATTGCAATTTAGCAGTTTTATATAATTTGACATTCTCTATCGATTGACCTTAAGAAGAAAATTTTAGGTTAACTAGATTTCATATATGTATACACAATTTCAGATCGCAAGGGATCCACTTACTCCAAGATTAACACCATTTACAAATGTCCAGAACTAGAGTTCAATATTCAAATGCATGTGCACAAAATTTCATTAAAATTTTTTTACAACTTTGACTGCAATAAAATATATCTATGTTAATATTTATTTATTTTTAGGTCAACTTTCTCCAGTTAATCGTTGTCGGTCGAATTTTCAGTCACCCTGTATTTTAACAAATAGGAGTATTTTTTTAGAAAATCTAAAATTCTAACATTTTGTATCTTGTTAATATTATTCACCATTCGCGCTTTCGCAATATTGTTGTGACCATTTTACGGTATTAAAATTTTCCCAATGTCCGATAAAATGATTAAACATTACCCACAACGCATTCTGATTATTTACCAAAAATCAAAAAGCGTTGTGGGTATACTTTTGGCAGATGAGTACAACATAATATACATAATAGGCAAATTCGCGTGGCAATGGCAAGTAGCGTGGTATGTCATTTTGACATACTTTTCATTTTCGTTCGAAGTGGTAAGTTATCGTAGTATGTCAAACCACTAACCATGCTCCGTGTATATTAAGGGAGAGTAGTAGTATGTGAGATAAAGTCAGATGTCAAAAAATACTTACCATCCAGTAATCATCATACCACAATTCACATAATATTATGCTGACGCTAATTGGGCTAATAACTCTAAAAAAAATTCCGTTGATAAATTCTCTGGTCCTATTATTTTACAACTTAGTAGATCTTTGAACTAATGGATCTATTTAAATTACTTGAACAAGAGGATGTCTATACTAATTTTTCCTAATTTTACTCGGAAGCTTTAATTTTTTAATAATTTGAGAATCAAGCATTTAACTACATTAGTATTTTTGCGCAAACTTTCAATCCTCCAATGAATCCTGATGCTACACTATGCCATCTTTATATTACAAAATTTTGGAAATATGCATATAATCGCGATTACAATCTGATTTGGTTGTCAAGCAGATAATAATTATAATATTTTCATATGGAGTAGTCCATTATGAAAATTTCTGGGGCTACCTATACGATCATCCCTAATTATGTAATTAAGCACGAAATGGGTAATTAATGTTATTAATGAACCTAAAATTGTTCCCGATAAAGAAATGAGCAAGTAAAACGGCCGCGGTAATAATTTCCGAGACCAATCATAAGTTCATTTCCTGCGAGAGGGAGGAAGTGGAGGGTGAGGTAAAAACTGCACGGTCTGTCAGCCAACGGTGACTCGGGCACTTCCGGTAGGGCACGTGCTCACCATCTTACCATTATTATACACCTACTTCTCTCATCTTCACTATTATCTAAGCGCTCGAGCCATTGTCTTAAGTCTTCAAACAACTTCGTTTGGAATGAATGAAATAATTAGTCAGACAGAGAGGATTGGATAGAAATAACAAATGAACACCATTTTGTTTGCTTGAATGAAATAATGGAACCATAAATGGAACACACGTGAAAGATTTGTTTTTCGACATTACAAAAAATTAACTATTAATATAATAACTATTATTATTATAAATTTCATAAATTGTTTTTTTACAAATGTCAAAATATTGACCTAGAAAGTAATAAAACAAAATAAATCAAAAAATTTGAAAATTGAACTTCCTCGGTCCATTTTAAACAAAAATACCCTTCATACATAAAAATGTCACAATGACAACTGACGGATGCATCCGACAAAGAGTTTTAACAAGTCTTTGGACTATCGTCATTTTTATAGACGCTAATTCACCAAGTTGACAAACAATTTTCGGCTGCAATGACGATTTATATACCAATATATTTTTTATAAATATCCAATTTTAAGCTTTACTATTCATTATCATTAAAAATCAACATAACATTTCCACAAAAAAGGTGTCAGACTAATAAAAGAAAACGTGGCATGTCGTTTTTGTAAAGCCTGCTATCGTCTGATTATCTGTAACACGTTGCTTTAAAGTGACAAATAGACAGGTACTACTATGAATAGTTACAATTTATAAAGTCCGGACAGCGATGGATGTTCTTACTTCTTAGCCTTTCTTGTTTATCTCCAATCAACCATTGCAATCTACACTCAACTAAAAATTTTCTGATAACCGCAACATTAATAATTCCACGTGTTTACTCTGTTCTTTTTTTTAAATTGCCGACAATTTTTGCAGTAATTATATTAATAATTAAACTTAAGCTGAACAAGTGCGAGCACTTATTAGTGATTTTAATCAACTTTTTTTATAATTTATTAGCTTTAATGATAGTGGAACAGATGTTTGATTTAAATTTACGCACAATTTTAAAGGAAACAAGTGAGAGACACGCATGACCTTATTTTTAAGTAAATTTGTGCCGAGTTGAAAGGGTGAGCATTCGAGGATGACTTAAGACGGTTGGTCTTCCTTTGTAAGTCATTTTTTTGCACCTGGAGCACTTTACGCCTTATAACTACCTTACTATCATTACTATTATTTCTTTGCCATATAAAAAACTAATGTAATCATAATTATGGTAGCAACTTTTTGAACAATTGTGGGTGCGTAATCGTCTAGATACGCATGTAATTTAGTTTTTGTAAATAAAAAAAATATATTTTAAAGTTAGGTGTTATGGGAAAAACATGTTTTCATATAGTTTTAAAATTAAGAAAAAAGCTTTTAACATTTTTTAATAAAAAAATGTAATTTTGTAAATTTTATGAAAATTATATTATTTCCATAATAAACGTTCAACTTTCTTGTTATAAATGAAGAGATGTCTGAAAGTGATATAAGAGTAACACAAAAAATAATCGACGGCATTCGACATAATTAATTTTTATTTCATAAAGTTTTAATGAATACATATATGATTTATTACAGCTCTTGTTTAATTAAATATAAAAATATACATTCTGCTTTTGCAGCCGGCCAAAAATTGGAGGTAACAGCTTGAATAAAATTATTTTAAATCTATTTTTTGTGAAATAATCATTACATAACTATTAAACAATAATCAAAATTTTATTTATGTTTACTTTAATAAGTGCAGTATTTTAAGTAGTTTAGGTACATATAAAATAGTGCAGATCTGGGGCGTCTTTAGGGGAGGAACCTGGGCCAGAACCTGAATTACTTGTGGCATGTGCAAATGTCATGCCACATGCCTTCCTCTAGAAAATGCCTTATACCAAACATTATTAGCTTTTCACATTTCTTATACATATAATATTTTGTCTTATGGCCGATCTCACCGACACGACTTAAAACTACTTTAGTGTCTAAATTGACAGGAACAAACTACAAAATTTGTGAATTCAAAATTTAAGTACTACTTAGGGGTCGTGTCGGTTAGATCGGCCATTAGTAACAAAATAATTTATTGCAGATGGATTTATTGAATTTTTTAATAATGTCTTATTGTTTTTTCAAAATTTCATTTTTAATTCCAAAATATATAGTTCATATCATATTATTGTAGAATAAAGGTAACGGCCAAAAACGAAATAATTACATCTAAATCTTTATTATAAAATATTTGTCGATGTTCCATCTTTGTGACCTTAATCATGGTTCTGTTGTTAAAATAAATTTTTATACTAAATTTGTAAAACTCTAATGAAATATTTTGATCAACTTAAAGAAACTCCATATTTGTAAATAATTATGAATATGATCGCTTATTTCAGAGGTTATTTTATTTTAAGCAAGTTTAGCTGCACAGCTTGTATGTGCAATAAAAATCAAAAATTAAAGAATTAGTTTTTATTGTCAATTAAAAGAAAATACTGGTGGCGCAAAAAATGGCTATATTTTTCTAATTTTTACTTTACTGGCCTTGGCAATTTTTAAAAAATTTACCTGCTACACTGAGCTAAGGTGTAACGTTAGAAACTCTTATTTATGCATATCTTAATTTTCCTTAAAATAACTTATATCCAACCTATTTACAACAGAAAAATTAATAACAATAAAAAAATTAAGAAAAAAATATAAGAAAAAAAAAATTTACAAAAATTAATTTAAAAAAAATTATTGGTATAATAGGTTTAGATTATTTTTGTTTATGATTTTTCTCAATCGAAAATATGTTGCCATTTGAAAAAGAAAAGTTGCCTCCTCCTCCTCTGATGTTTTCAAAAATAAAATTAATCAATTACTATCTGATAGTAGTATTCTTTAAGGTGATAGGGAGTCAAATGTTGAAAAAAACGACGTACTTATCTTTCATGAATTTTTTAAAGTCTTTCGAATTGGAATGTCAAAAAAATAAAGAAATACCAAACTAAAGTAAGAATTTTACATTCATTTGCAATTTTTGTTATTTATGTATCTACAACTATATTTGTGTAATTTTGCAAGAAAAACATCAATATTTATATTTTTATTTTTGCAAAACTACGCTTATATAAATCTAGATACATGAAAAACAAAAAATGTATATACAAGTACAAGTCTTACTTAAGTTCGGTATTTTAATATTTTTTTTTGTTTCCAATTCGAAACATTTTAAAAGATAAAAACATCGGTTTTTCAATAAATGACTCCCTATCACCTTAAACCATTTAATTTGACATATCACTTATTAAAATCGGATAAGAAATAACGAAGATACATCGTTGGCCGTTTTTTGTGCACCCCTCGGTATATCATTTATACTTTTGGAGTTGAAGTGATTTGAATTAGAAATCACCTATTTTGCCACACATCAGTCCATCGGTATTAAGAAGATAGTCTAAGAAATTAGGTATAACACTTTCCCCCAGTATTATCAACAGACATTTAATTATAAATGAGGCTTAATTTGATATATAGTCTATTTTGCAGCTAAATGTCATTTAAACTATATTCAAACTTCATAAAAATTCTATATACGTCAAATTAAACCTCATTTACAATTAAATATCTGTTGATAATACTGGGGGTTTGTAATGTAAATTTCGATTTATTTAAAGAAACAGAAAAGACGAACGGTTAATTGAAATCGAATATTTTTTGTACTGCTTAACGATTCCATAGTTCACGACCTTTGGTTTTTACTTTATAACTTTCAGTTTTTGGTTGTTTTGAAAACGTCCAAAACATCTGCCTATAAATCAAAAAGATATTAGGTTTAATAAGCAAATCTCACATTTTTTTAGTTTTGCTTTATACTTCTATAAAACAAACATGCATTTTAAGGACATTTGGTACAATTATAAAAAAAACCTTTATTTTAAATGTGAAAACTAATAGGCCATAAAGTAACGAGTGCACAAACGCGTTAAAAAAATTTAACAAAATTTAACAAAAACACTCTTGTTTTGCCTTGAAATTGAATTTATTTATCATATAGAATTTTTTTTGATGTATATAGTCTGTTATAAGGGAGTAATTTTTTATTATTTTATTACAAACACCAAAAAATCAATTTTTACTAGCGAGGAGTACGCATTTCAAACATTTTGCGGACTATCCTCTTCATAGTCTTGTTTATCATAAATATCTTATATGTATTTAGATAATGCACATGTATAAAAATATGTCATTTTAGAGTGGACACAGGTGTAATTAGTCTAGTCACTAAGTTGATAAAGCAAAGGTAAGCAAAAAAAGAGTGCATAGGTAAAGTCGTAGTTTATTGCTAAAGTCTTTTCAACAAAATCCGGAAACTCGTCACAAATCAAGGGTAAAATTTCGAAAATTGGAGTAGATAATACATAAAACAGCTACTTTTAAGAATGATATTTATTGGGGGAAGAATATACAGAGACATGTAACACCAAATACAAAACTTTTGTATAATGCCACACCTGAAGAACTAAATAAAGCACTTGCTTAAACATTGAGAATCGTTTTGTGTTCATAAGAATAGACATTTATTAAAACCTGCCATGTCTGTAGCTTCGAATGGATATGTAGTTGATATACAGGAACCATATTTTTCGAATGCCACTAACAATGATGCCAAAATCCCATTAAAAGAGTTCCAAGTTGATATTGCTGGAATGCAAGCACGGTTTATAACCCGAGATATCTTTACCATGGGGATTGGTTTAGTTACATTGATGCCGCCTTTTCTTGATCTTAATCTCTCAATCTGGCGCATTTTCTCGGTATAGCCAGAGCTATAATATAGTGTATTACGCAATGAGCTAGTGACGAATTTTGTGTGAGTGTGAAAATAGCCAAACGAGGCGCTAGACGAGTAAGGATATTACACGAGCACGAAATTCACTTTCTTGCGAGTTGCGTACGCTATTTTTCCGACGATCACGGAGATTTTGCGACCATTATTAATATTTTGTAGTAACAACTAAAAAGTCATAATATAACCTGTGTTGACATCAGCTGACAATAAAGTTAGTCGAATATTTTTAGTTATATGTACTACCTAGGGCGCGTTCCAGTAATGAACATTAAAGCCCACGACGACCGCAAAATCGTTCTATATAAGACCGCGATTTTTTCTTTCGTGCATCGATGGCGACCGCAAGAAGCTCACAACGACCGTATTTATTCGTGGGTTTCCGTGGTTGTTTGTTGAATGGTGACCTTTTGAGCTAGTGGAACGGGAAAATTTTGCGGCCGTGGTCGTGGGCTTTAGTGTTCATTACTGGAACGCGCCCCTAATTGATCAAAAGCAATAAAAAAGTTAATTATATAAGTTTTAATAATAAAATAAGTAATATTAGCAGGGTTAAATATGATTTTTTGTAACTTCAAAAAAATCCAAGAAATGGGTTTCGGAATTACTTTGTAGCGCCTCTATCGAAAATTACAAGAAGTTTCTCAGAGTTATAAAACAGAAACCCAAAGTCACTAGTGTAGCAATGATAGATTTTCTAAACCACTAATATGGATGACATATACGATTTTCTCATATGGTTGTCGGAAAAATAAATTTCATAGGGCTATTACGATACGCGATACAGATGTAGGATTTGCAGAACAGATGTTAACTAGAACTAGACCATTGTAGTGAAATCTAGAGTAGAATTTGAAGATCTTAGGCAAAGACGAGATCGATGGGAAAACCTAACTGCAATGCATGTACACTTGTTTTCGAATTTGACTATGGTATTCCAAGTAAATATTTTTACGGGTATTTACTAATGGAACTTATAAAATTGGACTGGCACCATCATTTATCCAAAACTCTTCTTCTGGGAGCTGACCTGGAAAATGAAGAAGACGAACATTGTCTCTAGATTCATAAATGTAGTGAATATAAATGAGTACAATCAAGCTCTAGATTCTAGATGTTGATAATGGAGGAGAATTTATTTTTGAGTGTTACTTTAGATGTGAGATTGGAGCAAGTATGCTTGGAACATGTGCTTATGTAGCAACTATTTTTAATACTCGGATACGCACGACATTAAATTTCTGTGAGATGTACAAGATACAAGTATGGATATTGATCCATTATTTAAAATAATAGACCCTACTGTTTAATGAAGGTAAAAAATGTAAAAGAAGAGAAAAAGGCAGTTTACTTTTTGTTTCTTTTCTATTTTTTTGTTCTATACACACACGAACACACATTTTGAAGTGTCCATATAAGTAAATTTACATCCATCAAATCGAATTGAAATAAAGCTCATTGTTATCTTAGTATCAATTTTTACGTATTTTATCTACTTTTAACTTTGACTCTTGATTTGTGCCCAAAAAGTGAGTATCCGGACTTTATGCCCATTGAGATATTTGATCACTGTAAGGTGATATACATATAGCATTATAGAGCTTATTTGAGTGACAACGGTACAAGGTATTCCAAGAATTGCTAATAAAATTTCTAAAATATACCGTTTCAGGTAATTTTTAGTAAACAACAATTATTTTGTTTTTAATTCCAACCGTTAACCCATCTAAACGTTAAAAATTGATTGCATTTTACAATTCTTTATAATTTCAAGATTTTAATAAAGTAGAATAAAGGAACATGAGATTTTTATCATTCCTTCAATTTTAAAGAGTTAATTTAAAAATTCTTGCATAATACAGTACAGATAATAGCTTGTAAGCTTTTAATTATGTTTCGATGCCCATTAATATTAAGTCCGATTCTCCAATTAAGCTTTTAATAGTCACTTAAAATTTTATTTCCTGAAATCTAAATTTTAAATGTCAATCAGTTTAAAAATTCGTAACGGTCCGCGAGCAGACGATTGACCAACAATTAGGGGCTGCTACCCTGTGAACCACTAACGCAAGTATTTTCCCGAGGAATAAATTCGTCTCGGTTTTTGGTTCCGTCAGGTGGCTCAAAGTCGTTAAAGACAATATCCTGTTAGTTCGTTGCATTTTCTACAAAACAACCCCTTTATTTATATTATTAGAATAATCAGTAATAACTCAAAAAGTTTGGAAACTATAAAATTTTATGATTAATAAATGTATATTGTTTTATTCGTAGTAAAAGAAGTACTTTTTGTGGATACATGCGAGCCACAAAATGTTCTTTTCCTCCGAATAAAACCTGCTATTTTTTCCTCAAACATCGAAAGTTATAATATAGTTATATAAAAAATAATTTTAAAATTTAACATATAACATTTAATTTACATGCAATACAAAATACAATGTCAGTGTATATTTGCCTAAATTGCATTTGTACTCCGCCTTTCTAATCCTTGTCAATGCAAAGTATACCCGATTGTAACCGATTTACTTTGGAAATGCACGAATATGACCACAAAGTCAAGGATCATAAAAATGACTTGTTAAAGCCTGTTATTATTTTAATAAAACATTAACATACCAAAAATTAATAACAAAAATATTAAAAATAACTGTAAACATTAATTTATTTAAACAATGTATTAAACTCATCGGCTATAAATATTTATACAAGATGTAATTTTATCCACTTTATTGGCATCTTTTATTACAGCCGACAGTGCTCCTAGATTTTATGCAACTACTATAAAACATTGAATCTTAACCTTGATAATTTGTTAATTGCTAATAAATAATCCTTTTATTTTAAAAATCGCTCTGGGAAAATAGCGCTATAATAAACGCTGTACATAATTCTTAATGGTATGCAGCTACATTAGTAAATGACTGCGTCTCTTATTTATCTTTAGACTTAATGCTGTCTTAAAAGTGCAATGTAAATTCTAATAATTAATAATTATGCGCATTATGATTCTCTGGGAACGGAGATTATAAATGGTTCATCCGTACACCTGCTGCAGGACTTTTTTCTGCATAATTGAAAAGCCGGTAGTTCCTACATTGCCGTCACCTAGTATTTAATGGAGAAGAAGATTGTCGCTTTAATTAATTAATTTGATGGGACATAAACATCAAGTAAATTCAAAAGAGTAAGTTCAATATAAAATGTAATGCATGCGTAAATCATAAAATAAAATATTGTAATAAGTAATGAAATAGTGTAAATTAAACTAGTGCTGGCGTTTTCAAATTAAAAGTTTGAAAATTGTATTCACTTTTTAATGAAAACTACTTTTTAAAACAGATACTTAGTGCAAAGAAGTTGTTTTTCTCATCAATCGTCTTATTACGATACTTACCATTCGTCTTTTGTTGTAAATACAAATTTTCCCGCTTAATTTCTGGACACCCTGTATATTTTATTAACAAAATTAAGGTTTCAAAAGTCTTATATTTTTTGGCCTATATCTTTGGAATGAATAAGATCCATCCGAATATTTTCCCTATTTAAAAGGACTTAAAGGTCTTCAAAATAAGTTAAAAAGCGTTAAAATAGCTGCAATCCACAGAATTAAAAAAAATTAAAATGCGTGCGATTCTTAAAATTGTAGTGGTTTTTCAGCTGGAGGTAGAGAAATAGTAGACCAAAAGTAGAACTGAGGGATCTATTTAATCAGGTTTCGAAAATATTTTTTCCGACGACCATATGAGAAAATCGTATATGTCATTCATATTAGTAGTTTAGAAAATCGTTCATTTCAACACTAGTGACTTTAAGTTTCCATGTTGTAACTGTCAAATAGTTCTTGTAATTTTCGATAGAGGCGCTGCGAAGGAATTCCGAAAGCCCTCTCTTGGATTTTTTTGAACTTGCAAAAAAAAGGATAGTTCAAATAAAAATTTATATTTAACCCCGCCAATATTATTAAATTTATTATAAAATCATTATATAATTCACTTTTCTGTAAATTTTAAATAAAATAGGAACATTTTTTATTCGTTTCGATAAGTTGCTTCCGTCAAAACAGCGCCACCTACAATTATTTACATTTAACTAAAAATAATCGATAACTTCAATGTCAGCTGCTGTTAACATAGGTTATGTTATGTTGTTACTACAAAATATTAATAATGGTCGCAAAATCTCCGTGGTCGTCGGAAAAATAGCGTACACAACTCGCAGAAAGTGAATTTCGTTGCTCGTGTAATATCCTCACTCGGCTAACGCCTCGTTCGGCTATTTTCACACTCACACAAAATTCGTCACTTTCTAGCTCGTTGCGTAATATACTATTTAATGATTTTTGAAGAGTTTTATTTTCAGGATTTTCGTTTTTCTTAATACCTCAAAAAGTGTTTACAATAGTAAGGAATAGATTTTACTAAGGATAACGCTCCAAAAAAAGGCGCATTTTGACTTCCATTTCATGAAAATCGGGTGAATAGTTTTTTCGAAAAAAAAATCCAAAGTTTTTGTATATTTTGAGTGTAAATTCAACCCCGGAGGACGTATTTTTGATACCACACGAACCGGCTTTACGTCCATCGATGGAGAAAACTATTCTAAAAATTTTAAACCATAAATCGTAGTAATCGGTCAAGTAAATTAAATTAATTATTTTCCGATTAATCAAAAATTTCTTAGCAATTTTTTCGTCACAAAGTGAAGTTTTCAAATTTTCAACAGTAATGCGGTCGTAACTTCTAACCGAGAAAAGATATTGGAACTATTTTTTTGCGTACTGTTCACGCAAAGTCCTTTGAAAAAAGCCATCATTCGTAAAAATCGAAAATCGATGAAGGGAAAGCGGGGTAAAAAAATTGTCGAAATCGCATTATTATACAGAGTTTTGTGTAGTTAAAATTTTGTTTTCTTTTCGATAGTGTATTAGAAATTCGTTTCAAACGCAAATTTTAGACTTGAAAAAATATAATTTTTACTTTTGAGGGCCAAACCAAGTTAAATGAAACAATTGCTTTTTACTCCACGTGTACAGATTTTTAATTTTTGGATTCGTTTGGGCCTCATTTCACCCGAATGTTGTTCCATGCACTGATATTTATCGATATTTTTTTACGATTTTTGAAAAAAAATCCAGACGGGCCGGACAAAACCGAGTATTTTTCCTGTGTGTGTTAAGAGTACTTTTAGCCATAATATAAGTCCATTTCTGTTAAAATCGGGCGCGTCGTTTGGTACCTACGATTTTACGAATTTCGATAAAAAAAATGTCCAAATCGGAACCCCAATTTCAAACCGCCTGAAAGAGGGTTAAAAATACATTTCTCGGAAAAACACTTTCACATGATTCTACTTTACGAAAATGGCATTCGCAATTTTCTCCGGCTGGCCCATGTTTCAAAATTTTTAATACCGTTTTTTCGCTAAGAAAACATGTCATCTTGACGTTTTTGAATAAAAATTTGCTCTCACCCGGGGGTTGATATTAGAATGTCAAAGCTTCTGGTTCTCGAAAAAAGGTCCAATTTCATCGCTTCGATTTCAAACCCAACGCAACGAAGCGATTTTTCAAAATTTGATGATTTTACGTCTAGAAACGAATTTTAGCCATAACTAGGCCGTTTTAAGAGATCGATTTGGACAAACCGAGATCAAAATTTTCAGATTTCGATTCTACACGACATATGGTACTCAAAGTTATTCGAGGGCACCGATTTACCCATTCCTGCTACGAAAAAACTTTTAGACCACTTTCATCTTGTATTTTTGTCGTTCGTCTATGTACAAATTTCAATTACTTAAGACGTTCCGATCTACACGTCGCGTCGGTAATAACCGTAATAACGGAATAAGTTTTTCTGACGAGTTTTCCAAAATTTTAAGTTAAAAAGAATACAACACTTGGTTCATCTTCATCCCAAAAGATATAGAGCTTCTAGAAAAAGTAGGAATTACTTTTACGAATTGTCATTTATATTCTTTTGGACTTTGGAAAATAATATTTTAGGTTAGTAATAAACTATCATTTTTGGTTTACTTTTAATAAGTACTTAAGAAATTCACCCACATAGGCTATAAAATTTTAAATTATTGAAGTATATTATTGGATCATAAATATTACCATTACATATACTAAATTTTTTTGTGCCCACGTTACTATTCCAAGAAAAATCTTACAAAGTATCGCATTCCAGATTTAATAACTTTTTATCTGGTCCTTGAGGTTACTCTTACCAATACCAATAAGTATGAACGGATGTGCGTACCTGGTATAATCGGTCGTTGGTACTTGTAATCGATGTTTACAGTGCTTGATTAAGGTCGAAAGGTGATGCTGCTTGTAAAATTGCTAATTGCATCTTGGAATTAATAAATACTTAAAATGCGTAATTTTAATAATCAGTTACTACCGAGTTTAATACCATTTAAGATAATTTTAATTATTTCGAACCAAGCCATGAAAATAAATCTTCATAACTTTTACTACTTCATTTTACAAATTTTACTAAAATTTAAATTCATTACAAATATAGAAATATATTAATTAAAATGACCAAAAATTATGATCAATGTACTTCCACCAACCTAAAAATAGTAGATATAAATTATACATATGGGATATCACAGTAACCGGAAAAAAAACCCTCTATTTAATTAGGGGGTGGCCCTTATATCAACCCCATTAAAAAACTAAAGATATTTCCAAAAAACGCTCCTTGAAAATTAAAAAAAATAATATCTCAAGAAGGGTGAAATAAATTTTATAAATTACAATTTATTTTACGTATTTGTATTATTTAAAAATAGTTTTTGTAGGTTTTACTCAAATTTTTTACCAAAAAAATATTCAACATTTTTTCTTAAAGTTTTGAAAAGAAATTTTTTTTGTCATAAACATACTTAAAACTAACCAATGTTTGATTTTACGTGGAAAAAATCAGGGGGTTACATTTAAAATAAGAAAGTGGCTGCCATTTCCTGATAAACCGGAAGTAAAATGAAAGATTTATTCGATCCATAAAATTTGTTTTCTTAGATCATATAAGATACTAAAATTCTAATTTTTTATTTTCATAAATAAAGAAATTTCATTTCCACCCGGTATAGATACATGCATGCCCCACAATTTAAAAATATTTTCGATATATTCAGGGTGTCCCATCATGGTCTCCTGAACCAAAGTTATATTTTTTAAATGAAACACCCAGTGTATTATGACATTTTTGGATTCCTTATCAAAAAATAATTATACTTTGTATAAACGTTTATGGGTCTATCATCACTCGTTTTGGTGATATTTGCCATTTAAGTCAAAAAAAGATCAATTTTTGAAAAAATTTGAAACTATGTTTTGAAAATTTAACAACTGATGTTACAAAGGTAACCCCTATATTGTTAAATATCTTTTTTACGCTCTCTTCTGATAGCTAGAAGCGGATTTCTTTCAGCTTCACCAAGCGCTTACAGCATATTTACCATTTCTTCTTTAGAAGAGTTCACTATTTCGGTTTAGTTATAACCAAAAGTACAGAAAAAGGCGTTAAAACAAAATAAGAGTTTCCTTGGTAACATCAGTTACTAAATTTTCAAAACATGCTGAGACTTAGAAAACCAAAATTGTTGATAATTGCAGGTTGCAAATTAAAAAAATTCCTCATCAATCTTCATCGATATGTTTTATAGCAAAGAAACTATAGACCGTGAGCAGATGACTGGGTCACCCTGTATGTATGTATTGTTAATTTATTAAACGAAATTGTTGGATAAAATCTAAAGGATACAAATAAATTCATTCATCATATATGTTGGTGAAAACCACAAGTCGATATGTTTTATAGCAAAGAAGCTATAGACCGTGGGCAGATGACTGGGTCACCCTATATTTAAATTTACTAAGAAAATTCAAAACATTTTTAAAATTTGTGGACTTGTGACCTACATTTTAAAAAAAATCTGTAATTGTCGCATAAGGTGATCAATTGTTGAGGTTAAAAAAATTTATAACCAAAAAAAATTACTAAAATATATTTTTTTCTATTTTGGTTGTATTAGAAAGGTATAAAAGTACTTAAAACAGTTTACAGGCATAAAGGAACCATTTTGAGTGCATTTAGAACAGTGGAATTTATGTTTTCGACGTTGGTAGCACTAAAGTTTTTTAAGTTTAAAATGGCAATTGCCAAGCAATTTATAGGTTATTTGATGATTTGACAAACCTCACTTCAGAGTTGCCAGCTACCAGAAATATTTCTAAAATTGAAAACTATCATATTTCATTTTAAAATGGTAAAAAAGGCGCAAAATAGAAAATAATAGTAGAAAATACTCGCTTCATAAGTCGATAAGCATTCGTTCGTTAAAATAATCGCCGCTACACGGCTCGTATTTTAAAATTGAACGCATGCTACAATAAGTGACTTATGAAACTTGTTTTTAATATACTATTAATTCTCTACTTCAACCGTTTTCATTATAAAAAAGCAAACATGTGTAATTTAATGATTTAGTAAATTGAATCTTAACGTACTTCTTAAATAATTATCTTTAGTGCCTCCTCTGTTTTAAAGCATGGCGGGCTTTTTGGACGTAAAAACCGTATACAGTCATAACGACTAAGGTACACCGGAAATTTCGTTACAGTGGACGATTCCTCTCAATGGCGTCCAATCTCCACCGGAACTGGCCGGACATGACGCGGAGGAAGGAATATTTTTACTTTATATTTAAACATCCACATACACGCAGAGTTTTATAAAGCTGAAGGGTCCCCTACTAATTGTCCACAGGATACGTGATTCCAGAGATAAAAGAGTTTTGTAGATAATTAGGACGATTTTATTTATTTATTCTGGTTTAGTTTTTATTATGTAGCATGATGGATTAGGATATTAAATTATATTACTAGCGATTCTACGTAATATTGTATGTTATATTATTATGGTGAATAGAACTTTCACATTGTTTTAGTGGAAATTTCTAATTAGCCTTCTTTCCTTTACCTTATTGAAGCATGTAACTAAGTCTTCTCTACAATTAATTACGAAAGATTAGGAATATTTAATAGAGCAAACGAAAATAAGGAAAGTTCTTGATTTGATTTTAATTTTGTAGTTGTTATACCTTATTTTATATTATATTACTAATGTTTTAATGTAAGTGCATCAGTAATAAGCTCTTACATGTATTTATTAATAGGCAAGTTTATATTAAAGAAATATTTGAATTAGTATATTTTTTCAACTTGATGTAAGCATTTAACCACTAATACTATTAAAATATGATAATACTGTTGGTAATTATTTAATAAATTTAGATAAATATTAATATTAAGAAAAAACATTGATATTACCTAAACCTGTAAAGTGCCTAATTCTATTATAAGAATTAACCCATATAAAAATTATTTCAAATATTATGAAAGTAGATTTTAAGGTAGAAACTGAGAAAACATTCTTTTTTTATTTTTATGTTTTTTTAATCTAGTTTATTTCTCAGTTTTAAAGGTTTAAGGCTGGGGAATTTTGTTTAGTTTATGAAGTGTTTTGATAGGAAAATTTTGACGTCTAAAAATTTTATTTTTACCCTGTTTATAGATATTATATAGATATCAAATCATATAATTAAAAAAAAAAAATCTTAAAAATTAAAAACAAAAAAAAATTTAAATTTTTTTAAATTTTTTGTAAATTAACATCTAAGTAGAATAGCATTACATGAATTTTTATTTTACATTTTGATCATTTTTGCAACTTTGATCATATAAAGAATTTAGTTATTTTTATTTTTTTTTTTGAAAATTATATATGCATATGCACGAACATCCAGTTTACGATAGAGGAAGAGAAAAATATGTGCCTTCCGTTTCTGGATTTGATGTTAACTAGAACGTCAGACAACACCATTGACATAGATTGGCACAGAAAGGAAATTAGCTCCAACAGATGCTTAAATTATAACTCATTCCATTCCCCTACTCAGAAGATAGCAATAATAAAACAATTCAAGCACAGGATCTCAACATTAAGTGACATGAAATTCCACAAACGAAACTTTGATATCGCCTATAATATACTTAGAAAAAATGGATATCCCAGCAATTTAATAAACAAGATTTTTTACAGCACATCCAACTCAACGAAGATAATATCCAACAAAAACACCATAGATAAAGAAAATAAGACATTCGTCCGATTATCAACATACCAAGAGTCACCAATAACATCAAAAAGATCCTTAAAGACACGAACATACAATATTTACACAGTGGGAAATGTTTTCTCCAAACTCAAGGATAAAACTGATGTAACAATGATTTCGAACATAATTTACAAAATTCCATGCAAAAATTGTGACCAGAGTTATGTTGGACAAACAAAGCATTACCTTAAAAAAAGACTACAGCAACACAAATGCAGCTGCAATTCTAACGACATGAAAGATGGTATGACAGCCCTAGCGAGCCATTCAATTTCTTTGGGACATGTCTTCGATTACGAAAAAACATCAGTTCTGGATACGGAGGTAAACTACCGCAAGAGATTAGTGAGTGAAATGGTGTGTATAAAAATGAACAAGTGTATCAATTTCAGAACAGATACTGAAAAACTCAGTGCTATTTACTGCAATATCATTGGGAAATAATAACGTATACCATGGTATGATTAACTTGATTTAGAGCATGTATCTACAAGCCTAGGTTTTTATAATCAGTTTTATGATTGGTTTCCATTTATTGTTACTGTTTTTGAGTAATTTTTTGTTTTTTAAATGTATGTTTGTCCATACACTGGACCTATAATGATAACACCCTGTATACATGTTTTATATGATTTTATGTCTGTGATCAATATTTGTTGTATCGATCTCTTTATTTATATTGATGATTCATTGGTCATAGCCTCTAATGTTAATAACGCACAGTTTTAATTGTTACTTCCTAATTAATCCTATTACATCCTGGAATAATATTAATTACGATAATTGATTTAATTGGGAAAATCAAACATATGTCTGATCTGAAGAACTATATATTATATTGTATGACTTGTACTTGGAAAATATATTTCAGAGGTAAATATCATGTACTCTTGTCTGTAATTTTAATTGTGTCTGTTGTTTAGTAATTTAGGTTTACATTGCGCTATTGTCTCATCCTAATATGTATTTTTGTAGCTCTGATGATGCCAGCGAAGGCGTGGCGAAACGTTAGCGATTGAAATGAAATAAATAGTACCAAAAGATAGTCCGATAAGCCGATTATTTAACCCTTCCAAATAATTTTTGTCTGATGCATTAATTTAGTTAATTTTGTAATTTTAATATAATGGTCTACGTAAATAGAATTAGACTAATTTTTTTTCTAAAAATCAACCGTTGGTTTTGTATGGAAAGAAACGTCTGGATAATGTTTAATGGACTAAGCAATTGTAAATAGTGTATATGTCGTAGGCTAATTGAAAAATCCGGCTTATTACAAAGGCCCCGTCATTTAGCAATGCGCCCGGCTGATTAGAAAATGATCGAGCAGTTTCTAATAAGCCTGGTATTTTTTAGGCTTATTGCAATAAGCCCATACTTTTTTAGGCTAATTGGAAAAGTGGTTACTCAAACTGCATAACTTCACCAAAGCTTATTGAATAGGATAGTGTAGGATTATTAAAAAGTATGTAAATAAAGAGTGATTATTACTTCAGAGATTATCTTAGTGAAATTTTGATATAGCTCCCAGTTTCTTAGACAAAAAATAGGTTTATTGCAAACTATTTAAGTTCCAGAACAAATGGGACATATCTTCTTCTAAATTAGCAAGATGATTTTCTTCTTCTATTTCATCAAGTGTTGCGTTTCCATTTTCCTTGCTGCGTTCTTTAAACCTTTCCAAATCTTCTTCGTTGTAAATTTCTTATAATAATGTTTCTGGAATATCATTGAGCTTAATCCCAACTTTGGTTCTACGATTATCTCGTGAAGTAAAATATATTTTTTTTAATTTTGGTTATTTTACTAAGTTATAAATAAATTATTTATTGGTTCTTGATTGATTTACATAAGTAGAAAATAAACAGAAAATTATGGTGCAATTCTGCCACATATTGGGTGGGCAAATACTTATGGACGGTAGTGTATCTGTAAGGTAACAATGAAAACCGTTCATTACAACCCATATAACAAACCTTAGGGTCGGTTGCACAGTTGAAGCTTAAGCTTGAAGCGACATTTAAACTAAAAAATTGACAGATTTCCTATTGTATTTCTGTCATATTTTTAGTTTAAGTGTTTATTGAAGCTTAAGCTTCAACTGTGCAATCGGGCCTTACAGTTTTTCCTGTAAGGACTTACAGATATGATCAGAATTGCACTATAAGAGAGAGAGAGAGACCAATAATTGTTATGTGGTTCACGAGCACAATCACCGCCAAAAACTCCCGACTTCCTCAATTTTTTACAATTGGTCCGTTCTGAAATTTAATTTGATTTTTCTGAAATACAATTGATGCTTTCTGAAATACAATTGATGCTTTCTGAAATATAATTGATCTTTTCTGAAATACAATTGACTATTCTGAAATCGAATTGA
This sequence comes from Stenus bimaculatus, assembly GCA_963971135.1. Lineage (NCBI taxonomy): Eukaryota > Metazoa > Arthropoda > Insecta > Coleoptera > Staphylinidae > Stenus > Stenus bimaculatus. The sequence goes on from OZ020180.1 coordinate 31,869,931, forward strand.
TCTTTTCTGATTCTGATATATAATTGGAGTAGTGGTATTAACAAAACCAATAAAAACACAAGGCGCAATAAATCCTTTACTCTCCTTGCTCTTGCTCCATTTTGTTACAAGATTTACGTCAAAGTAGCGCTATCTGTATGTAGTCGAAATTCATTGTCATTGCCTTCTTCGCTCAAATGCGAATAGCGGAAAATGATGCAAAACAAAAAAATCAAAAATATAAAAATACAGACTTCTGCACTAAATGTTTTGACAAGAATGTGTTTCCATTATAGATACCGTTAGTTTGATGGTTTCGAGTTAAACTTTTAAATTCTTTATTTAGTGGGAATTGATTGATAAGAATCTAACACACACAAATTCATATTTATTTTAACGATATTTGTCTAATCCAAGTCTCACTTCAATTGTGTCTCTCATTGAATATTGCGTAGTTTGATATTCTTAATTTGTCCAGTTAATAATTTTCATAAACAAAATAATTGAAAAGAGTACCTACATTCTACGCTGATGCAGTAAATACAAGAAAGGGACACAGATTTATTAAATTTTGACAAATAAACATATTCGTTGCGGAATTTTTCATTATTTTTCTTAGGAATAATTTCTAACTTTTGAGGTGGGCAAATACTTATGGACGGTAGTGTAAAAATGATCAGTAAATTAAATTATTCTGTAATCTCAATTCGCTGAAAGGTTTTCGCTAGTGAGAGGTCAATTTATAATATATTTATACATAAAAATAACTATTTCTTCACCTCCCACTAGTGAAAACCTTTCAGTAAATAGAAAATATTGAATAGTTTAATTTACTGATCACTTTTACTTGTAAATAACTCCCTGGTAACACTACTGAACACTTTACTGGAAGGTGAATAAACCGGCACTATGTCTTAAGTCATGAATTCATAAAAAAATCCATGAACTAAGTTCATAGCTAGTTTATGCCATAAAACTTGTGTCATTCAGCATCAGGTCTATTCAGTTTTTGGCAATACTAAATATCGACCAATTTTACCTATGAACTGTAGGGTCGATAAATTACCACTACACCATAAACATCAGCAAAAGGAAATTACTTAGAAAGTGATAACGGTTGGTTTTTTTATGAAAATAAGGCAAAAATTGTAGTTAATTTTATAAAATAAACAACTTATTGTCTATAAAACTGAAATTTGTAATTCGTATACCTAATATATGAAGATAATATATTTATATTTGATGAGTTATCTTTATAAAATGGTAGATGTAATAGATGTAATAGTAGTAGAATAAATTAATCAAACGTATTTTCTAAATTAGTCGTTATGCTAAAGTAAAATGAATAAAACTGAAAAGTAATTGTTGATTTTTAAGCCCTTTAAATTCAATGCATCATTAAAAATGAATAAAACATACTTTTACAACTTATAATAAGAAGGAAGGTCCGTTTTGTAATTATAAATAGGGCATCAACCCCTCATAGACGGTTGTAGATAACAAGCAGGTTCTTATAATTGCCATATGGTCTACGTTGGGTTCTTCTTCGGCGGGAAAGACTTACCTTCTTCATCAGCTGGTACAAGTGAAAAGACGTGCGATGCCGCGTAACCGACCTACCGTATGTTTCAAGAATTCAAGCAATAAGACGCTGTCTGGTCACATATTCCAACTTCCTTTCAATCAGCTGGTTTTTTATTGAAAGGAAAAGTTACCTCCCTCGGCGCTCTTTGAAGAATTGAAGTATTTATTGTGCCTAATTGTAAAATTTTCAAAATCGTGCCTGGTATGCGCTTTAAATCTACACTTGCTAACGACAAAAGCCCGATAAAATCGGCGAGATATCGAATGCAATCGCTTCGAGCTTTAAAATCATCCATATTGTGTTCTTGGATCATGAGGCTTATGTAAATCAGAAGTGGCACCTTCTCCAAGCCGCTATCTTATCTCCTACAATTATTTCTAGTTTACTGTTCGTTGAAGGCATTACTTTACCATTTACCATTCTGTGCTAATGGTGGGCTCCATCACATATACACGTCTCTACATTGATTTCAGAATCAATGCTTTTTAATAACAATAATTGCCAATAAATTTTATGAACATTTTATTTTCATTTACCTGCCACTTTTGCACTAAAAATAATAATCATGAAAAATCTTTTATAAATCTAATAAAAAAACTTGATCGACTTTACCTGGCACTTTTATAATACTTTTTTTTTAAATACGATGGCCTTTTTTACAAAAAAAATACATTTAAGATTCCTATTTAATACAAATACAAACTTTCCAGTTGCGAAATTTTTGCCACTAATTTGGAAATTCACTTGATTATACCATATAACTCATAATGTATTTACTTCCTGTTGCTTCCTATGCATGTTTAATAAGCGTTTTGCTACTTGCATGATTATCACTTTCTTATTATCGATTTTTGCTTATCGAGTCCGCAGATCGAGAGATGCCGCTCTCGTTCTCAACTGACCAAATCAAATCAGTTTAGTGATGTCAGTACTCCAAAAGTTTACATACGTCTAGTATCGGACTGACCCTCCGGGCAAATGCCCGGTGACCCTTTCCGATTGCTTGTGGTCTTCTTGGATTTAATCATTCTTTTACTCTAATAAAGATTTTACTCATCAAACTTCTTAGAACTTCTTGCATCGAAATACATAAAAAATCAATTTTAATCTTAAATTATCTTTGAAAAACTTTAATAACTTAAGAACGGTGGAAGATTTTTCAAAATTTCTTTATACATCATGAATTGCAATTCAATAGAAAATTAAAATTACATTTTTCAATTTTTATAGTTACTCAGTGGCGTACTATGTCGTTTTTTGCATCGAAGTTCATAAACAATCAATTTTAATCTTAAATTATTTTGGAAAAACTTCAATATGTTATAATTTAGTGATATGTTAGGTTGGGCTTTCTAAGCGCATTATCGAGATTCTCCATTATATGGAAGAAATATTTTTTCCAGATTTTCGAAAAATGAATAATAATGAATAATTTAAAAAAAAATTCGCATGCTGGTGCATTTTTTAAATTTAAAACTTGGAATTACATTATTAAAAGAGCGAAAACAAAAATTCTTTCCACTCTATTTTTGGCCCACGATGACTTTTTTATAAAAAATATTTTACTATGTAAAGTTATAAAAACCTCATAAAAACGTTCGCATTTTTAAGGAAATCACCTAGTTTTCACGATATTCATCAGCTGGATTAATTAAAATGGAACATCCTGTATATAATAATAATAAATGGTCTAGATAGGGCGAGATTTCCAAAAGGTTCTTGCCTGGGTGACTTCAAATGAGCCAGTCCGACACTGTATACGTCATAAATAGAAACACATATTAAAAATTCAAGAACACGTGATTAATAGTAGTCATTTAACCATCAAGTGAGGTAATAAGGGCTGGTGAGGCAATACCTAGACTAAGTGAGCGCTTTAATCCTGTAGAGCTTTTTAATAGCCCATTACCGCACGAGTTGGTTACAATACTCTTCCGTTGACCGCACCTCGTTAAAACTAAGAAAAACTAATTATATTTCCTAAAAAACTTTAATTTTAATAAGTTGTAGACATTACAAGAGGTTATGGTAGATCATTGATGTAAATTAGGAATTGAGATATCCAATATTCCACTAGGAGAAAGCCTGAAAGTACTCGGTTCAAAAAAACTGCCTGGATGTATGTTTCATGAAAGAATTCAGAAGTATTTCATTAGAGACACAGTCAAAAACCTTGGTGAGATCTATAAATGTGGCCAACGTATAATATCCTTTCTCAATGCACTCCACAGTCTGTTCCACAAAGAGCAGATTGATTTTTATAGAGCAAGTTTTATTTTGAAAATAGGTAGTTAGTTGAAGTTTGATACGATTTTCAAATATTTTTGACATAATCGCTAAACTATTATCTATATTAGATTGGCATATTTGGCTTGTCTTTGGGAGCATTTTTATGTTTCGGACTTATTTTCGATAATTTTAGGGCATCTAGTTTCTTTTAAAAGTCTACTAACTACTTTGCCAAAAATGTATTCTCCAATGTCGAAATGGGGATCGAATGCGACAAATATCGAATAAAACGTGTGAATGGGTCTTGGGCATGCAGACGAACTGTTTAGGAAGAAAGGCAGAAATAAAATGTTGACAGAAAAAGTGTGCGATAATTTGTCACATATATTTGAGAATCGCTGTCCAGGGGAGTTATTCTTAAATCACCTGACAAGATGTCCTATAAACATGGCATGCATGTATTTGAATGACAAGAACAGAATGATGAAAATCGTATACAACAATTTTCACACTCACGCTTAAATCTATAACTTTACACCCTTGGTACATAAATAGCTATTTGTAGCTGCAATTGTATTAGCTATGTTAACTTTTAGTAGTTCCTAGTTGTTTTTGTATAGTAACATGATTTTATCTCTTAATTCACTAATGATTTCATCTTTATTACTAATTATTATAGTTGTAAGTTCAATTTGGAGACTATGCTTTAAGAATCATTTACTTACGTGTTGTCTCCATCTAAGTACTGGAGGTTTTCGTTTCCCGTCCTTTAGATTAGAAGGGACTAGATCACAAGTTAAGTTAACCTACTTTTGCCCTTATTCTTATAGATAAGATACAATAGTCGAATAAAAACTTATAACCATTATTTTCATTTTCTTATTATTCTTGGTATAATCAAAAAAGTAGGTACAACTCGTGTAATTGTAATTAAATCATATAGATTGGCAGTTAACATGTTGTCAAATAATTAATTATCCGACGATCATGTAAAAAAACCTTACACGCCATTCACCATTCATATTAACTTTTGTAATTCCGAACGCCCTCTCGTGGATTTCTTTTTGAACTCGAGAAATGAGTACAGGTCCAAGAAGATAATTACTTTTCCTTTTTAAACTTTTTTTGTCTTTATTGAAATTTTTTATAAATTAGCTAACTTCACACAAAATATAATCATCGGAACAAGAATTATACAGGGTGTTCCATTTTTTTCGGGACATAGGTTTTTAGACAGGAATTGTCCTTCTGAACAATAAATCTTATATGAACTAATTTTTTTTCGACTCCCTAAATAGTTATAGCAGTTTTATAATTGCAAAATTTTAATGATTTTTTGGAACGCCTCATAGTGGAAAAAATGCCCGAAAACGTGGCCAAAACCCAAAATGAATTTCTAATTTTGGAACTAATTTTGTCCTAGGTACTAAGTCCTGTATAATGGTCAGCTTTAAAAATAAAGGTGCCCACATATCAATCTAGCCTTAAAGTAGAGCCTTAAAGCAAAGCATTAAAGTAGAGCAATCATGAAAAATCAAACCAATGCATTTTAATGCGGCTACACATACTAGAGTAAGTCATGAATAAGCAAGATTCATAAAGCAAGCCTGTTTGCTTTTTGGATCGGTGCTCTACTGTGGGGCCGTCTCTGATTGGTCGGACGACAGCACGTGCTGGAAATAACTGCGAGAAAGATCTTCTGCATAGAGAGCTGTAATTTTGAAGGTGGATAGATGATTAAATTCCAAGACGAAAGTGTTGATGCTACTTTCTGATCGGACCACACCGAAAGAAGATATTCGCCCCAAAGCTTATTTCGGTTTCACCCTCTAAATATCCAAAGATTACCCCAAATCGCATCGAATTTTAATATGTTTTAGAGGATAAAATTCTTAAGATGGTGGTTTTAACCCGCCTGGACCTATTTGTTCTAAAGGCTGTATGAATTATAAATTTTTCGAAGTTTGGTAACACTTTGAAGAAAGATGCCGAAAATTGGAGATTTTTTGCCGACGGTCGGCGGCGTCACTTTGAAAAGCGACGAAATTTGACCCTTGTATTCTTCACGAAAAAGGTATTTTTTTATTCGATTTTAAAAATTCAAGTTCCGTCATAAAGGGAGATGTTCATTTTAAGAGAGTATGAGTTTTAAATTTTTCAAATCACGCTAACGCTCTGAAAAATCATTCTCAAAACCGGAGAATTTTATTCCGATTGTCGGCACTTGAAATAGGCAGTTGATCATTGCTCTTGCTTGAAATCTGTATGAATTATAAGTTTCGTAACACTTTGAAATAAGATGCCGAAAATTGTCGATATTTTCCGACGGTCGGCGGCGTCACTTTGAAAAGCTACGATATTTGGCCCTTGTATTCTTCACGAAAAAGGTGTTTTTTTCATTCGATTTTAAAAATTCTAGTTCCGTCATAAAGGGAAATGTTCATTCTAAGAGGCGTATGAGTATTAAATTTTTCAAATCAGGCTAACGCTCTGAAAAATCATTAATAAAAACTGTCAATTTTATTCCGAATGTCGGCACTTGAAATAGGCTGTTCATCATTGCTCTTGCTTTACTTCATGCATGCTCGGCATGTGTACCTTGCCTCACTATTATGCTTTTTGATGAGTCCTCTACTTTAATGCTTTGCTTTAAGGCTCTGCTATATGCATGATGGGCATGTGGGCACCCTAAGAGGAGCGTTTTAAATTTCCTGCTGATGTAGCTTTTGAGAGAGTGGAAAAAATAAAAGTTCATAGGAAATGTTTTCAGACTGATACCCTGTATACTTTCATTTCAGAGCCTAAAACTTTTATTATTGTAAATCAGTATATCAAATGGATTTAATTATTAATTTTTATTTTTTTCATCATGGTAAAGTAGGAAGGAAAATGGTAAAGGTAATAAAATGACTTACTTAACTCCATAATTATTATTTTTATTATTTATTGGGTTCTGTAAATCTTCCTAATAAATCGTCCAAATTAAAAAAGTGGTCAGTTTTAAGTGTGGAAATTTATGCGCACTCCAGCAGACCCGTTTCGGCGCGCGAGCATAGAATGCGATTAAAAATTATCTTCGCGCGTTGTTATTTTAATTTGTTCATTGTCTCCAGCGTGCATGCATAATTATTAGTTCCCTACCCCTGTTTCGCAACGGGCTCTATTCGTTACGTGCACGACGGAAGGTGAAAATTAAAATTTGAATACAGGACCCCTTTTTTACCAAATTAGCGTCCGTTTTGCAAGATGAATTGGCCTTAATATTTTCTAATAAAACCTTTTGTGCATAGACATTTATAAAGCGGTTTTTGTAGCTAAACGACTTTTTTAAGAGTTTCAATGTGAAAGCTTCTAATTTTATAAAAAATTACCTGCAAGCAGGTGTTGAAACTGTCAACAGCCGTGTCACGCGCCAAAAATCCAACCACCGTAAAAATTTTCTATTTTTACAACCGCAACAAGTTCTTGATTCATTTGAAAACATTGCAGAACGCAATTAAAAAACCAAGCAATTTTACCAAAATTTAATAAGATTTACAAGATACCATGTTTAACTATTATAACGAACTTCAATAATTTTCCAAGATATCCATTAATGAAAGATTGTACCTAATAATTATAGAGAGTAATAAATTATGCAAGCGATAAATTTTAATGCAGGATAATTGCGATTGTTGTCTGACGTAACAGAAGCGCGTTATTAATTTTGCGGCAATCATGATTTCGCGCCATTTCATTCTTATTAAATATGCGCTCATTTTTTGAACAGGCAACGCTACCTTTTTGTTTTCCTGTACAAGTGTCGATACAAAGTGTATTTCCGCTCCATGATAAAGCGGATATTTGCAAAACAGTCGCAGGGATGTCGTGAGAATTATGGTAATTATCGAGGATCGACTGGATGTCCACGCTTGAAATATGGTAATTGGAGTATTTTTTCGGGGAGATTATTGTTTTGGGGAACGATGAGGATATCCGCATTTTTTTATTTTTTAACGAAATACAAATGGTAATTTCGATATTTTGTAGAGATTGTTATCGAAAGATCACGAAAATATTCTAATTTTGGTTAGGTGTCCAAATTTGTGGCTTTCCGATTTAATTTAATAATTCATAAAACATAGATAATTCTTTAAATGTTATGATATTATTATTTTAATTTGAAGTACAAATGTTGGGATTAATAACGAAATTCAAAATAAAATTCTATTTCTTTATATAACTTTTCCTTCTTATAACTTTTCGCAGCTTTTGCCAATAGCTTGAATATTGTTAACTAGTTCATTTTTTGATTATTAGCTTAAACTCCTGTTTTCAAATGACCTAACAGGAACTAATCCCGAGGTCATATGAACTAGGTCGCTAATTTACATCAGTTTTACGAAAATTTATTCCCTTCAAATCTCTCGCTTTAAAGATTCAGTTTTCATCCGCTATATGGTAAATAGGACCCTCCTGTTGAAACTATATATTTTGGACGGTCATACTTTCTAACCCAATCCAAAAATAATCAGTTATCATAGTCTTAGCATAGCATTTCTTGCATTTTAGCCGAGGGGAAAAGGTCGAAAGAGAAAAAGCCGAACGAAAAAGGCTGACACGGACAAAAAGCCGAAAGAGAAATGGCCGAATTAAACAAACCGTCGACGCAGAAAGAAGTACGATAAACGGCCGAAAGAAAAATTTCTGGCTGCAAGATGTTTACGCGCAAAACAACCTAACCTAATCTAACCTAAACTGACCTGACCCAATCTGAAAGATGAAAATATTTCCGAAACTACAGATTGTATTAAAAATATTTCAAATAAAAAGTGATTCTTTTCAAACGAGAAACAGAATGTATAAATTTAGTTTAATGATATCCATTTTTTAAATAAATTTTGAAGTTTAAGTTTTTTTTTGAAAATTATTTCATTTTTGGCAAAAAATATATAGATAGTTAATCTTTATCAGGTTTAAAAGGTTTGTACAAAACGATACTACATACTCCAGAGACCAAAAATAACACGATTTAACCAAACTTATCTCTATCTAAAGTGCTTCGTTAAGGTCCTACAGACGATTTAAGTTTTTAAAACTATTTTGTATTTTTTGAAGTACTAAAAATTAGCTCATATGATCATAACATATTTTGGTATGTGGCTATGTAATGGTATGTTCGGTTTTTTCCTTTTAACCTTTTGTCCATGTCGACATTTTACGATTTCGCCTTTTCACCTTCGGCTTTTTGTCCTAATCAACCTTTTGTACAAGTCGACCTTTCATCGTTCTGCTCTTTTTTACTTCAGCATTTTGTTCACGTAGGCCTGTTATCCGTGTCGGCTTTTTGTCATTCGATCTATTTTCAGGGTGTTCTGTTCATAATTCACCAAACGTCAGGAGTTAGAATCTAGACCATATTTACTCACCGATTTTTGTCAAAATTCACAAAATCGTTAATTAAATATTAGAGAAAATAAAGTAAAATTCTTGCTCTTGAGGATTTGGATAAATATTTAAATATAGTAAAATATAAATTCTTGTTATCCAACTTTATTATAAAAATACAATCTTAAGTTGCAACTAGTTTCGCCAAATCAATTCACAATCTTCGCCTGATGAAGCCAATGATTTGGCGAAACTAGTTGCAACTTAAGATTATATTTTTATAATAAAGTTGGATAACAAGAATTTATATTTTACTATATTTAAATATTAGAGATTAAAAAGAACTTCATCAAAAAGCTAAAACCTTTCAATAAGTAATCACAGTAATACAATAATAATGAAAAAAAAATTATAAGAAAAAAATAAAAAAATCATAATTTTTTTCAGTCTTTTAGATTTTCTGGTAGACGAATTACGGTTGTGTTTTTTTTAATTTTTTGAAAATTGTTCATATTCTAAACAAATCAGAGAAAATGATAAGACCGTGGCTCTTTTCCTTTAAATAAATTTTATAACAGTTTCTCGCCTGTGCACCTGCCGATGGTAACAGACTGTGCTTTTTCTTCTTTAGGAGGCTACAGTAAGAGAAAGAAAAGTTTTCAGTTTTTTCCTGGTTTGTTTTGTAAATATGAAGAATTTTCAGAAAACTTAAAAAATATAACCTTAATGGGTCTGAGCTTGGAAAAAAAAATTCAAAAACTGAAAAAAAATATTAGTTTTTCCTTGCGATTTTTTTCTTCAACATTATGTACCAATTGAAAGAGGATGGTTTCAGCTTGTGATGATTTTAGTAAAATTCTACGTTTATTGGTTAAAAAGTAATTAGCTATTTTTTATTTTTAACAAAAATTGTTGACCTAAAATTCAAAATGCTGTAGCTCCATAACTAAAAAAGAAACACCCTGTATTGTTGATTATTTTGAATATAAGTTAATCATTCAATAAGACAGCATTTGTTATTTTATTTTTTTTTGCATAGTAATCTAATAGTGGTACTCGTAAACTGTTTGAGTTTTAGGGTTTATTTTTTAAATATGTGCCCCTGGAAGAGCGTTGAAGTTGAAATACACTACCAGGATTTAATTTTAAAAAAATCTGTAAAACTTAAAAGAAATACTTATAATTATAAGGATCGTATAGTTTTAATTTATTATTTTTTATGATTACTATGAATGGTAAAAATCATAAATTAAAAACGCTTGATGTGTCTCTCTCTTTAACATAATTCCCCAGTCTTAAGATGCATCTTTTTATAAGGACTTAAAGGTCGATAAAAGAAAGTTGGAAGTCCTTATAATATTAGAATTATACTAATTTTTAGGCTTTTTGTAATCGATAAATGGACACTCGAGATATTTTAGGTGACCACTCGATCATCTGACCTGACCATTCTAATTTTCTGAAACGATTACCAAACCAGTCTCTAGACAATTATAATGTTTAAAAAACACTTACAACAGATATTCTAGAAACAATATTAAAACAAACATCGTTTTATTGAATTTTGTTATTATAATTATTAAGCCCAACAAAATGAAATTTGGTGCCAGAGAAATAGGAACTGATATTTTTGATGTCTTGGGCCCAAATATATACCTTGGTTTTTTTGTAGCAGCTCCAGTTTTTGAGATGCAGGCCAATTGATTTTAGTTCTAATCTAAAAATGGCAAAGTTCCTCCTTGCACAGCAAAGTGGATATGATATACAAAACATCCTTGTTTTTATGCTTTGTGACGGCAGACCTAAGTATCGGCATTTGGTTAACAAAAATTGGTCTTTAAGAAATATCAGGAATTAACTGATCAATTAAGCCTTGGTTGAAAAAAGAAAATCACATTTTCATCTTAGCTCATCAAGTTGAGACCTGAGAAATTTTGATGGATTTAAATCGAGATGGACTTTGTTTTAGCTACTTAATACTATTATTGGCTCAAAAAATTCCATTAGGACATTAAAAGTAATTACTTTAATATTAATAATATTTTTAAAGAATTAAAACAATTTGCATCTTCATTGTGTGTTATATTTATCCCTTATAACCTCTACGAGATTTACTGGTGTGACCACCTCTAATTATCCATATAAGTGTAAAATAATAAGTGGGAATGTATAACGTGGGGCAATAAACATCGTCGGCGCTTCTATGCAAGCACAAAGCTGTAGTCGCCAAAGAGGAAAAGGCATTTTTTGATCAGGAACGATAATGCCTCCAATCTGATAGTAAAGTATCGTAAAGTACGACCCGCTACGAGCAGTACTTTACACGCACGAACATGCACTAAAACACCATTGTCTGCATGTGTAATGACCGCTGAAGAACAATGCGGTTTATTATTTGAACAGATATTATTAAATACTTGGTCACGTGTATTTTTTAATTCCGTAAATTCATATACTTCATACCACATGATCTGAAACGTTTGTTATTATGAATTTTTCAAAATTATTAACAATGTTTCGTACTGCTTCCGGATATAAGAAGCAACTTTTTTGACCTAATTCTAAATAAAAACCTTATCGTTATTTATTATGGGACTCATTGGTATATTCAGGACATGAAAGTGATTAATAGGACCGGTTGCAGAAAATTTACATGATGTTAAAATTTTATTGATATGAAATTTTAATCAATAATAATAACTGATTCTTCTTAACGGGTTTATTTAATTTTTTCGTGTTTGGTAATAACACAGTAAGGGGTTAACGTGCCCTGATAGGGTTGAGAAGATAACGTCACTATAATGTTCGGCACGTGTCACATAAGCGCAATACACCTGTAGCCACCTGATGGGAGCTAATCAAGCACTCATGGCTGTTTTGATAGAATATATGGGGTGCGTTTAGGCGGGAGCCATCGCTTTGCAACCCCCAGCTCGTTCACCTGTGCCCTGTGCGTAAGGGCGTGTGCGTGGTGCTAACGAACGACCTTTCCAACAGGTTGTTCGTTTCCTACGTAAAAACAAACGTAGGGGAAGTCTGGGCTATTTAAACGAGTTTTCCGTTGGAGTACTTCCTCCTTCAGGCAAGTGTTCTAATTATTCAATTCATGATTTCACCTGACATGTGTTGTTCGATTAATTTATCTGAAACGGCGATAGAGTAATAAATTACTTTGTATTTTGTATTCGTAAATCTTTCAAAACCTCAAAGGGTTAGTGATTAATGATTAAATAATTGGAATATAGTTTGATAATAAAACCTCGTAACGGCAGTTTTAGATTTTTAATAAATCTAATATGTACATGATAACATTATAAATCAGCCTTCCTAACCAAATGAAAATTGAAGACCTTGATGCAATAACCGGCCAAGTCCATTTTTTGTGATTTCACTTTATTTGGAAAATTTTTGAGTACCTCCGATTTGTATAGTCTTTTTCAAGTCCCAAGCACAAATACCTATGTATTAAAATATATTGGCTAAATTCAAAGTGTTGATTTCTGGAGACCTTTTTATCAATTTTCCACAACTTTTAGAATTAGACTTTACCGACTATTGCACCAAGGTCTTCAATTTTATTCAAAGCCATCTTCATTTTTAGAGATGTAAAATTTATAAACTAAAAAGAAATAAGCAAGTTATAATATTTACTATACTTTTACAGTTCTTGAATACAGTACTTTTTAAAATTTTTCGAGTGATTAGAACTGCTTTTCTAGTTTCTTTAGCGACCTGTAAATTTTAACACATCAAATCTGGCAAGTAACTCTAACAAAATTAATACTTTTTAAATTAAATTTTTTGACAAAAAAATGATTTAATCAGATTTTTTTAAATCTTTGAGACGTAATTCCTAAACCAAAGATATCTGCTTCAAAAGAAACATATTTTCTACCTTGGAGCAACTAAAAGAGCTAGAAAAAGGTTTAGGGAGATAAAAGATTGTTACATTCTTACTTTTTTTGAAAATAAATATAAAAAGTACACCTCACTTTTTATACGTAAAATAGGTCCCCGAACAATTTTGTTCAAATTTCAACGACATAATTTTATTTTTTCGATAAAAACATTTTTTAGATGTTTTAGCGATATACAGTGGTAGAAAAAAATATGTAAACTTAACAAATTTTTAAAAAATGTTAAGATAGCACTATAAATTAATTCTTCGGTTGCATAAATTAAAATTATATGAACAAATAGTCTTATTTAAAATGTTAAAATTAGGAAACTAATAAAGTTAAATTATTTGAATGATTACAAAAATACTTGGAAAAATTTATGACATTTTTTATGTTTCTCATTTTAACAAAAGAATATATAAAGAAATCCTAATATTTTGTGGCATATCCTTTCGCGTCCAGTTCAGCTTGGCACCTTCTGGGCATTGAATCAACTAGTTTGTATAGAGTGTCCACAGTAATTTGATTCCATTAGATTTGGATAACCTCGAACAATTCTTCTTTTTTTTATTTTTTTTTTTTTTGAAAATTTGGCGATCTACAATGTCCCTAAGGTATTAAATAGGGTTTAGGTCAGGTGACTGCGACCGCCATTCAAAGACATTAACTTTTTTTGGAAAAACCATTCTTTTAGAAAATGTGATGTGTCTTTCGGGCGTTATCTTGTTGAAATCTCCACGTTAAAGGCAGTTCTTCTTCGGCAAATGGCACCATGTGGTTCATTAATATATCCCATATCCCTATATTGAAAAGGATGCATTTTCCCCTCAACTTGCACAATGGGTCCAGATCTAGAAAAACAACCCCAAACCATAATGGAGCTTCCTCCGTGTATAATTATGGGAACTTTTGATTAACTGGTCTTCTTACATATTTTATACCATCTGAACCAAACAGCATAAATTATCTTTCGTCACTTCAAACACTGTACTCCATTTTTCTGTGGTCCACGATAAATGAGACCTGGCAAATTCCAGCCGGGCTATTTTTCTTTGAAATTAGTGGTTTTTTCACAACGACACGTCCATTCAAACCAGCAGCTATTAGACGATTTCTCTGCAAATTTCCTCCCTAATTTGTCTTAACGTTTGGCAAGGATCTGTTTTTTAGATAACGTCTTTATAATTTTATCTATTCTAGCTGTCATTTTCGAGGTCGTCCTGTCTTTTGCTCGCTGTTTCTACACCACTCCTCGTACGATACTTTGATAAAATTTTCGATACTGCACCTTTAGTGATATTAAAAAATGTCGCAATTTCAACTTATTTGTTTCCACTTTGAAAGGCGTAAATTATTTTTTGTTTAAAATCATTGAAAAAATAATGCCTTTTGGGCATTTTTAAGCAGTTATTTAAGACTTCAATGTGACTATTTGCAATAACAAATATGAAATGAAGCGAATAAAAGTTTCGTAACCATTATATGCGTATTATTATAACGGGTTTTATTGAAAATCGTTCTTAAAGAAAAGAAACAGATTTAAAGATATCTAAAAAACTATATAGGGTGAGGGACAGGTTTCGACATTGCTTTTAGTTTGTTTTTGTTCAGTACAGTACAATTGAATTTTAATTTTTATGTTTTAATAATAAAAAAAAATCTAAATACAAAAGATAATAAGAAATCAAATAAACTAGAATGCCATGTGCCATGTGTGCTAAATTAAGTAAATTTGAAATTTATAAAAAATTTACGAATTTTTTTTTAGGTGAGTCACTAACGTTTTTGATCTTATTTTTTTTCTTTGCGTTTATACTAATAAGTCCAAGACTTCATAAATAATCTGGATCAATTTAGTGTACGTAGGTTCATAAAAACGAATTCGTCAGTTTATCGGACTTTTTATTAATTATAATTACATCTTACATCATCTTACCTAAAACATAAAAGTAATGTAATAATAATTAATATACAGGGTGTTTACGGTTCACCAGTTTATCTTTGAAGTGGTGATACTAGAGGCGAATATAAGTAGAATGACAAAAAATCATCTTAGTAAAACTTTCTTTGTAAAAGAGTTAAGGCCGATGCACAATAGCTCGTGAACATGAACGAGAACATGAAAGATAGTATAGACGGGAGACGCTTAGGTTTCAGATGCACAACAAGGCGGATTTATGCGGATTGAAATAGTAACGCGAAAGATAAAACTTCACCAACTTTCCCGTTATGTTCGGGATCGAATTCATGTTCACGGGCAACCTATCCGTGTTGTGTATGCACATACTTAACTCCCATGTTTCAACTTCCTACACGTTCTCCTTCATGTTCTCGTTCCGGATCGCTTCTATTGTGCATCGGCCTTTACAGCTCTTTGAAGATGCTGCCAAAAAGTATGTTTTTACGCTACTATTTTCAAACGGTTTACATTACACAATTCAAATTTGGTACAACCTTTATAAACTTTAGATCTATTATTACCATTTTTTTTGAGATTTCAAAATTACCTTTTGGAGGCTACTAAAAAATTTCAAAAAAAAATTATAATAATATAATAGATCTAAAATTTATAAAGATCTGTACCAAATTTGAAAAATGTAATGTAAGCCGTTTAGAAATAGTATCGTAAAATCACACTTTTGGGAGCATCTTCAAAAGGCTGTAACTCTCTTATAAAGAAAGTTTTACTATGATGATTTTTTGTCATTCTACTTATTTTCACCTCTACTACCACTTCTTCAAAGATTAACGGGTGAACCGTAAACACCCTGTATAATTAAAAAATGGTTAGTTCTACTACCATTATCGTCTCAAAAAAATTGGCACAGTTATTCATGGACACCCTGTATACTTTGCACCATTTTATATTTTATTTCTTAAAAGTGTTAGTAGTGTCAAATTAAAATTAGGTTCTAAGTAGGGAGTAATTTAAATTATGCTAAATGAAAATCGGTTAAATAGTTTTTTTTTTAATCTGGCCCTATACAATTTAATTTTCATCCCATCAAATACATCTTCTTTTTTTGGCCAATATTAGATACCTAAGTAAATTTTTACCATATTTTTAATACTTTTGTGGGCATCACTCCTAAACTAATAGGTCCATTCTGTCCAAAGCTGTGTAAGCTGTTACAGGAAACATCTTTAAGGTACCCAACTATAAAAAGCGTCCATTACAACCCATATAACAAACCTCACAGATTTTGCCTGTAAGGGTTTAAGTTTTGCACAGAATTGTACCATAAGAGAAATATTGATACGTTTTGGAGAACTAAACGAGTTTTTAAATAAAATAAATTTTAAAGCAGGGCAGACTAGGGTAAAATATTTTTAAAATCTTTGATAGTACATATTTGCTTTTATTGTCCTGATAAAAATTAAATAATTCAATTGTAATTATCACTATTTCATTTAATAGGTTATTTTTGCAAACATTCGAAAATGTTTTATAATTTTCGAAGATTTTTGTATTTTCCAGAATTTTATTGTTATTTTATTCCATAAAAAGTACCTATTGATAGTAGCAAGTTGAAATTTTTACCAAAGATAAAGGCCTTAAATTGGACTATTTTATGTCACGTAGGTGAAAATCAACTGAATATTTTTTTGAATCTGTTTTTACAGATGCGACCTTGGACGGCGTATTATCGGACCGATTAAAATCATTTTGTCATATTATATCTTGGTAGAGAGAAGCTTACAGCTTCCACGTTGAAGCCCAGCAAACACTGTTCGTTTCTGAAACGATTCAATTTTGTTTCATTTGGGTTTAACGGAAACAGTTTACAAGAAATGTTTCATATATGTTTCTATCATGTTACCAAGAAACCATGTAACATGCTCATTTGTGTTTCAAGGAAACAGTTGTCTAGAAATGTTTCTGTTACGTTCCGAAGAAACATCTAATGTACTCATTTGGGTTTTATTTTTTTATTTATTTATTACGGGACGTACCCAATTTTACAAAATAAACATTGTCATTATTATCATTAGCAAGCAAGTAAACAATTAACATATTATATATCAACTTTAACAATAAATAAATTTAACAAGAAAGAAAAAAAAACAGAGTTTGAAATACAATTAAACAAGCAGTTATATAATAAACAACATGTGTAACCAACATGAATAAATTATCAAAAGGAGTTCAGTAAAGATTTTAAGGAGGAGAAGGTATCGTTAAAAAAGTCGAAGTCGATACTGTTACAATCATTACTTAATCTATCTATAATAGAGTATTTACCATAATTTGTGCCATGAAAAGGAATAAGAAAGGTTCGTACGTTTCTTAACTGCCTCGCAGGGACATAAAAATTAATCAAGGATAGTAAATGTGGACAGTCTATAATCCCGTTTAGCAACTTGTACATAAAAATAATGCCAGAGTCAGACCATCTTTTTTCCAATGAACAAAGTCTCAATTCTGATAGTAAAAGGTCATAATTCATATTTTCAACTTGTATATTCATTTTAAAGGCAACAAATCTGATAAACTTTTTTTGGATTTTTTCAAACAAACTTCTATAGCGCTCTTGGTAAGGTGAAAAGATTACGCAAGCATACTCCAAGTGAGATCTTAATATATGCTGTATAAAGCAATTTTAAGACATGGATATCACTTAAATCTGAGACATATCTAAAAACTGTACCCAACATTTTTTTAGCCTTAATGGCACAAGCGTAATAGTGGTCAATGAATCTTAATTCTGTATCAAAGGTGACATCGAGATCCAAAATTTTGGTAACAATTGGTAATGGAGTATTATTTAAATGATAACGGCCATCTATGAGGATCTTTTTTCTAGAAAACGTCTTTATTTTACACTTATTTACATTCAGGTGCATTCCATTAGAGTCACCCTAATACCCAGATTCTGGTCAAATCATTTAAGTTTAAAGGTCTTTAAATTTAAATTTGTTATATGGGTTGTAATGGACAATTTCCATGGATACATTATTTGTTTTAAATTAAAGGCCTTTCTGACCAAAATCTGCCCATAAGACTGAAACCGATTCAGGTCTTCTTGAATCTTATCGCAGTCGTCAGATGATGAGACCTTTGCAAATATCTTTAGGTCGTCTGCATACATAAGCACTTCACAGAAATGAAAACAATCAACAACATCGTTCAAAAACAATATGAACAGTAATGAGCCCAGACGTGAACCTTGGGGTGCACCTGATGTTACAATTATCTCATCTGAAATATATCCCTTTAGTTTTACATATTGAACCCTGTTAAGTAAGTAGCTTTTTATCCAAGATAATAGTGGATCAGAGATACCATATAGCTTATGTAACTTCATTATCAGCAGATCATGATTCAAGACATCAAAGGCTTTGGAGAAATCGGTGTAGATACTATGTACCTGCATACCGGACTCCAGAGCCTTCGAAATAAAATTTGTGTAACAAAGTAAGTTTGTTGCTCTTGACCTCCCAGAAACGAAACCATGTTGATTACTTGAAACATATGGTCTTAGCAAAACCTGCAGATAATCAGTAACAATAGATTCAAAAGCTTTAGGAATAGATGACAATATAGATATTGGCCTATAATTATTTACTAGGGATTTTTCTCCACCTTTGTGAATTGGTGTAATATAGGACGATTTCCAATAGTCAGCAAAAACTCCAGTATTCATTGATACATTAAATAAGATCCACAAGGGTCTAGCTAATGAGAAGGCACAAGCTTTTAAAAGGTATGAAGGGATTCGGTCAGGACCAAAACTGAATTTAGGTTCTAGACAACATAATTTATCGAGAACTGTGTTAATTCCAATATTGAAATCATTAATTTATGCTTTATTTACCTACCTGTTCTGTAACGATTAATGCGCATGCGCAATAGAACAAATATATCACATCGTCATTTTGTCTTGACGTCAGTAGTCGTTCACCACCGTTTGAGCTTTTTTCTAAGTGAAACGTGACTAATACCTGTTTTCACCAACGACTCTTATAATTTAGGCATGTTTACAGCACTATAAGCAATGCCTAAGTTTAAGAATAGTTGTTGAAAACGGGCATAAATGCTTTATTACTTGTAGCTCCAAAGAAAATAATAAATTATTTTTACCACGTCAGTAAATACATACATATATTACGAAACCTATCTTTTAGCTGTGTAATGTGTATTAATTTGTAAATATATCATTTATTACATCTCCAGTTTTATTAATTTTTTTAATTTTTATGTTAGGAATAAAATAATTTACCTTGTAGTTGATTTAAACAAGTAAAAATAGTTTAGTTTTCTTTATGATAAAATTTTGTTTCTCACGAGTGTTTTGTTTATGTCTGGAGTATTAAGTAAGGCACCCTTGTTATTCTTTGGATTAAGTGTGGACAAATTTATTGCCTACCAACGGATGGAGGGTGAAACTGCTAAGTCAGGTCAACTTAGCAAGACATAAACTAAACACTTAAGTTTTTTAACTACATTTGAATTAAATAATATTTTATTATTTATTTAAATTTTATATTTTTAATGTCATAATTAGTGTTTGGCTGATATTTGTATTATTGTAAATTTTCAAATTTTACTTGTTTGATCATAGTTTGAGAAAAAGAAAATTATTTTATTCCACGTTAGAGATTAAGCGTAGGCTACCAAATTCACCCCGAGCTTAGGGATGAATTTGGTTTGCCCTACTTTATTATTAGAACCAATAAGAGGCTTTGATTGGCGTCTTTACTTAAGTAAGTTATGACGTAATAAGGGATGCCAAGCAAAGTCTATAAATTGTAAAGAAACCTTAAAATCATGGAATTCCATAATGTTCTGATCTAGAGTAATGTTTGTTCTTAACTCTGATCAGTCAAGTTCATTTTAGTTTGTTCGTGACGCGTTTTTTTTCACTTTATTGTTATTAGAAGTTTATTTGATTTTATTCAAAAAGTTAGTAATTTTTGTTTTGTAAGTTTATTGTGTGATTTGCGGAATATTTTTAAGGTTTCTATTGGTTCTTCAATATGTTGTATTTTATTTGAAATTGATTATTTTTTTCCATTAGTTTTTTTTTTATAATTATTTTTTTTTTTTAGTGAATTTCTTTTTTTTTGTAATTTTTTTTGATTATTTTTTTTTAATCTTAATATTACCTTTTTTTTTAATATATTTAATATTACTTAAATATTGGTTTTTAATAATCTTCAATAAGTTCCCAATAAAACCTTAAATACTTTAGCAAAGAAATTTAAATAAAAGTGAACTTGGCTCGATCAGAATTTTGATTCTGCAAGTTAAGAACAAGTAAGTACAAGTATTAATTTTGGATTTAGCTTTTTTTTATAAACCAACTTAGAAGAAAATAATAACTCAGCTATTTGTTTAACATCAAGTTGGTCACTATTTAACTAAATGTAAACGTCGGCTTAACCCTAAAAAAGAACCCATTAATTATTCATTTAATTAACGTGCTTTCGGTCATCTTTCTTTTTAATAAATATTATTTTTAAATAACACCAATAAAATAATAAAGACCAACAAGGGTTTTAAGCTGAGGGTCGACGTAAGATTTACATTGGCGCAGTCGGTAGGATTTTTACATTCCACCGCTGCCTACATTGGCGCAGGATGTAAAAAATTTTTTTTTCTTCTTTGGTGGTTTGTAAAATCTTTGATTTTTTTTTTCTGAATTATATTTCATTTTTGGTATTTTTGACGATTTTTTTTTTCACATCATATTGTTTGTTGTGGTATTGTTTTGGATAAGTGTAATTAGTAGTAATTTTTTTAATTTATGGATCAGAACATGTGTGAATTCCCTTATCTTTCGAAAAGAAATGATATAGTAGTAATAGTTAATTAATTAAATTAAATATCTGTTTATTTAATTAATTAGGTATTTTAGATTTGTTGATTTGCAGTGTAATTGTTTTTATTATTAGGTTTGAAAGTAAGTAAATTAAAATCATTTGATACTTCTAATTATAGACTTGACAGAGTTGAATTTCTTTTTCTAAATTATAGTTGTACATTCGAAGTTATAGTTTCTGGAGTATTTGTTTTTATATTTTATATCAATTACAATAAACATGGATATTAATAGTGAAGAGTTTCAAAGTGTAGAAAATTCAGATGTTAAATCTTTCGATAATAAGTTCAGTAATTTTTATAATTTAAATTTTGATATTAATATGATAGAAAATTTTTCAGAAAATAGTGATATAAATATTTTTATAGCTGAAATTAAAACAATAATAAAATGTTTTGGTTGGAATGAAATTCAAGCCTTTAATTTAATAAAATTAAAATTGAAAGGAAAGGCTCGTAAATATTTTTATGAAGTACCTTTGGACAGAAGACCAAATGATTTTAATTCGTTGTGCCTTTGGTTATTGAGTATTTTCGGAAAGAAATTAGAAGTATTTACGGAAAAGCATTTCGAAAATATTTATCGTAAAGAAGGTGAAAATCTAGCTAAATTTGTTGTAAGGTTAGAAATAGTTGGTAATAAAATTTTTCCGTATAAAGTAAACGATAAAATTTCGGTATCAAATTCAATTTTGAGAAATCATTTCGTATTTAAACAATTTTTGGAAGGAATAGATACTAGATTGTGTAACAGTATTCTTGAGAAACGAACAGAATTTAATACTGTTTATGATGCTTTATCCTTTGCAGAAGCATGTGAGAAATTATTTAAAAGTGAAATTAAAATTACTAAAGCAGATATGATTAAAGAAGTCAGAATTAATTTATTTAAAAAGCAGGAGAGTAATGAAAAGTCGGTAAATGTGTTACCTAAAGTAAAACCAAAAATTTCGCGTCGTCAACTTTTAAAATTATTTCCTAATATGTCGAAATTATGTTGGAATTGTGGAGATGGGAGTCATTTACGAATAAATTGTCCTAAATCTCCACAAATATTATGTTTTTGTTGCAATAATGTTGGACACACTTACAATGTTTGTCCGGAAAAGTTTAAGTTTTAGATTTTTTTTAATGTTCTCACACGAGTCATAGAAAATTTATATAATATTTTTTCAAAATTTTATAAATTAGGAGTTAATGTTTAATCTCAATAACCTAGAATTAATTGAAGTTAGTTTTTTTTTTTATTTTTATTTTTGTACGGCAAATCAACATTTAAGAAGTTTGCTTTGTAATTGTTATGTGGAGAATTTAGTACAAAATTTTTCATGGGTTGTAAGTTTGAATATTCTCAAAAAGTAGTAAGGAATTTGTTATAAGAAGGAAATTCAGATAAGTAGAGTAGGTTTTTTTTGTAACGTGTGTAGTGCAGGAAATATTTTCCTGAGAATGTGGTATGATTATCTTTGTTTGAAGTTTTGTTGTTGTATGTAGCGGTTAGAAATAAGGTACTGATCACACTTTATTGAAAACTGTCAGAGATAGTAAGTGGTATTGGAGATAATCATACCCCTGGTCGGAGTATTTTCTAGTTAGAAATAACTACCCGTCTATGAAATGTAATTTGTAGTAATTGTAGTACCGAAAGTAATGTTATTTTTTCTTGGTCGGAGTTTCGTAGTATTTAGTTACTACTTGTCCAAGAAAAGTTGTCAGAGTTTCTTTGGTCGGAGTTTTGTAGTACTCTGTTACTACCTGTCCAAAGAAAAGTTGTTTTGTATGTGTTCCTTGGTCGGAGTTTTGTAGTTCATTAAGTTGTAACTACCTGTCCATGTGAAAATTTTGTTATTTTTTTTTTCTTGGTCGGAGTTTCGTAGTATTTAGTTACTACTTGTCCAAGAAAAATTATTGTTGTAGTTTCTTTGGTCGGAGTTTTGTAGTACTCTGTTACTACCTGTCCAAAGAAAAGTTGTTTTGTATGTGTTCCTTGGTCGGAGTTTTGTAGTTCGTTAAGTTGTAACTACCTGTCCAAGTGAAAGATTTGTTAGTTGTTCCTTGGTCGGAGTTTTGTAGTTCATTAAGTTGTAACTACCTGTCCAAGTGAAAATTTTGTTATTTTTTTTCTTGGTCGGAGTTTCGTAGTATTTAGTTACTACTTGTCCAAGAAAAATTATTGTTGTAGTTTCTTTGGTCAGAGTTTTGTAGTACTTCGTTACTACCTGTCCAAATGAAAGTTGTTATATCCTTGGTAGTACAATAGGTTGTTACTACCTGTCCAAGTGATAGTTGTAGTTCCTGTATTAGTGTTTGTATTTCATATTGTTGATAATACATAATTAGGAACGGATGTAGTGAATGATGTGAGTCAGAGGTCAAAGTGTTTGACCATAAAGATGTGTTGAAGATCTTGATTATTTGTAATAGAACACATTTGTTGACAATTTTGAAAGATCAAGTTAGATTTACTTTAGTAATTTTGGAAAATTAGAATGGTCGATTTTTTTTGCGTAAGTTTAAAGTTATGTCTTGTGTTAGTTATAAATACTTTGCTTTTATAAGAATCTGATCTGCCATGAAATTTTAGAACAAAACTTGTGGTGCCTGGTTGGAAACAACGCCATGGTAAAATATCAAGATATATTTCAACGAAAGGAATGAAAAGTTTATACGAAGAGGTTTCTTGATGGTGTAGTACGTGGAAGTTATAATACATGAAGAAAATTGGAAACTAATTCCATAGGTCTGAACCGAGTAGGGCCTAATACAATTGAAAAATTCAGAAGATCATCTTATTTAATTAAGGATGGAGACGTAAAGGACCGGAACAGAATTAAGGAACCATGTAAGAAGGAACACAAGATTCTTGAGTAATAGTTTCGGATTTTTTTTTTATCATTGTAAGAATTTATTTTTAATGTTCAAGTAAAATTTTAATGAATTTATTGGTAATTTGTAATTTGTAACTTTGGTAGACAGAAACGAGCAGGTATGCTCTTATTTTAAGTAGGGAGGGATGTAAATATATCATTTATTACATCTCCAGTTTTATTAATTTTTTTAATTTTTATGTTAGGAATAAAATAATTTACCTTGTAGTTGATTTAAACAAGTAAAAATAGTTTAGTTTTCTTTATGATAAAATTTTGTTTCTCACGAGTGTTTTGTTTATGTCTGGAGTATTAAGTAAGGCACCCTTGTTATTCTTTGGATTAAGTGTGGACAAATTTATTGCCTACCAACGGATGGAGGGTGAAACTGCTAAGTCAGGTCAACTTAGCAAGACATAAACTAAACACTTAAGTTTTTTAACTACATTTGAATTAAATAATATTTTATTATTTATTTAAATTTTATATTTTTAATGTCATAATTAGTGTTTGGCTGATATTTGTATTATTGTAAATTTTCAAATTTTACTTGTTTGATCATAGTTTGAGAAAAAGAAAATTATTTTATTCCACGTTAGAGATTAAGCGTAGGCTACCAAATTCACCCCGAGCTTAGGGATGAATTTGGTTTGCCCTACTTTATTATTAGAACCAATAAGAGGCTTTGATTGGCGTCTTTACTTAAGTAAGTTATGACGTAATAAGGGATGCCAAGCAAAGTCTATAAATTGTAAAGAAACCTTAAAATCATGGAATTCCATAATGTTCTGATCTAGAGTAATGTTTGTTCTTAACTCTGATCAGTCAAGTTCATTTTAGTTTGTTCGTGACGCGTTTTTTTTCACTTTATTGTTATTAGAAGTTTATTTGATTTTATTCAAAAAGTTAGTAATTTTTGTTTTGTAAGTTTATTGTGTGATTTGCGGAATATTTTTAAGGTTTCTATTGGTTCTTCAATATGTTGTATTTTATTTGAAATTGATTATTTTTTTCCATTAGTTTTTTTTTTATAATTATTTTTTTTTTTAGTGAATTTCTTTTTTTTTGTAATTTTTTTTGATTATTTTTTTTTAATCTTAATATTACCTTTTTTTTTAATATATTTAATATTACTTAAATATTGGTTTTTAATAATCTTCAATAAGTTCCCAATAAAACCTTAAATACTTTAGCAAAGAAATTTAAATAAAAGTGAACTTGGCTCGATCAGAATTTTGATTCTGCAAGTTAAGAACAAGTAAGTACAAGTATTAATTTTGGATTTAGCTTTTTTTTATAAACCAACTTAGAAGAAAATAATAACTCAGCTATTTGTTTAACATCAAGTTGGTCACTATTTAACTAAATGTAAACGTCGGCTTAACCCTAAAAAAGAACCCATTAATTATTCATTTAATTAACGTGCTTTCGGTCATCTTTCTTTTTAATAAATATTATTTTTAAATAACACCAATAAAATAATAAAGACCAACAAGGGTTTTAAGCTGAGGGTCGACGTAAGATTTACAAATTACTAAATATGTATATGTCGTAGGCAAATGGAAATTTCAGGCAAATAGCATTTTCCTAAGAAAATACTATGTGCCTGGGCAAATCGCTTTAATTTCTATTTTCCTAGGCTAATAGTATTTACCTAGGCAAATAGTATTTGACGGAACAGTTTTTAGGCTAATAGCATTGGTTAATATTTAATGCTGTTTTTTTGCAAATATATGCATATCAATATAAATCACCTGTTATTTTCAGTAAATTTATATCTTTATATGCACATAGGTACCCAATTTATACAGGGTAATTTTAAAGTTACGCATAAAATTCATAAATGCTTTATTGTAGTTTTCATAAAAAAGTAAAAAAAATATAACTTCAAAATAAAGTTTTTCAAATACTATTCGATAGGTTTTCAATATTTTTGAAAATTCTCAATATTCCAAAAATGCAACATCCTTAGAAACAATTTATTTTACTACGTTTCAGTTATAGAAAATTGTTGCATTTATGAAGTAAAAAGAATCAATTTTTAAAGAACACTTTTAAAGTACATTTATTTAGTTTTTTACCATTAGAAATATTTTGTATCACTTATTAAAAAATTTCATAAATATTTTCTGATTTTAAATCTAATTTTAGATAAATAAGTTTCTACTTTAAGTTAGATTGAATCTTGTTTTATTGTACATAATTAAGATTTCTATCACATTATTTATAAAAAAAAAATATTTTAATATCTTCGATTTGGAAATTTCCAAACTAAATATTGCATTGAAGATTTGGAAAAAAAATACTGTAATAAAAAAGTTATGAATTTAATGTGTTACTTTAAACACACCCTGTATAAATTTGGTATATGCATTCAAAATACATATTTAAATCTATGTATTTAAAATAACACTAAAATGATAATATAATAGTTATGTATTTCAAATACAAAGAGTTCTTACTTACATCAAGTAAAGCAAATAATGAAAAATTGAACGTGGGTCCTTGGTAGTGTAGTGGTTATCACACCAGACATGAGATTTGGAGGTCCCAGGTTTTTCGTTATGTATTTCCTTCAGAAAAACTGTATAAAACTAAATTAAATCAATTTACTATTTGCCTAAAAAGTATCCAGTCAAATATTTTTAGCCTACGAAAATAGAAATTAAAGCTATTTGCCCAGGCACATAGTATTTTCCAAGGAAAATGCTATTTGCATGAAATTACCATTTGCCTACGACATATATGCTCTAGAAACGGTAAAACATAGCCCCACTGCCAGATATGGCTGAAATTGAAGCTACACTTCGAAACCAACAAGTAACTTAGGCTTTGCTATTGGTATACCTTTAGAATTAATAAAGTTTTGTAGGATAAACCATCAAAGAAAAATTACTCGAACATGAAAAATGAAGTTCTATAATAGACTAGTTTACGGTAGCGAGTTTTTTTTGATAATACAAGATTTTATTTTTTATGTAATTTCTAAAACTGATGTACTTAGGTATATTATAAACATTTTAATTGTATAACAGAAATATTTATTTTAAGAAAATATTTTGTTTTAATTGGTACCTACCAGATACGAAACTGTCATGTATCTGCTATGCAGCAATTTATGTATCCTCTATGTTTCTGATATGCAAGCATGCTAAAGTAAACATGCTTACGTAAAAACCGGACATTTTCACGTTTCAGAAACGTAACCGCGACGCTTCTGATAATGGTTTCTAACACGTTTCATGATCATAGAAACGTTCAGGAAGCATAACAGAAACGTAACATTGTCTACTGGGACCCATTAGACGCAAAATTCTGAATTTATAAAAAATTATTACTCCTCATAAAAAGAGTTCAAAAAATCCATGTAATTTCAAAACCATTTCCATTTTAAAGAATTTTATAAAAAAAGTAATGAATGACATTGTTGAATAGACAGTTTTTAGAACGGCTTAACATCCTTCGTCGTAATACATTAAGTTTAATACTTGTAGAATTGGAGGAAATTAAACGTTTGAATTGGAATTTTTGAAGAAATTTTTGCCAAACTTGCTGCGCAATTCCACCGAAAAATGATGTGCCATTTACAATCATTCAAACATCCCTTATCTCTTAAATTGTAGACAAAGAAATCCTTTGTATACAAATTGACTTTATTAGTAAAATCGTAATACCTTGGTGAAGTTGGTAACAAATATACAATCAGTATAATTCTAAACAGGATTGTGAAAAATTTTATAACTCGTTCCAACATAGTTATTTCTGGTTTTATAGGAAAGATCGTTAATTTAACACACGATACCTAACTGATTTTTGTAAATGTATTAACGTGCGATTATTTAGATAGAAGGATGAGTAGATTTTGCATGAAAAGCACTAAAAACTCCCGTGTTAAACAATTTGCCATGCGGCGCATTCTCACGGCTCACCTCTTGACCCGACATATCAGCCCGGCAAGGTGTTTACACATTAACTTTACACCATTAGCTGACTCGCGCTGAATGCTGAATTAATCAGACAATCTACATAAAACGAGCGAGGCGCGAGAAGGTGATTATAAAATTGCGGATCAGGGAAAAATTCGGAAAAGTTGCCGGGCTGCCACGAAAGGTGGGTTAGTCGTGCTGCAGATAGAAAGCACGCTCCATTATGAGCGTTATGACACTCCAATTTATGTATGAGCGGCGTTTCTAATGAGATACTGCTTCAACAAAGGAGGTACTTTAGATACTGAGCCCGCTAGAGAAGATTACCTATTTATTTTAGAGTTAAAAGGTTGCATTTTTGATCAGTTATAAAGAAAGTTAATAAATTAATGTTTGTGAGAAGGTAGTTAAAATCCACTTGAATTAATGTCCATTTCCAGCAGAATTTATTGGTTTCATAAATTATTAAATTCTATAATATAAAAGATGTACAGTAGTTTATGAAATATAAACCTTTCATTAAAATATTCGGAAAACAAATAGATTTTATATCAAAAACATAAAAAGAACTTATCGGTTTATTTACATAAAATAATTGGTTAATATTACAAGCCATAAAAATTTAAATAAATGGTTCACATAAATAAAAAAATTAAACACTTGACTCAATATGTCTAAGCTCAGTAGCTGTAAGAGCTAGAACTTGCTCGCAAACCTTCTTGTAGCACCACGAATTTCCTTTAAGTCTTTTCCTTCTAATCCCAACTTTGTTATTATTAGGAATTGTTTCAATTTTAAATTCGCCAACTTTGCTACGAAGAGCTTTTCCAGTAGCTCCAACGGGTGTAGATTTGTTTTGCAATTTCGATCTGCTAGTCCTGGACGGTGTCGTGGGCGTGTTGCCCCTTAGGCTAGGTGTGATTGCGAAGATAGGAAGATAACAAATTTCAAGTTCAAACGAACATCCGCTCATACCGTTGATGGAACTGGGCTCCATTTTGCCTCGAAGCGTAAACCTGCAATGAAAAATACAATCAAAATTCGCTGGCGGTCACGTTCTTCTGCGGCACGCTGAATTTCCGGTCTTCTCGTTAGCGCCCAGAGGTTTGTGGTTTCTGACAAATTACCAACGAACTGGCGGTTCTCATGAATGAATGGATTAAACCGTGGAGGCTACCGTATAACGCCGCGATCATTTTTATACAGCGGATGAGACGCTCTTCATAGCATCAGGAATCAATAACGCTTTTTTGGTGTAAGAAATAACGCCAGCTTCCTGTCGCTAGTTTTTAAAGCCGTCACAAACATCACCGGCGGACGGTAAATAACCCATTCGACTCGCCGATATCATTCATAAAGTTTCTCATTAAAACTTTATTGGATTTAATGCCGTGATGACTTGACGTATCTTGTAAAGATTTCATCGTATACTTTCATTTAAATTTAACACAAAAAATTAATACAAATAATATTTTTGTTAATGGTTATGAATAAAACGAAAAAATTAATTAGTTATGACACATTTGATGCACTTTCTATAAATGGATTAAATTTGATAATTGAAAAAGTACTAAAAGCAAGAATTTTTAGAAAAAATTCAATTTTTACTTTCAAATTAACTTTCTCCTATCTATGCACAAAATATAATGATGTTGATAATTTTTACAAGTATTCTATAAGAATTCTCCCACTTTAGTCCAAAACGCAATTGATTTTTAAAACTAACTAATGGTTAGTTTGTGTTGTAAGAAAATACTTAGCCTTTCCAATTACCAGTTTCTTTCACGCGCCCTGTATGATGAGAATATTGAAAAATTATAGGGCAAGTCCACTTTAAAATACATTTTTACTAGGTCCCTACCATCATTTAAAATTTTTGAAAGACTAAGGTTAAAATAATACTTTCCAGAATTAAAATTTGGCTATAATTATCTCAACTTATGGGATATCAAAATAGATTTTTTCAATTATGTGAAATATTGTTGCAATATTTTAGAATGAACCTTGAAATAAAGGTTCAAATCACAGCAGGTGGAGACAAAGAAATCCTGTCCTTGCGTTTACAATAATTAAAGAGAGCAACGTTCTTGGCTAATAGTATTTGCATACACAAAATCGACATAGCGCTAAGATTTTTTGCATTTTTGCCGCATGCCATGTCAAAATTTATTCGTTTGTCTCGAGGTGGATGCCAACCTCTTAATTTACGATTCCAAATGGATGATATTTCAACAGACTCGTAGCATCGTTGAGAGAGGCAGAACGAATAGCCCAAACGGGCAATAACTCATTTAGTAATAAGTCCCATTTAGCAACGTAATTACTTAGGTTTAAATAAGATGTTTAGTGTGAAATTAATGTACAAGTTTATGCTCTTAGACCTGTGAAAAATTTTTATGTGAAGTTAATTATTTTGGTAAAAACTAATGAATTTCTATTACTATGATAGTACAATGAACTATTTATTAAAAATGTATTAATCAAAATACTTAGATATTCCACCAATTAATAGTTATTTAAAATTACTTATTTTATTTCATTATTTTGACGAATGAAAAAATACATGGGAACAATTAATTATGAAAACTTTAATTTTTTTCTACCTAAACAAAGACATACAACGACCTCAAAAAAATGGAAACACCTAAATATTTTTTAAACCAAATTGAATTTAAAACAAAAGTTTAGTTAATTTAAACAAGCTACCATTTAATCATATTTTTAATATACAGGGTGTTCGTTTTATAAGTGATACGGCACCTAACTTTAGTTTTTTTAAATGCAACACCCCCTGTACTAAATTGATTTAATTTATTTTTTTTTCAAATTCTTATAACATTTTTATGAATGAATATTGGACATGTTCATATGAACTTTTCTTCTTAAAAAAGTATTGCCTACATGGGGTTTCAAATTTATACGCTACTTACGAAACACCCATTTTTTGGTGGACCCTGTATAAAATAATTAAAGTAAAATAAATCTGTCAATGTAATCTAAAAAAAAAATAAAGAATATTTGTCACGTTTAAGATGATGTCGGTAAATGTGAGAGTGGATGTTGAAATTGGCTTCATATTTGCGGTTTTGCTCATATTTTTTTTTCCATTAAACGTTTTTTAAAATTTCTTTTTTTGGTACACAGAAGAGTTTTGCGGTTTTGGTTATACATAGCTTTTTTTCCAGAGAACCTTTCTAAATTTTATTTGGTACCCAAACAAAACAAGAAGAAAATTGCTAGCCACAAAACTCATCTGTGTACCAAAAAATAAAAAACCTCTGGAAAAAAGTTATAACCAAAACCGCAAATATCAAGAAAATTTCAAAATCAAGCGCTCAAAACTTGCTGTTGAAGGTCATGGCAATACTTCTTAAAAGTGCGTTACTAAGAATCGTACAACTTTTATTTGAAACATTTTTCTGTAAAATGCTTAATTTACAAAATAAAGCAGCGTTGCCGAACTTTATGTATTGAAAATTTAAACCCTTGTAACTTTCAAACTGTTAACTTTAGAAAAATAAAAAACTATGTTCCCGAAACCTCTGAAGGCAAACTGTAATAATATGCAATAAAAATGGGTTGCCCTATTTAAAAAAAGTTAAAAGACCTTCATCTTGTTGTTCAAGGTCATGTGCAATATTTCCTGATAGTACGAAACTAAGAATCGTACAACTTTTATTGGAAACATTTTTCTCAAAAATGCTTTATTTCAAAAATAAACGAGCGTTGCCGAACTTTTTGTTCACCCTGTATAACGCATTATTTACTAAGATTTCTTTTAATTTTGACTTAAAAGACGGCAGCGATAATTTTTTAAATCTTACTGGAAGCGTATTATAAAATTTTGTGGCTAAGTATTTTGGGGCGTTTTGCGATTTTTTGAATCGTAGGATTTTAATTTTAATTTAAAAGGCTGCAGCGGTAATTTTTTAAGTCTTACTGGAAGCGTATTATAAAATTTTGTGGCTAAGTATTTTGGGGCGTTTTCCGATTTTTTGAATCGTAGGATTTTTGGAACTATGTTATTGTTATTTCTGGTATTATAAGAATAAACAAGTTTGAAGTTCATCTATGGACTTTTGATGAAAATAAGACAATCATAAATGTAGATGGATGGTGTGGTTAGTACCTTCTCATTTATGAACGCACTTTTGCAATCAGCTTTATAGGATAATCCAGCCAAAATGCGCATTGCTTTTCGCTGTATTGCAAAAATACGTTGCGCTCTATACGAATGGCCCCATATCATAATGGATTTGGATGATGGATTAGAATAAACTAAAATATGCTGTTTTAATACTTTTATCAGCGCATGTTTGAAGATTGAAGAGTTCTAAGAAGATATGAGTTTTTGCTTAGTCTATTTGCTAGGTTTATAATATTTAAATCCCACACGAGAGTTGATTGAAGATATACTCCAAGAAATTTAACACCATCTGAGAATTGAACATCGGGTGTTGAAGGTACATTTTTAGTGTAAACATCGTATTGTAAGTCTTTTGAGATGCAATCAAACGCCCTTCTAAAATCGCAAATTGTAGAGAGGCAGTACTTGCCATCCTCTAAACAAGCTAGTACATTTACAACAAATTTTAAATATGTATCTTTTGTGCTATGTTCTGAGCAGAAACCAAACTGATTTCAATAATAGTTATTTAACCAACGAGTTGGTTAAAAGGGGCGATTAATATTCGAGAAATTTTAAAGCACGAGCGGAACGCGAGTGCGTTAATTTTCGAGATTATTAATCGCTTTTTAACCTACGAGTTGGTTACAATATTTTTTCGTTGATCGTGCATATGATTAACTAGAAAAAACTATAATCTTTACAAGCTTTTTCGAAATGTCACAATTAAAAAATACGAACCCGATCGATCATAACCGAAGTCTAATTAAACGAACAGGGTTGTCTATTTCAGAGAGTTCTATAGTCAATCAATGATGACTTGATGTGTACATAACCTCACTTTTATAAAATAAATATAAAATGTATTGGCGTACCAATTATTGGAAGTGTATTTAAAATTAAAGGTATTTATTTTATTTATAATTTTAATTAGGTTAAAACAAATTAAATTAACTTTATATTCACAATTGTCGTATACTTCGTAGAAAATTTCGTTAGAAACGTCATCAACAGAGGGCACCTCCAAAATCATTTATTAAACAAAAATCATGCATTAATAGGGGTCATTAATGAATGATTTTGTATACATTAAAAGTACTCCTTAATAAACGATCAACGAAAAAGTAGATTATTACTTAAAAAAATGAGATATTTGATGATGTAAAGCTTTTTCAAAAATATTTGAAAATGCCGGTAAAATAGAAATCGGTATTTAATTTCCCATTGAGTTTACATCCCCACTTTTATATATTGGGATAATAACACTGTTTAATTATTCATTTATAATTTTAGTTAAAGGTTTAATTATTGAACCCATTCACATTTTAATAATCTATTGATAGCCCATATACAGGGTGTACAAAAAGGTCGTTTATTTTTTAAATGAAGCGTCTTTGAAAAGAATGTATCAAATAAAAGTTGTACGATTCTTAGTGACGGTCTGTCTGGAAATATTTCACATGACCTTGAACAGCAAGTTGAAGGTCAGGCAATAATCACTTAACTTTTTTTAAATAGGGGCAACCCATTTTTATTGCATATTATTATAGCTTGCTTTCAGAGGTTTCACGGAACATATTTTTTTTATTTTTCTTAAGTAAATACTTTGAAAGTTAGAAGAATTTAAAGTTTCAATGCATAAAGTTCGGCAACGCTGCTTTATTTTGGAAACTAAGCATTTTAAAGAAAAATCTTTCAAATAAAAGTCATACTATTCTTAGTGACGCACTTTTTGGAAATATTGTCATGACCTTCAATAGCAAGTTGAAGATCATGCGATAACCACTTAACTTTTTTAACTTAACTACCCGATTTTATTGCGTATTATCAAAGCTTGCTTTCAGAGGTTTATGGAGCACATTTTTTTATATTTTATTAAAGTAAATAGTTTAGAAGTTACAAGAGTTTAAATTTTTAATATGTATCAACGCCGTGTTGATTTTTTTTAAATAACCACAAACCGTACAACTTTTATTTGAAATATTTTTCTCAAGAATGCTTACTTTTAAAATAAATCAGCGCGGCGTTGCCGAACTTACATATTAAAAATTTAAACTCTTGTAACTTCTAAACTATTTAATTTAGTGAAATAAAAAAATCTGCTCCATAAACCTTTCAAAGCAAGCTTTAATATTACGCAATAAAATGGGTGGTTGTTGTTTAAATAAGTTAAGTGATTATCGCGTGACCTTCAACTTGCTGTTCAAGATCATGACAATATTTCTAAAAAGTGCGTCACTAAGAATAGTATAACTTTTATTTGAAATTTTTTTCTGTAAAATCCTAAATTTCTAAAATAGAGCAGCGTTGCCGAACTTTATTCATTGAAAATTTACACTCTTGTAACCTTTAAACTATTTATTTTAGAAAAATAAAAAAATTATGTTCCGTAAACCGCTGAAAGCAAGCTGTAATAATATGCAATAAAAATGGGTTGCCCCTATTTAAATAAACTAAAGTGATTATCGTCTGACCTTCATCTTGGTGTTCAAGGTCATGGGCAATATTTCCAGATAGACCGTCACTAAGAATCGTACAACTTTTATTTGATACATTTTTTCAAAGATGCTTCATTTAAGAAATAAACGGCCGTTGGCGAACTTTTTGTACACCCTGTATATATTTAGTGGGTTTACATTTTATTGATTTCATAAAACTTGCAACATCCCTCTCTGTGATATACAAAACGAAAAATTTTCAGGCCTTTGCTTTAATTGAAAACAAGAGTCTGAAGGATCATTAGGCAGTTCTTGATTTAGTCGGTGAGCTATATTGGTAAAATAACTATTAAAATCATTTGGGTCAATACAATTTACAGTTTCCTTAGGTTTTGTTTTGTTTTATTTTTATTAATAATCTTCAACATGGAAGCATTAATATTGGACGAGTTTTTAATGTAGTCCGCATTAGCCTTAATTTTTGCATCTCTTATGGGTTTTTTATATTTATTTCTAAATTTGTTTCTTCTATTTCTACACCTAAAAACATATTTTGAGTGACCAAATATATTACAAATTGATCATTATTATTTATATTTATTTATCGTATTGCAAGTTTTCCGTAATTTTACTGAATTAAACATATTAACACCCAAATGTAAATGGTTGGTAAAGGCAACTGCATATACACTGAAAAGAGAGCCGTAAGATTTTAGGTAATGAGCAATTTGACTAAAAATATAATTGTTATTTATTCAGTTCATCGGTTATTTCTAACCAAAAACTTACCTATTTGTAAAAAAATTATGAGATTTGTATTAAAATCACGAACTTTAAGTACATTCCAAAAATTCGCCCATAAAAAATTCTTATCGTCTAAAGCTATCTTCTACGTGCGATACACTTAACCTCGCCCTTTATTTAGTCAAAGGAATGCGCTTGTACCCAAAGGTGACATTATAAACTTTTAATTATTCCCATCCAAACCGATCAAGCGTGTACAAAAATGTCGAAGGCAAATAATCGTATACTATTCCAAGAAGCAAACTGGTGCGAAAATGATAAAAAGGCCGAAACATTCGTCTGACGTTCTTGACGCGAACGCAGGGGAATCGTTAATTAACTAAAGCCGATTTTGGTCACCTCCGAAAAACGATAAACCCATCAAAGATACGAGCTGACATTCCGATTCACACCTTCCAAAAGAGATTTGCATTGGCAAAAAACGTGTCTCGCAGTTGGTACGCGTGTTAACACGTTTTAGAACCAGAAGATTTTTTAACTTACCCTTTTCGTTCACAATGAATTCCTTTCTTCTGTAACGCCTTTGTAAGCTCTAGTAAAACAAATTCTGGATCTGAACATTGTGTTGTGGACACATTGCATAAATCCTACATAAAAAAATAATTCATTAATAATTGGATTATAATAAAATAAATTGAAATGTACATTTAATTTTAATATTTTTATTATTTCAAAGTTTATTTAAATACTTGTAGAAAGTGTTATTTTTATAGCTTTTAAACCGATAAAATTCTTTCTTTTTTTATTGGTGTAAAAAATAGTAGTAACAAATTTAAACTAACATGTTTTAGTAATTTAATCAAATGTAATGTAGGAAAAGCTATAATTTGCAACATTTATAGTCTCACGAGGTAATTAGAAGTGCGCACATAAACAACTCATTGAAATTTTAATGCTGTTAAAATGGGTTAAACTAGCGCTAAGATAAGACTTCCGCAATACAGAGGAGGTTATTATAAATCGTGCCTTCCATTATAATACAATACATTTTGTTTTACAGGGTGGTCTAAGTTTAAGACAAGAAACTTTAGTGTATTTAGTTAAATTCTTAAGAATTGTTAAATTGTAAGACTACAAACTTTATTTATTATTTTTGTTTTAAATAAATGGTAAAACTTTTTCAAATTGTACTACTTACCTTGTTTGTAAGAATTGTTGGCCCAAGGTTATTATCATTAGGTCTTCTGGGAGTAAGTGCATTCCTAACTTTATGAAAGGAACGCTCAATACTACCTAAAACCTTTCTAGCTGATGAATTCTCATTCGCAACTGGAGTCGACTTTCTGCAAAAACATGTTATCAGAAAAACAAAGCAATACTTTCCACAAGTGCAACAAAAAGTTTTGTAGGAAATGATTTGCAGATAAAGCAATTTATGTTTAAAACGTTTATAAATTAAAAAATGTATACATAATTTTTGAAAAACTATAAAAGAAAAAATATGTTTTATTTTATTCTTTGCTACTTGTTAAATTAGCTAAATAACAAGATTGTAAAGAGTGTAGCGTTTCAAATTAAAAATTTGAAAGTTAATAATTTTTGGTTGTAGTATAAAGAAATAAGAAAAAAAAATCAAGGCTCTACGACTTTTTGTTAAAAAGTTATGAATTTTTATATAAAATAATGCATTCTGATAAATGAGTAAATATGTAATAATAATCTTGGATTGTTGTAACCGGCGTTTAATGTTCCACTATCATAGTTTAACATTGAACGCCGGTTACAACAATCCAAGATTATTCCTCAATACCGATTCGTCTATTTTTGGAGTAAATATGTATTTTGAAAAATTCATATTTCGCTTAATAATTAAAATTAAGATATAAAAATTCGTACAGGTAAGTTTGTAAAAATTATCGATATTACCTTATAAAAATTTTTAAAATTGAATTATTTTTTAAGGTTACCTAAAAATATTTTAATTTTTTTGAGTTTTTGGGGTGTAAAATTTTTTTTGGGTGGTGTAGAGGGCAAGTGACCCCCTACATTTCATCCATTTTCTATTATCTTTCATTTTCAGGGTCGATTTTGAAAGAATTCGAAAAAAAAATGTTGAGATATTTTTAAGGCTTGTTGAAATTTTTCATGGAAATCGATTTTTATTGTTTTTCTCGAAAACTATAGAAGTTAGCGATTTCAAATTTTTACCAAAGGTAAACACCATGGATAGACGCGTTGTTTTAAAAAATATTTGGTTAAAATCGGTTCAACAGTTTTTTTGGAAAAAATTCATAAAGTTTTGGTAAAATTTTGTTACAAATACGGCCCTGGACGACGCAATTTTAAACCGCAAATTAAAATTTTGGAATTTGGTGGGGGAGGTGACGGTGCGAATTTTAAGCTATTAATCGTCCCGGTGGTTCTAATAGTTTCGAAGATATTAATTATATTGTGAAAAGTGAAAAATTTCAGACCGCAATTTTGGATCCAAAAGGAGATTTTGCATGTTTTTGCTACATCTTCGGCCATAACTCGATAACTAAAAGAGATAGTGATTCCTTTTTTGTCGTAAAGTGGACATTGAAAGCTTTCAGAAAATTTACATTAAGTTGGGGCAAAATTGAGGGGTTAATTAGACCTAATAAAAATGCTACTTTTTTTAAATGCAATCTTAAAAATTTAAGATTTCGTTGTTTTTTTCAAAATTTAAAAAACCCTATGCGTGGGCGGTTTTGATACCAATAGTAGATTCATCAGAATTTTTAAAAATGAAAATCCATTAAAAAATAGGCCGACCTCTAAATTCAACATTTTTACTTTTTTACGCCATAACTTTTTAACCGCGCCAAATTTAAAAATGCACTATGCTCATTACATCACAAATATTGTTCTTCTTTGACCAAAGCGCGCGTTTGCGCTATTTTTTGAACATTTCAGTTGGGATTTTTTTTTTCAAGTCCAGGGGTAAAATTTAATCGTGCTGATTTTTTCTCGCATAAATAATAAAGAAAGAAGGGAAATAAAAAATATTGGAATATTATACACAGTCGGGATCATAAGTTATGAATTTTCCAAATCCGCGTCGAAAATTAGGGCTTTTTCAAACCACAAATTTGAGGGCGCCAAAAGTACAGAAAAAATTGAGATATCAAAAAAAGCGCTCGTTTCAAGGGAAAGCATTGTATGTAGATTAGAAATAAAAAACCGCGATTTTTTTCACCAGCCGATCTTCTTATTCTTATCGAAGCCGCACAGTTTGAGCACTTTTGCCATCCGATTTAGGCTTAGATAGTTTGAAGTAAACCAACTTACGGCCTACGACCGCACCTCACCCGAAATTTCTTCAATTAGTTTTTCAGACGATTGCTCAAATAATAATGTTATATTATGTATTATCTGCAAATATGTATTACAATCTTAGCTGACATGTTTAAGAGCAATTTCCTAAACGGTAAATATAGTGGTTTAGTTCTGCAGTCATAAAAGCTAGTACGAACAACATTTTTGTATATTTTTTTTGTAGTTGATTTAGAAGTCATTTCTTTAATTTTTGCCAGAAGGAAAAAAAATTGGAAAATGTACAAAAAAATATAATGATCTAAAAGTACCTTAAGTCTAATTAATT
Organism: Stenus bimaculatus; assembly: GCA_963971135.1. Classification (NCBI taxonomy): domain Eukaryota; kingdom Metazoa; phylum Arthropoda; class Insecta; order Coleoptera; family Staphylinidae; genus Stenus; species Stenus bimaculatus. The sequence goes on from OZ020180.1 coordinate 31,908,538, forward strand.
TTGTGCTAGGTTACGGAAGGTATCTCTCTGGCAGGATGTAGCATAATCAATTTAGATTATAAATCTGAAAAAGAATTGAAAATCTAACGAGGGAAACTTGACTAGCAGTCATAGCAGAACTGGTGCTCGATTTCATGATTTTTCACAATTTTTCCTCCCAAGCTCGCGCGCCCTCTAGGGATTCGCATTAATTATCAGTTATAAGGTCATAATTTGCAAAGAAGCTTCAGAAAAGTGGGATGGATTTTCTTTTCCTTGTTATTATCTCCAACGAAAAATTTATCGCGGGTGTCTAGGAAGATGCTCTTAATAGTAGATCATAAACATAGATCAAAAATAATACCGGCCCAAATCTGGTCCCTGCGGTATAAGGTACTTCCGAATAAATTTGTAGTAATAAAGATTGAAAAATATCTACAATTAAGCTTCGTAATATGATCTTACCAGATCTATTGAAGACTTCTCAAAGTTGCAAGATTTTAGTTTAGATGCAATTGAACGTCATATGAAGATCGCAATAAATTGAACAATAAATGTTGATGCGATATCCAAACTGTGATACCGTTTGTTTCAATAAAATGACAAAAAAATCATTCTTAAAATTTAAACAAAGATGGAAAAATATTTTGAAATTATAATCACCCACTTCTTATTTTTCCTTTTTAAAAATATACAAACGTAATTTAATTTCGTGTAGATATAAATAACTAGTAGTGGGGTTTAATTGTCAAGGGGGAGAGTGCGTTAATAGGGCTACTAAAGTAGCCAATTCTATGTGAGCGTCCTGATTGTAAACTAAAAGGGGCACTCCTGGCGTGTCTGGTCAACCTTCACTTTATGCCTTCAGCCCAACATTATCATAAAGTTCGGTTTACCACAAATTTACAATGCTACGTTGAGATGGTAATATATCTGTCATTTTATATAATTTCTATGATTAATTTTAACCAAATTATTTATAATAGTCAACAAATAAGAAAAATTCTAACTCATTTTTTATGATAGTTTGAGGGTTTGCAGGAAACTTTAATATTTACATGACATATTTTTGAGATAATATTGATTTTACATTTTCAACATTATTCTTTTAGTTCCTAAAGTTTATAAATAATACCTACTTTACAGAAATTTATTTCATTAACACAATTTAAGTCTAAACTATAATATAATTGACTATTATAATATGGTTTTATAAAAAGCTTCATCTTCTAAAAAGCCAACCTGATAATAAAATAGTAAAATGGTAGAAATACTTACTGATCAGGAGAAGGCCTTGGAGATTTTCCTGGAGTTCTCTTAGTAGGTACTGTAAGAAAAAAAATAATGATTAGATATTTACGCAAAAAAATTATTGGGATTTTTTGATTAAAAATATAAATTAGTAGTATTTAATCATAAAAGCTGAGAATAAAACCAATAAAGAACGAATAAATAATAAATGTTTTTATTAAAATTTTAGTGAAAGTATGTTTCTTTTAGTGTAAAAGATTTATGTAAAGGAATCTTTTAATCAGAATTAAAAGGTAGCTTACATAAATTTACAAAAGAGTAATGAAATTTTCGGCCCATAAATGTTTGCAAGTTGTTAAACTTTAAAAGTTAAATTGGCGCGAACTTAGTTTCCCTGTTGCTTTCTCAATTTTCAGAAAAGATATACAATCTGGGCTTAATTCACATCCTGATTAGGTGTCGGCCTGTTCTTATCCTGCTCTCCGGTCCGGCAATAAAACACCAAAACAAAGCAATAACTTGCTTCCTGCAAGATGCATTACCGAAAATCTTATAGCCAAGTCCGCCTTTTGGCTCCTTCAAGGACTGTTGCCTCCATCTTTATGGAGGCAAAACTCTTAAATTAGTTCAACTTTACACAAGTGTCTCTAAACAGTAATAAGAAGGTGGAATATTGGTCTCGCGGGATCTATAGTTCAGGCTGATCTATCGCCTCTTTTAACTTTGTTATATTATTCCTAGGCATCCACCCGTTTTCACGATTATATGATCGTCGCTCTCCCCTCTACCCCCTTTACGCGCACAAAACGTTATAACCCTATTAAAATGGCCCCATTTTGGTGCACATTTCCATTTGTTTTAACGAAACTTAGTTACCCCACCAGCACACACGACATCAATTACCCATTTCATTAAAGGATAAATTTATTCCGTGACAAACTTCGAAGTATAAATTCTTTATTCTTTTTCTTTCCATTTAGTGTGACTAATTTAACAACCTTTGTCTTGACTTGCATTTTATACCATTTTGTAAAAACGTTTTATTTAATTAAATTCCCACGAGACGTTGTGTTGTATTTTAAAAGGTTTAAATATCTCTTTTAACCGATAGTAACCAGAAAAAATTGTGAATAATTGTGTTTTTCTAATAGCTTGTAAAATAAATATAAAAATGGCAATCAATTTACAAAATTAATATGATATTTAAGTAAATATAATTATACCTGTATACTATTAAAGGAGTTAGACTTGACAATGATTAATTATATAAAAGGCAAAGGCATTATTTTGAAATGATTATAAGTAGTTTTTGAGGTTTGAACTTGAAAATCGAACTTGGTTCGAACTTTACAAAATAAAAAGTTCGAACTGTTCGAACCCATCCTATATAGTTTGACATAATAATAAAAGTTCGAACTCTATAAACTCCAAACCCAATAAAGTTCGAAACGGCGACTTTAACCTACAAAACTGCGAAAAGCATTTAAAAAAGTTTATTTTGATTGACCATATCTTCGGAAAGATTGGAAATAAGTAATGATATTTTGCATAAAAGCCCAGGTTTAGAGGACCTTTCAATTCATTTACTTAGAATTATGGGTTTCGATTTATACAGGGTGATGATAAAGTTTGGAACCTAATTCATAACTGCCGTAAAATATTAATGACGTCACTGGTGATTTAGCAATGACGTCATCATCGATTTTTTTAAATGGAAACCCCCACTTTATTCACTCGTTTTTGATAGACATTTATGTCACTTAAACGATGATATAAAAGAATTATTGCATTTGTAAACAAATTTACGTTTAAAAATTTTTTAATATAAACTTATAATTAATTTGTACTATTAAATTCGAAAAATTTGAATGTTGTATAAGATTTATTTTGGCCGATTTCAATAAATGGTAAATTTAAAATTTTATTTTTTGTAAATTTCCTTACATTTAAATGGAATTAAAAAATTAGTTTTTCAAGACTATTTATTAAATTTTGTTAAATACATTTAACATTTTACATTTTCATTAGAATGAGCATTATATAAACCTTTACTTTCTTTTGTTATTATTGGTAACTTCAAATTCATTTTAATTTATTTTTATAAAACCTTTTTCGTTAAAATAAAAATTTCCTTTTTTGAATTAAAAAGATTTTTTATTCAAAAATTTGTTTAAAAATTTAATTGTTAATTATATCATTGTTTAAGTGACATGAATTTCTAACGATAATGAGTTAAAAAAATGGGGGCTTCCATTAAGAAAAAACTTCATTAATATTTTTTTATATCAATAGATGGCATTTTAAAAACTAAAATTGACCTGTCCGAGCGATTTTCTCAAAACAATTAAATACAGCAGTTATGAATAAGGTTCCAAACTTTATAACATATGATATCAAGCGAGCGTTGTACAATGACGTAACATAAATTTTAAATTGCACAAAATGACCGCAATTGTCAACATTATCTGAAACATCTATCCGTTATTTTAAAAATTCAACCGTTTCTTAAATTTATTCCATGTAACAGACTTCCCGTGTTTATTTGTAAAGAGTGCTAATCTCGAAATGAAAATGTTTTTTCAAACTTTACTTAGGTTTAGATTTGTTAAAAAAGTTGATCTTTTTTGAAAACTTAAATCCTACTTCATTAATAAAAATTAAGTAGTATTACAATAAATATTTAACTATTCCTGCAACTTCAACTTCCTCAAAACGTGTTTTTTCCTTATTTTCTAAAAATACAGAAATGCTTATATTTCTTATTGAAAATGAAAAATACTTTTTTAATTTCCCAAATATATGATACCTAATAAAAATTTTATTTGTATTTACAATATTCAACTTTTTTTACTATACCTATACATATACTTAAAATTTCTTAATAAAATTGCAATTTTATTTTCTTATACACAAAATTAAATGCTTTATTACTTTTCTATGGAAATTTATTATTTATTAATGGCTTTAGTAATATTTCACATTTAGGTTTAAGAAACCATGAATTTTACAATTCCCTCAGAGCGCGTTTTTTGTTTCTTTCTGAAAATGCAGAAATGCTCATATTTCTTATTAATTTAAATAAATATACGTAAAGTTGCTCCCAGCTGGAAGTAGGACTAAGAATACGCGATAGTGATTATTACTTTTGTCCTACTTCCAGCTAGGAGCAACTGTACATACACCATTTGCAAAAGAATTGGATTCGAATTTTATACCATTTTTAATAAAAGTTTAGTTCAAATCCTTCAAAATCTTTTAATGCCATGAAATTTTCGAAAAATAAATCACGGCCACGCTTGTGAAATAAGTCCACAAATGAAGAAAAACGGTCCTTAGAAAAGCGGCGCCTCGAAGAAAAAAGATTTTAACAAAAAGTTGCAGATTTCGAGAAAAACAAAAAAAGGAAAAGAAACATCACAATATTAATTAATTTTGATTTTATCAAATATCGCTATTTTCAAATGTTGAATAATTTAAAAATCCGACAATGGTTAATGCGATGCGATGCGTTTGTGGCTGAATTTCAGTACCCAGGTTTGAAATTCGGGGATGTTTGTTGGTTAGGTTAGGTTCAACCTACATATTTCTTGGTGTGTAATGCCGGTTTTCCATCAAATGGACAAAGTGGCAACTAACCAGAAACTCATGTCAAAAAACAGAACTGCGACTTTTTACAAACTTTTTGGAGATTTGCGTGTTTTATGCCGGTTTTCCACCAAACGGACTAGTCTAGTTTCAGTTTTGTCTTTTGTCTCTAAATTTTGAAACTCGGAAAACAAAAACAAAACACAAACAAATTTAATACTATATTTCCACTGAGTGGACAGAATATTGTTGCAGTTTTGTTTTTATTTTGTTCCTGGGTCCATTGGGTTCCCCAAAATTTTTAAGACCTCTGAAGGCATCTATCTCTTAACTTCGAATAAATAGCACACTACCGAACCGAAGTTCACCATCAACTGACTCACCTTGTATCATACCGCAAGCCAAGACATTTTTTTTTTGGTGGGGGCAACTTCTAATGAAACATGTTTAAATTCATATTTATTGGAGCAGGAAACAATGAACTCATGGGCTGTTAGATGCAAAAATATGGTCATATCTATTGGTTGGTGACTTATTGATTTCTGGAAAAGTATAACTTTTATAAGAAAATCATAAGACCTTTTTTTAAAAAAAATTAAAGCCTTTTATTTTTGGTCTAACATATTTTTAACGTATAATTAAAATTAAAGGCGAAAAACTATTCAAGGTCTTACATTTTTCGAAATAAACGACGACGCAAGCGCCAGAGGCTTAGGGACATGAAAATTATTAAAAAAATTTAGGGTGAGTACTTCTCGTAGGTAGCCATCTTTTGCTATTACTTTTATTTCAACATTGCAAACGATTAGGTAATAAAACTAATTAACTAATGTGTACATTAAAACCAAAAAATACCACTTAAAATTAAACTAAAAAATTGTATTCGTGGCTCCACTTCCTTTTAAAATTTAAAGAAACTATGAAAATTAAGCTTACTCTCCCAAATCATTGTCAAGTTCTCATCTTAAGCTAATGTAGTTTTATAATTACTCAAACTGAAAATATTTTATAGCGGTAGATTAAATCATGCAGTAAGTTCAAAAAATATATCGATTCTTTTAGTGATCGAATTAAACGTTGTTTTGATCTATGCGACCCGTTAATCTAAACGAGTATGTTAGGTTGCGGAATAATCACTTACAAAGAAGCATATACATATTTTGGGTAGTTTTTATTATAAAATTAAATTTATTAGCTTTTTGAAAATACCTATATTTTTAAATAAATTAAAATTTTATTATTTTTTGTCATAACATCTTATTAAATTAGATACAGTTTTTACCCCAAGACAAGAAGTGTACATAAATTATATTTATGAAATCTGAATGAATTTCTGCAAGTAGCTAATTTTAAATAGCATCAGTATACGCCTACTCCTCTTTGAAAAAATTTAAAAGTTGGTTTTACATTTTACAGGTGAGAGAGGAGAGAGGATTGAAACTACAGCTTTCAAATTATTGTAAAAACATGAAAATATAAAAATTTACTTTGTTCATTGAATTAATTTTTTAACAGTAATTTAGAGGAGCTCTTTTGAAATAAATTGTTTAATATTGGGTTGGTTCAAAATTAACGACGATTAATTTCGCGATCTAAACGAGGTTTTTGGTAATGGAAGAATCAGTAAAAAACAAGTGGAGTTGAGTCTTGGTATTGTTCAAAAACGTAAATAGAAAGAAAATATGTGAATTTTCTGGTGAAACACCAAAACATGCCCACTGCATAAATGCAATTTGGTGTGTATGCTGCGACAGAACCCGAATCATCCACTGGGAGATCATCTCAAATAGTCCAGTCATTTGGTAGTTTTACCTGGAATGTTTTCTGGGGGTTTTGAAAATGGGTAATTTTATAGATTTCGATGTGCTCTTTCCGAATTTCTACTTTGCCACCCCGTATCAAGTGCCGCTCGTGCCGCCATATTGGAAAAACGAAAAACGGTACCTAAAAGCAGTTATTTAACGATTTCTTTTTTCTGACTCATTTTAAGATAAAAACATTTATATTCAAAATTAAATTGGAGAAAATTTCCTACAATTTATGTAATAATCTTTTTTTTCTTAAAATCAACAGTTTTGGGGTAGGAGCACCACAAAGTGTACTTCAACACACGTTTTGGCCCAAAAACTCATTTCCACAACACTTTAAGGTAGAGTAAGTTTTCTTTATCTTGGTATCCTCAGTAGGGGATACAATAAATATCTTAAATTTTTATCGAACATAAATACTGTAAATAGACGCATTTTAAAAAATGTTTGGTTAAAACCAGTTAAATAGTTTTTTTGGAAAAAAAGTTTTGGTACAAATACGGCCCTGGACAGCGCTATTTTCAAGCTATTAAACGTCCCAGTGGTGCTAAAAGTTTCGAAGATATTAATTATTTTGTGAAAAGTGGAAAAATTTCAGAGGATAATTTTGGCTACATTTTCAGTCATAACTCGATAACATAAAAATATAGCGAAGTGATTCTTTTTGTCATAAAGCGGACCTTGAAAACTTCAGAGAAGGTGTATTACATAGGGGTGAAATAGAATTTGAAGGGATGATTAGACCGAAATTAAAAATTGCGAATTGAATATAAATGTTTTTATAGTAAAATGAGTCGGAAAGGAGATATTGCACAAAAATGTCCTTTTAGGCACAATTTTTCCAATATGGCGGTGCGAGCTGCAAAGATACGAGGTGGCAAAGTTGAAATTCGGAAAGAGCACATCGAAATCTATAAAATTACAAATTTTCAAAGTTCCTGGAAAAAATTCCAGGTAACCCCCTTTTTTACTCCCAAATGACTGGAGTAAAATGGCATCTAGTTTTGGTGGAATGACAATGATGAGCTACAATTCAAGCCAAAAGACCGCGCAAAAAGAACAAATCATCTTTTACCACGATAATGCGTGTCCACATGTCGAGGCACTGTTGACGACGATTTGGATGAGTTGGTGGCCGAATTCAAAGCGTGGATTGTCTTCAAGAACCGCGACTTCTTCTTTGGTGGAAATTACTGTCTTCCAAACAAATGGAGGGCAGTTATTGATGTAGAGGGTGAATACGCTCCAAAATGATCAATTAAAAATGTATTTGTAATTTTTTTTATATTAAATAAACACATAATATGTGTACGCAAAATAAACTTCGTTAATTTTGCACCAACTCAATAATTTCAAAACAAGTAATAAGAAAGGTATTTAACTCACCAGGTGAACAATCTCCATCCAAATTTGGTGACCTTAATCGCTTTAAGGGTTTTCGAATGCTTGTTGGTTTTCTTGGTTCTACAAAATTACCAGGAGTGAGCAGCTCTGATGCATTCTGAATTGATATATCAGCAGATTTCTTAGGAGTAAAGTATTCAGTACATTTAGACACAGTAGCATTTTCCAATAATTTAGTCGGAGTGCTATTGTCGCTTTTACTGAATTGTTTTAAGGCACTTACATTCCCCAACATAACTTCTTTTTGTACTTGCAACTTGATTTCTTCTGCTGATCTTACTCTAATTGGAAGTTTAGTTGCATTTTGTAAAATTTGTAAAGGTAAACCACGTTTTTTTCTATTCATAAGTAAAAAATAGGTGGCAGTATCATAATCATAACGCCAGCGTTTTAAATGTTTCCACATGTGATCTTTGGTGGATCCATGATACTGAGCCATAAGTGCCAAAATGTCATCATCTTGAGTTTTTATATTTTCTCCAGTGACTTTTAGAGGTTCAAGTATTCCATAATTCAACCAAGGATGCTGTATTAGCTGGTTAATAGTTATTCGCTTCTTTGGATCAATTTGCAACATTTGTCTTATCAATCGCTTACTTGACAGGGACATAAAATAGGGTTCTTCATATTTTCCACTCTGAAAAGTCATAATTTAATATTTTTATGAATAGTGTAGGTATTTTTATCAATATTTCAAATTTCAATAATTATTGGTAAGAATTCTCAAGGTAATTATAAATTATGAATTTTCATGCAAAACTAATAATCTTAATCAGATAAATTAATTCAAATACAAAAACTTCGCCTTCAAATAGCAAACTTAAGAATTTATTATAGAAATAAATAAAAATTGCATGAAAACTATATTTTTGTTGCTTTTTATCTTTATTCAGTCTATTTTTGTTAAAGTGCCTGCATATACAGGGTGTCCCTGAATAACTGTTACAAATTTTTTATGGTGATAGAGGAAGTGAAACTAAGCATTTTTGTCTTATAAAGTATTGTCCGGAAATACTTCCTTAAAAAGTTATACCACTTCAAACATTTTCAAAAATATTTTTTTGTAAATAAAATAAATATTATAAGAGATATTAATTTGAAATTTTGGCCACAGTTTTTTCACATAAGGATACACATTTTCGGTCAATAAAAGTTAAAAACTATTTTCAGGGGCGTTACATTTTTTAATCATATCTGTTCTTTTGATCATATGTTTTGTTTTTGATAATTTTAAAAGTACCGAAATAAAATAAGCCTTGATCAATGTTCTAGAGGAAAGGTACTCTTATTGTATGTCGCTCCGGTGCTTCATTTCGGAGTAAAAGTAGATTTTCATATTTAGCTAAAAATATGAATTTAAAAAACATCATCAAATTAGGCTTTTTAATGAAAATTTCGTGATTTATCTGAAAACATACAAATATCAAATATCAAAGTAGGCAAATTACCACAACATTTTGTTAATTCTAAGTTCTATGCAGCCTTTAATATTTTCTAATTAGTGTTTGATAGTTAGTCATATTATTGCAATATTAAAAATGCATAGATTTTCAAATGCGGAATTTCGAGACATGCATTTTGCATATGGAGCAGCCCACATATTTAGTACATGATATTTTAGGTAAAACTTTGAACACTTTGAAGTTGTTTTTTAAATTCATATTTTTAGCTAAAAATTATAAAATCTACTTATACTTTGAAATGAAACACCAGAGCGACAAAAATTAAGAGTACCTTTTCTGGAGAACATTGATCAGGGATTAGTTTAGTTTTTTTTAAATTATCAAAAACATAAGAAAACAAAAATCAAAAAGTTGATGACCCCCCCACATGTAACGCCCCTGAAAATATTTTTTAAACTTTTATTGGCCGAAAATGTGTATCCTTATGTGAAAAAACTGTGGCCAAAATTTCAAATTAATATCTCTTATAATATTTATTTTATTTACAAAAAATATTTTTTTTGAAAATTTTTTAAGTGATATAACTTTTTAAGGAAGCATTTCCGGACAATACTTTATAAGTGAAAAATGCTTAGTTTCACTTCCTCTATCACCATAAAAATTTTCTCACAGTTATTCAGGGACACCCTGTATACATATACAGGGTGCCAGAAATTAAGGGGCAACATTTTAGGAGGCGACACCACAACTGGTTTTAAGAAAAAAAAATTCCTATGAACATGTGTCCTATGTCGCCTCCTAAGGAAGCTACAGTCCTTTAAATATTGTCAGAACAAAGGGTGATTAACCCTATATTTAAAGATAATATTCAAACTTATAAAATAGCTACATTTCATTAAGTAACTAATAATAAAAATCGAGTATTGTGGAAGAAAAATAACGAAATTATTGTATGATAAAATATGATTGGAACTCTGCATGTGAATGGTTAAGTGAATATTTCTCCAAAATGCATTCTATCGAGTTGTTATACGAGTACCTTTTTTGTCAAAAATTAAACAAAGAATATTATGAAAAAAAATGTTAGGTTATATTAACCATAAAAAAATTAAGGCTATTTTTAAATTTAACCCTCCTTAAAACTACCCTTTTGTTCAAAAAATCTGAAAAAAAAATCACAAAATTACGTTTTCAGTGTATTATGATTCACACCAAATTTCAAATCTCTACTACAATCCGTTTTTAAATAAATGATGAAAAACCTACTTTTAGAGACAATATTTCAGGGTCAGGGGCTGTACCACCCTTAGGAAGTGAAATAGGACATATGTTTATAGGAAGTTTTTTTTCTTGAAATTAGTTCTAGACTCGCATCCTAAAATTTTGCCGCTTAATTTCTTGACACCCTGCATAAATTTTAGGATTTAATGATTCCACTCCAAAAACATTTTTAGAAAATTGTCTTTTTTAAAAAAGTTTAAAATTTTCAAATTTCTGGAATTTATATTTTCTGATACTAAATATCGTCCTTGCAATGAAAGATACATATAATTTTAGTTAAAAGCAAGTTTTTAGAAATTTTCTAAAAATCGTTAAAAATTTCAAAATTTAAGAGAACATCAAAAAAGTTAACAATTTTCAAATTTTTAATTAAAAATAATAAATAGTTTACCAATATTTTTTTGTATAGACTATCAATATTCGCATCATCAAAGGGTAAAAATCCAGCCATTAAAGCATACAGTAAAACGCCCATAGCCCAAACGTCTACCTCTGGACCTAAATATTTCTGTCCCAACACTAATTCAGGAGCTGCATATGTTGGTGAGCCACAAGACGTATATAAGTGGCTCTGCATACCGCCTTCCGGTCTTGCACATAATCCAAAATCAATAAGTTTCAAGTTTTTGGAATAATCCAATAAAACATTCTCCTAAAAAAGTATTATGTTTATGAATTTATACCTTTATATCTTAAAAGAGTTTGTTGACTACTTTCAAAATTTAAAAATTTCTAATATTTTTTAATTTGCAGCTTCTATAATTTATTGGAAAATATAGATCAAGTAGTCTGCTTATAACTGTATGACCAAAAAATTATGAGAATTGTTAAGGTTAATTTATGGTCAAAGATTTAAGATTTAAGACTTAAGATTTTAGAATTAAATCTCTGAATATAAATAGGCCTTAAGAGCCTATTTATGCTCAGAGATTTAAGACCTAAGATTTAAAATTTATTTATGATTTACCATTTCTTAAAACCGGGTGCATAAATCCTATAATTTTCTAAAATCATAAATCTTAAGTCTTAAATCTTTGAGCATAAATAGACCTTAAATTGTCCCTAAATCCTAAATGCAACCTTCTAAAGCCTGGTTACATTGGTCGAATAAATAGGCGAGTTTAAAAAGTGAGATGTACTCGACTAATATAAAAAGTAAAAAAGGCACTTTATTACTCATCCTACTGTTTATATTAGTCGAATATATCCCGCATTTTGAACTCGCCCTGTTACTCGCCCGTTTACTTGACCAATGTAAATTAGGCTTTAGAATCAATTTATTTTTCAACATTGCAATTATATGAAATTGTTTCCATTCTGAAGTAAAGGGATCAATATTTAAAAAATACATTTAATAACATGTTTTTATTATATTTTACTTTTTTATCATTAGAAATACACTTATTTGGCAGAAAGTTCAACAAACTACATATGTATATCAAATTTTATAAATATTTTCTGATCTTAAATCCAATTTTTAGAAAAAAAATGTATCCTCTTTAAATTGAATTGATTCTTGTTTTATTGTATTTCGGATTTCTGAAACTTTATTTATTAAATAAACTCTTTTTCTTTTGCTGCATTTAAAGAGTTTTGCATTTATAGAGAATGCTGCATTATCGAAGTGTGCATTTAGAGAGAAATTACTGTAACTGAAATTATGACACCAATAAAAAAAATTAGGTTCATACAAATTTTATGTTGTATTAATTTTTTATCAGACCACATGACCTTCTTCCAATTTTGTTTGAATTAAACATACTTTATTATTAAAAATATTTGAACTTACTGGTTTTAAGTCCCGGTGTGCATAACCGAGTGAATGCAAATAAGCTACAGCTGAAACAATTTGTCTGAAGAAAAGTCTGCTCTCATTTTCAGATAATCGATTTTTTTCCACAATATGATCAAAGAGTTCTCCTCCTGCGCAATATTCCATTATTATAAAGAATTGAGTCTCAGTTTCAATAATCTATAAAAATTAATTTTACATAAATATGTACCTAATATGCTCTATATAAATAAGAAAATACATAAGTTTTATATGTAATATTGTAATTATAATAAATTTATTATACATATTTTAACCAAAGCGTACAATACAAGTTCATAAATATTTTCTGATTTTAAAATTAATTATTAGAAAAAAAATTGTATGTTTTTAAGTTAAGGACAATTTTGCATAAAATTTAATAGGAGCATCTAGAAAATTAATTATTGGGTTTGTGCAAAATTATTAGGCGCTTTTTAAACAATATTTATTATGAAGAAAGAAACATTAAAATTGTACAATAAAATTTTTAAATGATTATTCCAGAGTGTAGTCGACTCAATGACTGTTTCCCATTTACTTGGGAGAAAAAAAGTAAACAAAACAGTAACTTTTATTAACAAAAATCCCGCCTACAAAATCGCCTGATAATTATGCACCAATAACCTTATAAAAGTTTATAGAGTTTATAAACTTCAGAGATACTTATTATGGGTGTCAGAGCAATGACTAATAAATATGAAAATATTAACAAAATCAAAGAAAAATATATAAATAAATTTGAACTAACTTCCATAGCAAGAAACTTTTTCAAATAGGATTACAGGGTGTCCCAATTTGAGAAAAATCAATAATTCCGAGCCATAACAAAGATAATTGGAAAAAACCAAAAAATGCAATTTTTGAAGAAGTCGATTATTTCATTAACTAGAAAAGTTACAAAAAAATTGTTCGGATAAAAGTTATTCGATTCATAGAGACTAATCTAAATATGTTTTTTACAAACATATAACAAACTCAGTTTTCAAGATATCAATAGCAACTTTCTTATTTTAAATGGGCATCATATTGTTTCCTTTAAAAAATAATAAGTAACTTTTGTGTATCCAAGGAAGCAGAAATACCATCTTGTTTCAACAAATGCTTAAAATCAGTCTTCTAAAACCGGACAAGCTCAAACATGACCTTTGTAGTTTTTACAATGAAATTTTCACTATTTTTAATTTTTGATTTTTTTGCTATGTGTTTCATTCTTTTGAGATGTCAACTAATGAAATTTACAGTGAAACAGAAGTAGTAGAAAGATGTTTTATTTAAAGCAGTTATTACTGACAATCAATCCAAAAATAAAGTTGTAAATGAGCTTTCAGCAAAATAAACACACTACAAATTACATCGTGTTTCTTTGGTTCCCAAACACCACATCAAGCCTAATATAATAGAAATTTATAATATACCACTAATATAATAGTAAATCTTAACTTTAAGACTTTCTTTTATCGTTTTTAATCTGGACTTTGGGCCTTTTGGCCTCATAAGATTCTCAAGGAAATTTATAAAATTTTATTACCCAGATTCTGGTCAAATCATTTAAGTTTAAAGCCCTTTATGGGCAGATTCTGATCAAAATTTAAGGCCTTTAATTTAAAAAAAATAATGTATCCATGGAAATTGTCTATTACAACCCATATAACAAATTTAAATTTAAAGGCATTTAAACTTAAATGATTTGACCAGAATCTGGGTATTATAGGCAGATTCTGGTCAAAATTAAAGGTCTTTAATTAGATACAAATAATGTTACCATAGAAATTGTCCATTACAACCCATATAACAAATTTAAATTTAAAGGCCTTTAAACTTAAATGATTTGACCAGAATCTGGGTATTAATGGGGTAATTCTGAACAAAAAATGTTAGCCGTAACGTCGATGTTAAATTTGACAGTCACCACAATGTCAAAAAAACGCTATTCTGTAAACTTTACTCTAACTAAACGCCAATGTAAAATGACATTTTCGGTGTTAAAATACATTGTGCATCTATATAATGTATTATTTTGATCAATTATACCTTAATGTATTATTATTATCTTGATCGATGTTATTTTAACACCAAAAATGTTATTTTAAATGGCCGTTAAGTTACAGTAAAGTTTACAGAATAGCGTTTTTTTTTTGACAGAATCAGAATCACCCCATAAAAAAATTGTTATATGGGTTGTAATGGACAATGCCCATGGTTACCATATTTGTTTCTAATTAAAGGCCATTAATTTTGACCAGAATCTGCCTATATATCTCTGTTTGTGTTGAAATAGTTTTTTTGGCATCCACCAACAGAACAAGAAGTATGAGATGCTCTCTTATTGTTATTTGTACAGGGTGAGCTAAAATGATTGTGGTTTCATATGTAGCCAACCAAATACGCAGGTTGGTACAACTCAAATTTAAAAAGAAAATCTTCTATACTTGATTTTTTAACTAGGAGGAGTGATTTAAATTTCCCGCGCTAAAATGCCAAAAATTAACGTCCCTCATTGGTTAAAAGTCAGCAAGATTTACACCGGATAATTATTTTGAATGAATTTTGACATATAACTTCAAAATATTAATCATAAAATTTGAATTACTAATGTATTTACATGTATAAATTTGTATTCAGTGCAAAGAAATGGGGAATTTAATCATGTTTCTGTACATATTTTATCATTAAAAAGCCAAAATAACCTAAAGTTCCTATCAAAATCTGTTTGGTTGTTTTTCTAGTAACTTTTATAGTGTAAGTTGTCCTTTCCTGTCACTCCTCCTAGTTAAAAAATAAAGTATAGTAATCCAATCGCGTAGCAAAATATTTTTCCAAAATCTCTAGTTTCACAGCAAATGTCAAATATTGAAAATTTATTTTGCTTGCACAACTGTGTACATTCGGTAATTAAGATTACCAAATAGTTTAATTTACTAAACACTTTTACAAGTGAATTAACTCCCCAATAACACTACTGATAACTTTACTGGAAGGTTATTAAACCGGACTTTAATATACTTCCAAAAATTTGAACTCTTTTCGACTTTGTTAAAAAAAGTTATCTTTAAAAAACGAAATCTATGTACTCCCTCTGCCCCATAATAAGTGTCCGATTTGGTGAAAATTTAAGAGCAATAGTTCCAGTTACGTCTTTTTCTCTCGTGCTCATACAAATCATTGCAAAACATCATTTCGTATGATCCTAGTAGCATATTAATGAATTGACCAATTGCTATGAAAATTCACATATGTCTTTAGTAAACCACATTCTACATATCAGCGAACCCCAAGTTTGCGTTTTTTAATATTTTACATAGTTTTTACTTTACATAAATTAACTTTACTATAAAGTTTAGCATTTACACTTGCTTCTAGTGTGTAAAAGTAAACACTTTGGATGTCCATAAACTTAATTATTTAATATTTAAAATATATAATAAAATTACCTGATATAATTTACAAATATGTTCATGTGCAAAACTTTTTAAGGCCTTCAGTTCTAATTTAACCCTTGGTAAATCATCTTTAAGCAGTGCTTTGTCCATAATTTTTATAGCGACTTTCTCACCCGTAGCTAAGTGTGTGGCCAACTTAACTTTAGCAAATCCTCCACATCCAACCGTCCTTTCCACATCATAAAAACCTCTTAAGCAATTATATCTAACCATCTTTCTTGTTATCTCTTAAACAATTATTAAAATTTAGGTTAAGTTTTCTTTGCTTTCCTGGTTTAAATTTCTTAAGGTCCTGATAAATCAGGTTTATTACACGTTTACTATTGCATTATTATTTGTTTTCATTTTTGTAGTACTTTTAAAATCACAGCTGTTTTTTTGTTAGGACTGGTTTAACGAATTTTTCAGTCAGTTGTCTAAATTGACGTAGATTTAAATATTTAAAAACAAAGATGGTGGCGATGTGAAATTAGCGAACTGGTTTTCTGTGCTGGTTTTTATTACAATTTACAATTACATTTATCCATTAGGCATCTTTTTAAAATAGATTTTTTTTAATAGTAGCTGTTTTTATTTTATGTCACAAATGATTAACGCATATCTTAATAAAAGTTTTATAAAGCTCTGTATGTTTGGTTGCCTAGTTGCTTGGTAGGAAAACGGTAGAAAGTTGGTAAATTTGTAAATTATAATATCGTAAGAAGTCATTATTGTGAAATTAACTGCAGGCTTACGAGTTAAAAAAGCAAAAAGCTCAATTCAGTGCTTCGTTGATACAGGGTGTTTCAAAACAATCCTAAACAAAAATGGTACAGGATGAGTTAAAATGATTGTGGTTTGATATGTAGGCAACCAAATAGGCAGGTTGGTACAACTAAAAATTTAAAAAGAAAACCCCCTACTATCCTAATAATTTACTAATGTAGCAATTTTTTTCAAAATGAATATAATAATTATAACAAACCAAAAATTCTAAACAAATATACAAATTTAAGTTATTTTTATTAAAGTTTTGTGTTTTTAAAAATAAAATACGAATAATTTTATAACAAATGTCAAATCTTGAAAATGATAACTTTCATATTCGAAGCAGATACTAACACAAAACAAATATTTACGCAAAATAATCTTGATAAAAACTGATGTTTATGAAACATGAGCATTTTAACGAAATACAAAAATCCTATTAATTGGCACATCGGTAGAAATTTGACCAACGACTCTGCTTTTATGTAGTCTTTACTTTATTTTTTAACTAGGAGTGATTTAAATTTGTCGCGCTAAAATGCCAAATATTGACGTCCCTGATTGGTTAAAATTTAGCAAGATTTACACCAGATAATTATTTTTCCGACGACCATATGAGAAAATCGTATATGTCATTCATATTAGTGGTTTAAAAAATCTATCATTTCAACACTAGTGACTTTGGTTTTCTGTTTTGTAACTGTGAAATACTTCTTCAAATTTTCGATAGAGGCGCTGCGAAGGAATTCTGAAAACCCTCTCTTTTGGATGTTTTTGAACTTGAAAAATCCGGCCAGTTCAAAAAAAATATATGTAACCCCGCTAATATTACTTATTTTATTATTAAAATCATTATACAGTGCGGTCATAAAGTAAATACCCCCCCCCCCATGCTAACTTTTGAACGGTTATATTTTTGATTCTGAAAATTTGTCTACTGAGGAATCTAATTGCGAACTTTCTAATAACGGTATTTTTGATTTTGTGGAACTTCCGGTTATACCGAAAGTGGATGACAACTTTCTTATTTTAAATGGAACACCCAGTATATTTTTGCATTTTCGTGTTCTCCATAAAAATACCATTAAATTGACTTTGGATACGTAGTGTCTATGATTAATACTTTCGGAGTTACGCCTATTTGAAAATCGCATTTTTTATGCTACTTCATTTACACCGGAAGTTGGAAAATTAACGAACTTACGGTTAGACATAATTTTATTTAAATTTAATATTATTAACTTAATTGCAAAATATTTCATTTAAAATAACGAAGTTGGGGCAGTTGGGTGCAACTTCCGGTGTAAATGAAGTTGCATTAAAAAATATACTGGGTGTTTCATTTAAAATAAGAAAGTTGCCATCCACTTCCGGTATAACCGGAAGTTCCACAAAATCAAAAATACCTTTTTTAGAAAGTTCGCAATTAGATTCCTAGGTAGACAAATTTTCAGAATCAAAAACATAACCTTTGAAAAGTTAGCAGGGGGGGAAAAGTTAGCAGGGGGGGGATTTACTTTATGTCCGCACGGTATAATTAACTTTTGTATACATTTTAAATAAAATAGGAACATTTTTTAGCTTCCGTCAAAACAGCGCCACCTACAATTAATACATTTAACTAAAAATAATCGATAACTCCGTGGTCTTCGGAAAAATAGCGTACGCAACTAGCAAAGTCAATTTCGTTGCTCGTGTGATATCCTCACTCGGCTAGCTCGTTGCGTAATATACTATTGGATGAATTTTGACATAACCTCAAAAAAATTATTGTCCTTCCTTCCTAGTTAAAAAATAAAGTATAGTAATTTTGACATGATTATGTGTTACTTTGAAATTGAAACAAACAAATTCCCCAGATTCTTACGCGGAAAATTTTAATTGACCATGATCATTTTAACTCACCCTGTACAAAACCAATTTAAAGCGCCCTCTACCGGTAGTTAAAATTACAATAGTGTGCATACTAAAAAAATCTAGTTCTGTGGTTCGAGCAAGTTCGAGGTTCGAGTTTTCGTTATGAGTTTTTAATTTTAAAGACTATTTCAGTTAATTTTAAAGTTTGATCATATTTATATTGTCTGTAGTGTGAAAACATTTAATAGTCCCGCTGGAACATTTATAAATTCTTGTTTTATTGTTTTTAATACGCAGAGGACCTGTTAAGTACTTAACTAAGCAGAATGCAGGATATTCTACAATTTATTTATAATACTTTGGTTCCCCAAGACAAAAGTATGTGTACTAACTTATTTTGTATTTTTTATTATTAATTTCTAATATTTGTTACATTTCGATGATTATTTAAGCATAACCATACTTGACACATTCCCGAAGTAAAGTAAGTTAAGAGAACCACAGAGATTATTCAGTTTTGAAGCTCAATTCCATTTTATGTTAGTTTAAAATTCAAACAGGTGCTACTTATGATTTGCTTTTTACATCCTGGATTCCCGCCTTGACTATAATAACCCAGATTTAACAATTTTTTATCTGTTTGAGATTTTTAAATAAGTTTACAAACGACCCTGAAAATAACCTGTGTATCATATACACTTCCTAATATTACCTGCTAGTTCAGAGTTTAAATAAATACATATACAGGGTGTCGTGGATAAAACATTTGCATATCTCAGTATTCCTGCGCTATCTTGAAAATACAAGAAAAATGCGATTTTAAATATGGGTATGACTTCTTTATTTTCGGTGGTACCAAAATGATGTGAATCCTCAAGGCCACGCGGAGGCCATTTGTTAAATAGGTGCAATGTCATGGTTTGCTGGCATATAAACAGCTCTGGCAACATTTTAGTACTAGGTGCGAATAAGAAAAAACAAAAAAAAGTTAAACAAAATATATTTAAAATAAAAAATTTGTTTATTGGTTAGCAAATAATATTAATTTATTTAACTTGCGTCTTTTACTTACATTATTTTGAATATACCAATTTGCAACGCTGTGCAGTCTAATTTTAATGTAATTTTAAAAGAAATTTCTTGATCCCTGTTAGGATGCTTAAAGTGGCTCTTTATATTTTCAAAATCGCCCTATACTTTGCAACCTAAGGAGTCAAACGTCGAAAAATTTGTGGCGGTTCCATCACAAGTAACACCCCAAACTAATGCTGCCTGTATTGAAGAGTTACTTTTTGTTTGCATGCCATTTCCATTTTAGGTTACTAACATGAAAACAAGGGCTTCGGTAGCTAAATTTTCTTCCCCTTGGAAATTGAAATTTTCTCCAAAGTCACAGTGGCTAACAAATTTATCCACCTTTCTGTCCCATATTACTTGCTTTCGAATTGTCATACTGTCTACGACAAGGTTGCAATCACGGTCCTTCAATTCAAAATTTGACAATGCTGCAAACATACCATTTCCAATTAGTCAGGGATGATTTGTGGGGCAAGCAGAATATTTTTCTGGAAAAATTAAGTAAAGAAAAATAAATTAAATTTAATTTTAAAAAGAACTATTTAGGCATGCAAAAGCTATCCAACACTACCAACCTGCAAAATTCGTAAGCTTTAGGAGAATGGTAGTGTAGGGTTAAAGCAAACTGTTGGAAGTAACTATTTAGCCGACAGTCGGTTTACTATTATTCTGCTGACTGTTGATATTTTTATTCTGTGGATTATTTAACCAACTGTCGGTCATTTATGCCTATATATTATTCTATCGACAGTTGATGATCTTTAAAATAACCAAGATATTAATTGTTTCATTTTTTGAAGAAACAAATCTTTTTTTATTTAAAAGTTACAGCACTTCGAAATTTTCCAAGTCCAAAACATAAAATTAAATTTGAAGACCAAGTAAATGAAACCATAGCTGTGTTAGGGTATTTGTTCAGAGAGTGTATGGAGTGAGAGTCACGTTGGAGTGGAGCAAACAGTGGAGTGTTCGGAGTGAAACTGATGTGCAATATCCAAGTAATACCTTTAGAACTTTATTTTGTGTTTTAGAGTTTAAAAATTTCAAAGTGCAATAACTTTTGAATAAAAAAAGATAGATCTAAAACTTTTGCGTTTTTAGTCTTAGAATTGAACCTAGATTACACTCCCAAAAGTTATGCATAACGATATCGGACACCTTGTACTATGTACTATAGCTTAGCAGAAATAAATAAATTTATTTACATTTAAGTTTTTTATCAATTTTACCTGTCGATGTTATATTTTTTTATGATTAATGATTAACATCACAAATCCTAAGTTTTTAACAGTAGGTCAAAAAATATAATGACATTATACGATAAAGGACCGACAGTCGGTTAAATAACCCACAGATAAAAATTACCGACAGTCGGCAGAATAATAGTAAACCGACTGTCGGTTGAATAGTTACTTCCTTTATTTCTTGGCTATATCTAACTGCATTCACCTTTTTTGTAGCATTTTTGGATCGATTTTTGAATATTTCAAATTGTTGCGATAGTAAATTTTCTGCTTCTTGGTGGAGAAGGCCTTTTTTCCGTAAGTTTTTCATTACATCCTTGAAAGTTGTGATGCTTTTATTTCGTCGCCTGATTTTTTGATTTAAAGTTTTCACTTTTCGTCTTAAGTCTATTTCAACTTTATCTTCATCTGTTTGCACTTCTTTGTGTACTTTGCCTGGAGCACTTATATGTTGGTCAAGTTCTTCATTACAAACTGTTTTGTTATTTGTTGTAGTATTTTTGCTAGTACTTTCGATTGGACAATCAACTTCCATAACATGTTCCTCATTAGAATGACTTAAAGTAATTCTTTTAATAACTCGTCGGCTGCTTACTTTTTTCTGCAAATGACTGGGGAAAGCAAGAAATATCGTAGGGATTGCATCCGGTTTTAATTTTCTAACGTATGTCCCTGGCCTTACTAAATAATCACTTTCTTTAAAATGATCGCTGCAAATTTTGCTACTTTTTGTAGGTGTAAAATTTTGCCGTCTTACATTTAAAACCCACAATTTTAATAATTCTTCATTTTTTAAAGGAAATCTAAAAGAAACAAAATGTATTGTTTACTTGCTCGAATTTTATTGAATTTTTTTAACCTTACATATTTACATATAATTTTTATATTACTTTATTATTAAAGGATATATTTTTTGTACACTTACCCAAAAAACTGCACTCTTCCTGCAGTTTTAAATGTATTTTTACAGCCAAAGGCTGAACAAGACGTAGGCATTTTGAGGTTAAAACAGATTAAATCAAATTAAATGCTCCAATATCTTGCAACAATTAGCAATTAAAAGTTTCCAGCAATGCAAATAATTATATTTTACTTTTAGATTTAAAAAATATACACTGAAAACTATTCCACCACTTTAAAACACGCTTTATTTACCTTCCTTTCCTATTTAACAAATGGCCGCCAAGCAAAGTGACAGCGTTGATTGAAGTATTAGTATTAATACTTCAATCAACGGTGACAGGCTTCACTTTTTCGCGTCAAGTTCGGTATCTAGGTTATACAGGGTGAGTTTAAAGTAAGGAATAAAAATCATAACTACGTTATCTTTTGGAATTTTTAAAAACCGCAAAAGACGTGTCGCAATGTTTTTGAAAGCCTTTATATTGAACCCAACAATATTTTTTTCTCAGTTGACATGACGTCACTATGACGTCATAATTATTTTTTAAATGGATTGATATGGTCTTTATACCATAAAATAATACCTTATTAAGACTGTTTTACAACGGTACCAAAAAGATTATACCAGCGCCATCTTCCGGTTTTTTAAAAAATTATCAAATTTCCCCTTAAATATTAGTTTAAAGTTTGGAATAGAAATCATAACTACGTTTTCTTTTGGAATTTTTAAAAACAGTAAAAGACATGTCGCATTGTTTTTGAAAACCTTTATTTTGAATCCAACAATATTTTTTTCTTAGTTGACATGACGTCACTATGACGTTATAATTTTTTTTTTAAATGGATTCATATGGTTTTTCTACCATAAAATAATATCTTATTAAGACTGTTTTACAACGGTACCAAAAAGATTATACCAGCGCCATCTTCCGGTTTTTAAAAAAATTATCAAAGGAGGTTATCGGATTTTGGGTGCTTTTTGTACGGCTATGAAACTTGTATTTAAATATACACATGTGTAAATACGACAAAAATATACAATTTTGAAAAATATTATGAGTTTCCATCCTCTGCAGCGCCCAAGAAATGCTCTTGAAATTATTCAATTTTTGCACAATTAGATAACAATGTCAGTGTCTTTTGTCAAATTGTAATTTTGGTTGCCTATGTCATTTGTTTATTTTCAAATTATCTACGTTGAAACCATAAAAATGGTTGAATTTAATACATATTTATGAACATTTAATTGTATATTAATTTTTCACTGCATATTTATGTCGAATAAACGGATATTTTTACAAATTATTTTTTTAAATTACACAATTATTACACAGTTGCCGTTTTCTTGCAATTATTTAATTATTTGATATAAAAAACTTGTACAGTTTTCTAGAGTCTTAATACTTTTACCGTAAATTAGATAGTATTAGTTTTAATAGTTGTAATAAGATTTATAATTTTCCGGGGTCAAATAAAAATAAAAAAAAAATTACAGGATATCGAAAGACTTTTTTGCAGTCTGGCAACATTGTAATTTGGTACCTGCTCAAACCATTGACCATAGATGCTCAAACTAAACGTCAAAATTAAATACCCATTTGAAAATTAGGACCGATACTGCCACGAAAAATCATTGTTCAAGTTTATTTCCTCCCCGTTTTCGGTAGGACACGCCTTCTACCACTTTAAGATCCGGCTACGATGAAAGGTAATTAAAGTTTATCTGACAGCAGTTTGTCATAGTTGTCAAAATTGGAAATTTAAATTCCGTTGTTGCCGTCTTAAAAAATATTATTTTTAATAATGTAAAATCCAATAAAACTATTAATAAGGCATATTTATTAAAGAAATTAAGTATTAAATTGATATTGGGAATATTTCAGTTCATTTTGGTAAGTTTACTGTTTTTTTTATTTCCACCCAAAACCCCATAGGAAAACGATAAGGTCCTTTCCCCTTAAACATTAGTTTAAAGTAAGGAATAGAAATCATAACTACGTTATCTTTTGGAATTTTTAAAAACCGTAAAATACGTGTCGCATTGTTTTTGAAAACCTTTATTTTGAACCAAACAATATTTTTCTCTCAGTTGACATGACGTCACTATGACGTCATAATTTTTTTTAAATGGATTCATATGGTTTTTATACCATTATTTTTCCAGAATAACAACAAAACGAACCAATTAATTCTTGAAAATTCCTTTATTTAACAATTTAAAATTTAGATTGTCCGTTTTGCTGTTATTTTATTTAGACGGGGGAATTGTGAAAAGAGAGGGAAACATAGCAACCGTTTGTTATTTTAACATTTTTACATAGTAATCATAAAAAATAATAATTAAAAATTATCTGACCCTTATAATTATAAGTAGTTCTTTAAGTTTTACCTAATTCTTCTTCTAAATAAAATTCTGGGAGAGCGTAGAAGTGGAAATACGATGAAATATGGAAAAAAAACTTGCTACTTCAACTTCTACTCTCTTCCAGAGCCACATAATTGAAAAAAATATGCTGAAACCCAAAGAGTTATTTATAAGGAAGAGGATCAGGTAAATTTTATTTAGTTTTCTTAATGGTTAGTATGCAAAAAAAAAATAACAAATGGTTGCTATACTTCTCTCTCTTTCTTAGAATTTCCCCATCTTATTAAGTAATCCAAAATACCACGAACTGAAAATCACACTACATATATTGATTATTTTTCCAATAATAAGCTCCAAAAATACTAAAAATCACCAATTATATTCAAAAATAAAATTATCGCTGAATTTAAGTAATTATTAATTTACGTTATTATTTTCTTTTCAGATTCGTCACTTTCAACTGTGGATACTTCTTCAAATTATAATGAACAAACAAGATTAATAACATATTTTGTTTATGGTTACAGCATAATATCATTTCTGTCATGTCTGTACTTTATCTACTACAACCTCGAACGCAGATCTCAAAATGAGACTAATTTATACTCATTGCATATTGCAACCTATGTAAGTTTTACACTTAGCGCAAATATGAAACTAGTTTTTAATAATTTATAAGAAATAATTTATTTTATAATGCTAACTTCATTAATATTTATATTGTCAGTACTTATACGATAAATTTCAATATTATGTTCAGTTGTTAATTTTTTTTCTATACATGGTGTTCCATAATGATTGGAACAAATTAATAAAGTTTGTGGGTGGTACCAAACTTTTACAATGAACATATGTCTAAAAACGAGTCATTAAGTAAGCCAAAGAAGTTAAAAAGTACCTATACAGAGTGTGGCAAAATTCGATCGACAACGATTAACTCGAGATAGTAGACTAATGGCCGATCTCACCGACACGGCTTAAAATTTAAGAACTACTTTAATGTCTAAATTGACAGGAACACAGTACAAAATCTGTCAATTCAAAATTTAAGTACTACTTAGGGGCCTAAGTCGTGTCGGTGAGATCGGCCATAAAACATAAGTTGATGTGCCTCCAAAGTCCAAAGTAGATTTTTTTTATTGCTCCAATCCTCGCCTTTTGTAAATAGTGTTTGATTGAAGAAAAAGACATTAAACAGTTAAAAACTGTTTAGGTACTTTATTTAAAAATTATTTACTTTTGTAGAGAAATTCAAGTAAATTTGTGAATTTTGCGTAGGTTGTGCCACTTTTGAATAAATTTAAGAAAATAATTTCGAAAACGCTAAAAATTTAGTCGTTTCAATGGCAACAAGCTACAGTTTCAACCTAAACTGGTAAATTTTAAATAAAAATTCTTAAAACAAAAGTTTTTCTTAACACCAATCCACATTATTCACCAAATCGCTTATTTTGATAAGCAACGGTTTGAAAAATTCTTAATTTTTATAATTAAATTCAGATTTAGAGAATATAGTAATATGCAATTAATATCGAGTAAATGCAGTGAGTTTTATGAGGTTTAATCAAAGACTTATATGTTTTCTATTGTTATACATAGACCACAGTATAAATAACTACCAGTAGCGACACTCTCCCGTGTCTAATCTAGTACCATTTCTATGGTGCGTATCTGGTACCATTGAGTTTAGAACAGCAATTTCAATATGGTGACATTTCTCAATGATCAAAATAATTTTAAAACCGTCGTCATTTGAATTTAAATACCGTAATGAATGAATGAATTGCTGAAAAATGTATATTATTTAATTTAAGCTTGTCAAAATCATTATAAACTTCAAGTTTAATCAAAACTTTGCAAATGTATGTTACATTTTTATGGTTAGAAAAAGTCTCTGAGTATACATATATACATATATATCGTCAAGGTCACCAAAAATTGTCCCTTCAAATAACATGTAATTTGCATGAAGTGTCGCTACTGGTAGTTGCCTATACTGTGCATAGACTGCCGGACACCTGTCATTTTTTTGTGTTGCGGCCATTTAAAAGTTGACCATTTATTACATAACCTCAACTAAACATAAGGATAATATAGGTTAGAATAATAATAGTAATACGTTTTAGTTTTAAAATATAAATCCATTTTTTTAGGATAGTCTCTTCATTCGGTAATAATAAATAATAATAATAATAAAAAAATACTTACCAAATGCAATGGATCTTTGGGAAGTGGACTGCTTGTTATACTCCGCAGCAGTTTGCATTAACTACCAGAAACCTGAAACTAAATACATGAAAAAATTAAAAGAGCGTAAAAAAAATTACATAAAAAGATTAAAATATACAGAACAACAGCCTCCCAAACAGAAACAATACGACAATACATCACAAAGGGAAAACGGTTCACAAATAGACTAAAAAGAATCATCGATAACTTAAAAAAAGTTACAAACATCTAAATCTCCGTACTTACAGACTAATTAAGGAAAAGGCCAAGGACAAAATTAGGTCACTCGTAGCAGCTAAAAAGAAGATAATAAAAACAATGAAAACAGCAGAACAAAATAAAAACTTCGCAGAAAGTCAATCAAAATTTCTTACCGACCCAAACCAAAAAAATAACACAATATCACCGGAATAAAGGAGATGCGAGGAGTACTGGAAAAACCTATATGAAGCGAAAGTAGACGCTAATATCAATAATAGATCTTTAAAAGAACTCGAGCGCCAGTGCAAAAATCTACTTAAGCACAACGTGACAAACCCTATAATCACACCATCAGATATTGAGAAAGCTCTTAAAAATAAACCAAATTTTTCAGCACCAGGAGCAGACGGCACAAACATGTACTGGTGGAAGAAATTCATACCCACGCATGATACCTTAGCAAAAATGTTTTCTGAATACTTAGCACAAAATGTGTGAAGTCCCCAATTGGTTCCCGGAAGGAAGAACCTCTCTCATTTACAAAAAAGGAAACCAGGAAATGCCAGAAAATTACAGGCCGATTACATGTTTAAATGCCATATATAAGATCTATACCAGTATCCTCAAAGACCGAATAACAGCACAAATTTCGCCAGTATGGGACCATTATTCAGAGCAAAAAGGATCAAAAAAGGGAATCTCTGGAGTGAGAGATAATTTGCTAATCGACTCCGCCATTCGCAAAGACGCAGCCTTATATAAGAAAAACCTGTCTATGGGGTGGATCGATTATAAGAAAGCGTTCGATAGTACTCCACATAAGTTTATATTTCATCTCCTCCATATTCTAAAGGTTGATGCTACCACAACAGCTTCGATAGCGGAATTAATGACTATGTGGAAGACAAAACTCTTACTAAGATCCAATCGTACTACTCTGGAAACCGACTACATCAAATATGAAAGAGGTGTATACCAGGGTGACTCCCTGAGTCCCCTACTATTTTGTCTAACACTCCTTCCACTGTCGGTTGCTCTCAGAGAAACACAAGGTTACCTATCTGGGCCACCTAACAGGCGCACCTGTAAAATTACTCACCTGATGTACATGGACGACCTTAAGGTGTACGCAAAAAGTGAAAAAGAACTCACTCAGGTAATAAAACTAATAAAAGCTTATTCAAAAGACATTAGTATGCAGTTTTGATTGGAAAAATGTGTGGTTTACCATATTAAAAGAGGTGGGGGAGAAAAGGGCGAAGGAGAACAGATAACTTTTATAGACGGAACGGCGATCCACCATCTAGATAGCCATGAAAGTTATACTTACCCAGGCGTCAAACAAAGGGCAATGCACCAAAGTAATGTTGTGAAGAAGGACCTGGATAAAAAATATACAGTGTTAGTTAAACGGATTTGGAGCTCTGAATTAACGGCGAAAAATAAAATTACAGCTACAAATTCTCTTGCTGTACGAGTTATATCTCATACATTCTGCGCCTTAAAGTGGTTAGTTACGAAATTGAAAGATCTGAGGTGGAAGTCTGTAAGCTATACGATTGTTTTCGTACAACGAAAAAATCGTTTGTTGAATATGTTGCTAAGGTAACGCATGTTGTCTTCTTTCAACAAATACAAAACGTGCATAAGGAAGGGTGATAGAAAATCGGTCACCAAGCAACTTAGTAAACAAACGATTTTTTTCGTTGTACGAAAAGTATCGTATAGCTTACAGACTTCCACCTCTGGACCGAAAAACTCGAAAGATTATGAGGGAAAACAGGAGCCTTCACCCCAACGCATCCTCGAAAAGAAGGGGGACGAGGTCTTGTCTCAATGGAGAACCTACATCATAGAATCTCTAACACCACGGCATGCGAAATACTAAATAGCGAAGACCAGCTTATAAATATGGTGAAGACCCACGAACTACTGGGCAACGGGTTCCTATTTAAAACAGCAATAAAAGCGGCCGAAGAAGTTGACCTAACTCTACACCTAGATAAAAATATTAGGAGAAAAGAAAGCATAAGCAACTTGGATCCAAAAGTTCTAAATGTTAAAATCAAAGAGTCTTACCTAAAAAAGCTTATGGATGACCACGAGTCCAAACAAATGCACGGGCAGTACCAAAAAAATTTTAACGCACTTCATCTTTCCAAACAACTTTCCAATTCCTTCCTACAAAGCAATGAGTTGAAATCAGAAACTGAAGGTTATATCACTGCAGTGCATGACGGGGTATTTAACTGCTTATCCTATAGGAGCTAATATTCCCGATACAAAATGCCGTGCGTGTCGGAAATCCGAAGAAACCACAATGCATCTTCTTGCAGCTTGCTCTAAATACACTAAAACCTTATATATCAGCAGACATGATACAGCCCTGTGAGTAGTGTACCACCACCTAGGAAAAGTTTATAATTTCGATGAGATTTTAAAACGAGCTTATGTCGAAGGTGAGCTAGAAGCGGTTGTTGCTAACGAAAACTACAAGATTTTATGGAACTTTCCATTCAGTACCACCTCTCAGATATCAGCAATCAAGCCCGACATGGCTGTATTCGACATCGCTAACAAAAATATGTACGTCGTTGAGATGAGCTGCCCTGCTGAAAATAATATCAGACTTAAACTGCAGGAAAAAATCGGAAAATATAGGGACTTACTTTACGAACTCCAAAAAACTTACCCAGAATATGCGATTACCTTTATTCCACTGATAATTGGTGTTATGGGAGGTATACATCATGATACACAAAAATACCTGGAAAAAATTGCAGACATTGAAAAAAAAGAAGTGCATAAAATACTTACCAATATGCAAAAGTACGTCATCCTGGGTTCGTTGAGAATACTCCGAACACATGAAGCGAATCATCAAAAGACTTGAAGCTGTTTACTGGAAGCAGAATTGAATAGTTCCCCTTTAGCTTACTTATCCTACGGGAAGTATCTAAAGTGAAAGACCTAGGATAGCATCAATGGATGTACGCGAGATATCCTAGTGCCGCCTTAAAAAAAATAATAATAAAGGTCTTTATTTTAACTTCGGCGAAGTCCAGCTGAGCTGTTCACTTAACCGAAGATTAAGTTTTCAAATATATGTACATATATTACATGTTACACTTAGTACTTAAAATAAAACTAAAACTAATAAGAGCAGTATAATTTTTTTTTACATATTTACAAAGTTTAGATGGTTAAGCTGTTTTACCCTATCAGATGGTTTTACAAAAAAAGGTTTTTATATTTGTTATTGAATGATTGAATAGATGATGAATTCAAAGAAATGGGAACAGAATTGTATTGTTTCGCTGCTGTGTATGAAAAAGATCTTGTGAATAGTGATGTTTTGTGCTTTGGTATAGTAAGATGATAGGGTTGTCTGGTGTGTATAGTGTGAATATATCGTGTCTAAATTTTAGTTTACTCGCGAGATATGATGGACAACCCGTTTTTAGCAATTTATGTACAAAATTTGTCATAATTTATAAAATTTTATATTTTTATTTTTGCCTGCACGATTTCTACACTCGAAAGCCGCGCATACAGTCGGCATGATAGATAATCACAATATTGTTTTATGTTAATTCTCGATCACTGTTTAATAATATTATATGGTATAATAAAGAATAATTCTATCTATGAATTCTATCAATTGCATTTTAAATTTAAAAGCAGTATTTGATCATAGAATATCGAAACAGTAGAACGGCAAATAGCTGAATGGTCAACTTTTAAATGGCCGCCATAGTTCACACTGGGCTCACGACCACGACCGCAAAATTTTCCCCTTCCACTAGCTCAAAAGGTCACCATTCAACAAACAACCACGGAAACCCACGAATAAATACGGTCGTTGTGAGCTTCTTGCGGTCGCCATCGATGCACGAAAGAAAAAATCGCGGTCTTATGTAGAACGATTTTGCGGTCGTCGTGGGCTTTAGTGTTCATTACTGGAACGCGCCCACTCATACACTATGGCGGCGCTGGGGTAGATTTTAAAATAGTTGTGATTTTTTTATTTTACAAATTACCAGATACAACAAACAACTAATGCGATGGACTACGATATCATCGGTTATTATTTGATTGAATTATAAAAGATATACTTCCAAAGTTTTTGGTAAAGTCAAGCGTGTTCGGTCTATGTATAACAATAGAAAACATAGAAGTCTTTGTAGTCTAAGCGGCGGCGATACTAGGTCTAGTGTGATAAAACTTTTCAAGGTAGTACATATAATTCGTTACGTCATTGAGGGGGAACACAAAATGGCACTGCTGCCACGTGTAGACCAAACGCCACTATAAAAAAAAATTTCAAAATTTTTATTTTTTTCTAATGTCTAGTATCATAAAACTTCAGGATTCTGATTTCTCCTCGCGACAGGGGAGGGTTAGGGCTATAAAAAAATGCGGTGCTGCCAGTCTCCGAGAGAACGCTTATCAGTGGCAGCAGGAAAATAAGAGATCCCACAAATTCGATTTTCAAAAATTGGCAACCACTTTTACTGACGTCTCGTAAAAGTGGTTGCTTATTACTGACATCTCAGTAATAAGCAACCACCAATTTTTACATAATTTATTTAAATACCTAGAAAGTTTTTGATTGTTTTATGTTTTCTTCTTCGATCTTTTGCTTTTTTTATTTAAATGAATTTTGTCATATCGACTTATTTTTAGATCTACTATCTCCAGTGAAGTGTTGTCGGTCGAATTTTGCGACACCCTGTATAAGTACTTTCGAATTATTTATTGTTTAAGGGCCGGTTTATTCACCTTCAGTTCAATTTACAGACTACGAAGTTACAGATAAGATTATCAAAAAACATTGTTTTTTATGAGTTCTTCATTTTTACCTTATTTTGTTAAAAGGTATAAATCTCGATCTTTAAGAAATTGATAATCGAATTCATAATATGTATATACAGGTTGTCCCAAAAAGAAGTGATCAGAAAAAAGTCCTAGAAAGTAGACGAGATTTCATCGACAAAAAAGCCAATAGTCAGGGTCGGAACAGACCAGTTTTTTTACAGGTTTTTGAATTTTTTTCACCCAGAAAATGTCGTTATAGATTGAAATTCTGTTATAGGTCATCAACTATTTGCTCAATTTAAATGACAAATAATGTTAAGTAAAGCTAATTTTGGCTTGAAACTTCAACTATAAAATCATTAAATAATTATTTTGATAGAATAAAAATATTGGTTAAAGAAAATGATATGAAAATAAGTTTAATGCCATAATTGTGAAACAGAAACATTTTTTAACAAA
Source organism: Stenus bimaculatus (assembly GCA_963971135.1). Classification (NCBI taxonomy): domain Eukaryota; kingdom Metazoa; phylum Arthropoda; class Insecta; order Coleoptera; family Staphylinidae; genus Stenus; species Stenus bimaculatus. The sequence goes on from OZ020180.1 coordinate 31,940,402, forward strand.
ATAATATTCAAAATTTTGACCATTAACTGACCCTCAACTACCTACGTGAAGTTACTCGTGCAGAGTATGTTTCGTACCATCACTGCTTCTGGAGAAAACGAGATAAGACACTGATTTTTCTTTAATTTTTAATTGATAGAATTTAGTCTAAAATTTGATAAACGTAAAAAATTGTACTCTTATTGGGCTTATTTCAAAGATTGAGCGAAAATAAATAAAAATGGAATTTTAATTCAATTTTTTTTGTTATTTTCGCTCACGTCTTTAAAACAAGCCACATAAGGATGTCATTTATTGACGTCTCTAGAACTCCATAGGGCGCGTTCCAGTAATGACCACTAAAGCCCACGACCACGACCGCACTAGCTCAAAAGGTCACCATTCAACAAACAACCACGGAACGATTTTACGGTCGTCGTGGGCTTTAGTGTTCATTACTGGAACGCGCCCATAGTAAACTCTATCATTTATCTCTTTTTCTTTACGTTTAAAAAATACATAGTTCGGTTAATAGAGAATAAGATTAATAGAGAAATTCTCGCTCAGTTGCCACTGAGTCAAATTTTCTGGTTTTGCAATTTGGTATAGCAGTACCTTTTTGTCAAAAATTAAATACAGAACAAGTTTATGAAAAAAAAATAATTTTAGTTTGATCATAACAAATTTACGATACATTTAACCCCAACTATCCCCGAAATTACCCTTTCTAAAGCCTAGTTTACATTGGTCGAGTAAACGGGCGAGTAAGTGGGCGAGTAGGAGGGCGAGCTCAAAAACCGTGATATACTCGACTAATATGAACAGTATGACGAGTAAAAAAACGTATATTTTACACCCCCTAGTGTTTATATTAGTCGAATAAATCTCTCTTTTTGAACTCGCCTTCCTACTCGCCCATTTACTCGACCAATGTAAACCAGGCTTTAGGAGGCATAAAGTCTGCCTAACTGCTTAATTTCGGAATACCCTGTATAAACTGAAGAGGCATTGCGAAATCGAATTTGAAGTAAGTTATGAAGCAGAATGTAAACACTCACTGCCTTCCAAGGGCGTATCTAGGATTTTATCTTGGGGAGGGCAAAATTATTGATGAAAACTCGAAATTGGGCGATTTTTTCGAGATCCCGACGTGTTTTGAAAAAAACCCAGGTTAAACTAACCTAACTTTAAATTTTTTTAATTTTGAAAACATATACAGGGTGTCTCGAAAATGGCGGAAGAGCTCTCTAGTACGTTGTTGAAGACCCTTCAAGGAGATCCTCAGAAAAATAGTTAAAATAGTCCATTTGACCAATTGACCGAAATATGAAGAGAAATTTGAAAACCTGTAAAGTTTGCGTTCTGTTTAGTAGTGAATTAATAAATTAAATTTAAATCTTATTATATTAACTTCACAATTTATTTTCTTAAATTCAAAATTATGACGGGTAATAAAAACCCAATTTTCGGGGTCCGAACACCTCATTTTTTTTAGGGACTTTTTTCTACACATTGAAAATATAGTACCGTAGTTCGTAAACTATTAGATCAATTAAAATGAAAAAAATTGGAAAGCAAAGCTAATTTAATGCCACTTTGGCCTAAGGATAAAAGATCTCCATCACATAATTATTTTTCTTGATTTTTTCAAAAAATATATGATCTTGGGGGCTTTTGCCCCTTCAGCCACCCCCTAAATACTCCCTTGCTGCCTTCGATGCTGCCACAGAAGTATTTTGCAGCCCGAGAGCAGCAGTGGCAGTGGCTGAATGTAAACCGTGAATAAAAGATTGGGACAGATCTTAATTTCTCGTAGTTCGGAGCTAATATGCACAGTTTGAGATTAAGTTGCTCATAGATGTTTAGGTTCGGTTTAAGTAAATACTGATTAAAAGGGTGTTTCTAAAATGGTGGTCACGGCTTCGTGTGCTTATACTACAAGTAAAAATAAGTCAAAAAGTCCATATAAACATTTGTCCAAAACTCAACTGTTACCGAGATACAGGATACAGGGTGTTGAAATTGCTTTTTATTATTACTTTTTATTTATTTTCTTTGGATCGGCTAAATGAAAATTAATAAAATTTTAGGGGTACTAACCCTAACTTCTCATAGCTAGCCACTTTTTGCTATTATTTTTGTCCCAATTTAACAATCCAGTGGTACAGAAACGGATCAAGGTCCCTCTTTTCTTAATTTATTTGGTACGCCACTGCAAAATTTTACAGTTTTATTTAAATTTTTAAAATCTTATTGAATTTACCATAAAAAAGTACACCTATTAAATTTTGATAGGATTAGAGGTATTTCAGTAATCTTGCGTTTTATAATCCAGTACCTTTGTTAACATCAAACTAATTTTCAAAATTTGAAACAATTTAACTTCAAATAAGGAATAATAAAATTAAAAACTCTTATAATAACATTTTGTCGCTATTTTAAATAAAAAGGCATGTCGGAAATACCTAATTATAAAATTTAGGAAAATGCTCAAAATTAGCCCCCTTATTCATTTTTTATAAAATTTAAAACAGTGTTTCTGGCTTATTCATTTATTTAAGACACCAACTAAGAGTTATCGATTTAAACTTTGTTTGTTTAATTTAAATTTGTTTAAAATTTTTGAAAATTAGTTTGATTTTAGCAAGTTCACTGGACCATAAAATTGGAAATTTTAGAAATACCACTAATAATCTTATCAAAATTTACCAGGTATACTTTTTTATGGTAAATTAAAAGAAAATTTTAAAAATCCAAACAAGATCGTAAAATTTTGTATTGGCGTACCAAAAAAATTCAAAAAAATGATGCACCTTAACCCGATTCTACGCCACTGGATTGTTAATTTAAAACAAAAGTAATGCCCAAAGGTGGGTACCCAAGAGAAGTAATCACCCCTAAAATTTTATTAATTTTCATTCAGCTGATCCCGAGAAAATAAATAAAAAGTAAAATTATAAAGAAATTTCAACAACCTGTATCTCGGTAACAGTTGAGTTTTGGACAAATGTTTATATGAACTTTTTGTCTTATTTTTACTTCTAGTATAAGCAAACGAAGCCGTGACCACCATTTTAGAAATGGCCTAAGTAGCTGAGACCAGCACACTGTGTCGTCCAAAGCAAAAAAAATATAATCTTCTAAAATTTCGTATATACTTTTTAGGAAAACAATACAGATCTAGCAATAGAAATAGTAAAGGTTTATCCCGATTTTATAAACAAAACACTTAATGACGACGACGAAAAGTACACCCCATTTTTGGTAAAAAGCAATCCAAATGTTTTGCAATGAGTACTGAAATCTTACAATTTTAGAGAGCTTCTTTACATGGAAATACAACGTTAGTTGATGTTATGCTAAAACTAGGTGCCGATGTAACTGCTAAAACAGCGAGAAACGAGAATGGGTTTTTTCTTGCTGCGTATAATAGAATACAAAATAGAGAATCTAAGGATTTTTCTTGTATCCACTTGCTATATCTGCATGGAGTAGACATAAATGAACCCAATTGTAATGGATTAAATTCTTTACAATTAGCTGCGAAATTTGGCCATAACTTGTTAGTAGGCTGGTTATTGGAAAAAAATCCCGATATGAACATTCAACCTAATCCCTGTTTACTGGCGCAAATGGCAGGTAAAAGAACTTCTTACAATATCTAAAAATATTTTAACTATTTTTATTTTTAAGGTCATCGTAGTACTGTTGGTATATTCAGAAAACATAAACTTGTTAATTAAATAAATATTTTTTATTTTTACAAAAATGTTCATAATGTATGTATATAAGAATATGAATAAATTATTTTTTTCGTACTTGTAAACTATATAAATTGTAGTATAAACCCCTTTGCGTTAAAAGTTCTGAATGTGATCCCAATTCCAAGACTTTTCCATCCTGTATAACACAAATTACATCAGCATCTTGAATTGTGCTTAATCTATGCGCGATGGTTATGCATGTGCGCCCTTGTTTTGCATTGTCTAGTGCTTCTTGAACAACCTGAAATTATATTTTATGTAATAAACCTTTAAAAGTAATTTTTGCAAGGATTTTCTCATAGTTTTTACATAGAAATATTGCTGACTATATTTATTATTTAAAATTTATGAAACCTTTTCACTTTCAGTGTCCAACGCTGAGGTAGCCTCGTCCAATAACAATACTTTCGGGTTTCTTACTAAAGCTCTTGCAATTGCAACTCTTTGTTTTTGTCCTCCTGATAGTTGCGTCCCTTTTTCTCCTAAGGGAGTATCATAGCCCTAAGAAAAATTAAATAATATCGTTTTTATTACTCATTTCATTACTTACCAATGGTAAAGTCGTAATAAACTTATGTATATTCGCGTTCTTTGCAGCTTCGACTACTTCAGCTCGAGAAACCGTCCTTGAGTTATCTCCATAAGCAATGTTTTCTGCTATCGTACGATCGAATAAATTTGGTTCCTGCGACACAATTCCCAAGTGTGATCTTAAATCTGTCATTTTTATTTCTTTAATGTCTTGATTATCAACGCTTACTATTCCATTAAGAGGATCATAATATCTTTCAATTAATTGTATTATAGTAGATTTACCACAACCACTAGGTCCAACTAGAGCGACAGTTTTACCATTTAGAACTGATAAATTTAAACCATTAAGAACATTTGTGTTAGGCCTTGTGGGATATTTAAAGTGTACGTTTGAATATTCAATATCTCCAGTTTTCTTTAAAAATAATATTTACTTAAAACATAAATTTATAATCTTTATAAACGTACCCATGCAGAATTCGAAGCATTTTGTGTATCCTTAATTTCAGGAATTCTATCAAGTAATTTAAATACTTTAGCAGCACTTTCCAATCCTCTTTGAAAGTTTGGAGTAAATGCTAATGCATTGGCTATTGATACAGTTCCCATTATTAACGCTTGCGATACTCTAAAATATATAAATAATTATATAAACTACGCAAGTTGTTATTACCATTACTTTAGCAATTTTTCAAATGACATTCCATCGTTTCTTATCAAATATCCTCCATAGTAATTACAAACTGAGAATGCAAAGAACATGATACTACGAGCAAAAGCATACACAAACGCTCTTACATATATATTTTTTCTTGCATGTGTTAAATATGGTACTAATTCTGTAACATAAAGTTTGTGGAAAGTCTCTTCGCAGCCTAAAGATACAACAGTTCGAACATTCCCTACAGCTTCCACTGCTAATTTTGTTGAAGTTTCCAGTGCTTGTCTAAATCCAGCAATTTCGTTTTGCATTGTCCGTTGTTGAATAAATACAGCTGCAAGTATCACTGGGGTAAAGCACAATGCCACAAGTCCTAATCTATATTCGTAGTACATTGATAAACCCACTGCTAGACACAGGGTGGCTACTGACTGGAAAATTGATCCTATACGTTGACCGGTTGCCTAAAAATATAGGTAAATTATCTAACTTTTAATTGATTTCTCTTCAATAAGACTTACTCCTTGAATATTAGAAGCTTCACTAGATAATTTGGCACACAAAGCTCCAACTCCATTATCTTTCCGATCATACCAACCAATTTCTTGACGAAGCATTGATTCAAACATTTTCCCTCGTACCCTCATTACCAGTTTTTCGCCAGCTACACCGAACATGTAAATCTAAAATATTATTATAATATTATTATGGATAGTAGTAAGTATACCATAAAAAAGATCATACTTGTAAAAATGTTGATATTCCAGCCATTACACCTGCGCATACAAAGTAAATGCAATACAGGTTAGTTTCACTTCTTACATATTCTTCATCCTCGTATTGAAGAATCTGCAATAATAAAATTAAGTAGATTTTTAAAGGATGCTTAGGTTTGTAGATGTTTCGAGAAGGGGTTGGTACTTTTCTGGGGGTTCTAGCTAATAAATTTTGAAAGTGAATCATAGTAAGCTGTTAACAATTTTGAGAGCACCTTAATTTCAAATTGGGAAGACAATTTGAATGCAAATAATCAATCTTGCTAATTGCGAATCCTATGGAAGGATTGGTTTTAAGAAACAATTATTCTTAAAATTTGGCAATTTCTGGATTTTTTTTTCATAAATTGTTCTAAACCATAAACTTAAGCTATTTAAAAGATCAAAATTTAGCACCTTTAAAATAAAATTTAAAAATTTTTGAAAAAATCTAGGAAATGTATTCAGAAAATTAAGTGAATGTTGTTTACTTACACCTATTATTTCACCAAATAAAACTGAAAATATTGGCATAGCAAAACCCATGAAAATTGAAGCTACAACACCAACAGTTATCTGTAATTTTTCGTTGGCATTTAAACTCATAATTCTTCTAAGAGAAATTTTTTGCCCTGTTTCTTCTTGATCGTCATAATGCTAAAATGAAAAATGTAACTATTTATTATGAACATAAAAATATAAATAGTAAATTTCAGATAGATAATTTAAAATAGTTTTTTAGTTTACGGAAGGAATTTTTGAAGGCTTTAGAAGAAAATGCTCACCACGCTCATTTGAGTAGTAAATATTCTTTTATCGGTTTCATCTTCATCGTCGACTGGGTTTACACTAAGTCGCTTTTCTAAAAACATAAAAATGGTTTGAAATTTGAAGTTACTAAACTTCTTTTTTAAACATCAATCTATACAAATTATAATTTTTAAGAGTTATAAAAGCAGAACGGTGCAATGTGCTATAATATATTATTATTTTTAAAATGACTTGTTCCACACCTTTTCATCTTAAATATTAGTGCTATTTTCAAAAATATACTTTTGCTTGCAATATATTCCCCCTATTTCATGCATTCATATAAATTAGTACCCAAGATTTTGGTATCAGTGTTTAGAAGTGAAGTAAGTATATTATGTACCAAATTATCACCATACTTATGGTTTAAAAATTTGAATAGTGTCAAGTAATCAGGTAAGCAATGTTCGAATAAATTATTATAGATTCATAAAGGATTAGTCGTAGTTAAAGGTAATAACGCGAGTGCTAGAATATTAAGATTGTTCTAAAGCCTGCTTTACATTGGTCGAGTAAACGGGCGAGTAGTAGGGCGAGTTCAAAAACTCGACCAAAATAAACAGTAGGTTGAGTAAAAAAAGCACCCTTTTTAGTCACCTTTCTGTTTATATTAGTCGAATATATCTCGGTTTTTGAACTCGCCCACCTACTCGCCCGTTTACTCGTCCAATGTAAACCGTGAGTAATATCAAACAAAATCACTGTGCAAAATGTCGGTAAACCCTTATTTACTTACTAGTTATAAAATCAAGATCAGGAATTATAATTTCTTCATCTTTAAAAGTTAAAAAGTATTTTTTAATACAAGTGTCGCATACTTTATTACATTACAAATACCTACCAAAATTTTCATCCTCTGTAGGTGAAACTTGAGCCATTACAAGATTGTAATACTCTCCTTGTTTTGACATTAACTCCTGATGAGACCCTTCTTCTACCACAACACCCTTATCAATAACCACTATCCTGTGAGCACCTCTTATGGTGGTAAGTCTATGAGCTATAATTATAGTAGTACATTCTTTGCTGGCCTAAAAAATGCAAATTAGAAAAAAAGTTAGGCCAATTTTTTACATAATACATTATCTAAAGCTGCTTGCACTTTAGCTTCACTATTGGTATCCAAAGCTGATGTAGCTTCATCTAATAATAAAATCGCTGGTTCTCTAACTAAAGCCCTTGCAATTGCTATTCTTTGTTTTTGACCACCAGATAATTGTGCCCCACGCTCTCCAACTAATGTATTATAACCTTGAGGTAAATTCATGATGAATTTATGAGCGTTTGCTTTTTTTGCAGCTCGCTCAATTTGTTCTTGAGTAGCAGCACGAAAACCATACCGAATATTTTCAGCAATTGTTGTACCAAAAAGTACAGGTTCTTGTCCAACAACACCAATGTTATCTCTTAGCCAAACCAAATTCAAATCTTTTAAGTCGTTACCATCTATTGTTACCTATGAATTATAACAGATCATAAATTAATGTTACGAAATTTATGTTAAACGTACTTTTCCCAAATATGGATCATAAAACCTCTGCAATAGTTGTACACACGTTGATTTTCCACAACCAGATGATCCAACTAAAGCAATGGTTTCTCCTTGATTAATTTTTAAATTAAGACCATCTAAAATCTATATGCAAAATGAGTTAATTTATAATAATAGAATAGGGATAGTTATCAGTACTTTAACTTCTTCTCTTGAAGGGTATTTAAAATGGACGTCTTGAAAAACTATATCGCCTAAAACTTTTTCAGGTTTTAGACCTTTATGTTTTGATTCGTTAATAATTGGTTTGTTATCAATTACTCCAAATATTTTTGAAGCAGCCCCCCTGGCAATGCCAAATATTTCAATATAAGGTGATGACATACCAAAGTTCATACTTCCTGTCATGACACTAAAGAAGACCTAAAGCTCAAATGTTTAGATAAAACTATAATTCAAGGTATTTTGAGAACTTACAGTAACCATATTGCGAGGACCATATGTCTTTTGGTCTTCTGGTAAATGTTGCTCATCAATTACTAATCCAACACCATACCAGAAAGCCAAAGCATAACTAGCATAAATACCAAACCATAAAATACCAAAACCAATACCCGCCAATAATCCACGTCTTATATTATTATTTTTTGCAAATACCAATTCCTTGTTATAACGATCAATCTCTTTTTGTTCTCCGGCGAAAGCTAATACAGTTCGTATAGTACTTAATACTTCTTCTGCAATAGCTCCAGCTATACCATAAGCCTCCATTTCATTTTTAGCCAAACGTGAAGTCAGCTAGAAATTATTATTTATAATGTTAATATTTATAATATTTAATAATTTAATTACATAAGCCACCACTCCCATGGCAGTCATCGTTACGGGTAAAGAAATCAAACATATCAAAGCTAATTCCCATCCTCTAACCAATGCCATTATCAGACAAGCGAAGAAAGACATTTGAAAATGAAGAAACATCGATACTTTTTCACCCAAACCATCTTCCAATTTTATTAAATCGCTAAAATTTATGGCTATTTGTAGTAAATTTATAGGATTTAGTTAATTTTTTCTTACTCAGCCATTCTGCTTGAGAAATCACCAGTCGTGTTCAAATCATACCAACTTACATCTTGGTTTAATACTTTTTCCAAATATATTTTTCGTATTTTAAAACTCTGAAATAAACATCAATAATACAAAATTCATTTATTGTATTAATAAAAATGTTTTCAGTTGTAACCTGCCATTATTGCATTTTTTTATGAAATTATTTTTAAATATCTTGCTCCTTTTAAGTTGGATAATTATTACCTGTCGTATTCCAGTGTAGTTAAAGAGCAATGATGATAGATAACTTAAGATTAACATTACAACCCCAAGTGAAGTATTCCAAATGACAAATGTTATAATATCATCTTCCAATTTGTCCATAGCTTCTTGCTTAGTAATATCAGTGGAATTTTGAACATAATAATTTTGTGCAAATTCTATCATATCTCCTGTTAAATTTCCAAAAACCAGCATGTTTAAAGGTTGGCATACAGCTGTACCCAGAGCGCATAAAAATCCTATGAATATACATACTTTATCTAAAGATTCTGTATAACGAAACTAAAAATAATTAATTACTACTTGTTAAACATTCTCATCGGGTTATTTACCAATTGAAAAAAACTTATTGCTGGAAACTGCGTCTCACGTTTTTTATCAGATGGATCCACAAATTTTCTAAAAAGTTATCTTTTAATAAAAAATAAAAACAGATGTTTTGTAATATTATATGTGATGAATTATTAGTCAAATATGAGTAATCAAGGACGTGTGAATGTAATCAGTTTGATTTATGTAAATAAACAATAGGTACTTCAATACTAAAATTGTGTAGATTTTTGAAAGTTATGAGACTGTATGAAGCATTCAGCACCTCTAATGATAATATTTAGTCTTTAACGTTAAGAGGATATGGAGTCTACAAAATTACGTATTTTTATTTGTCAAACCTCGCGAATATGTATTGATCTATATATAAAATAAAAATAACATATGAAAGTACAACCTCTGCTTAAGACGTATAAAAGATAGTCTTTTAATATATTATATACAAAATGGCAAAAAAATACGTAAAATATGACCTATTTTATACTTATTTTTTGGACTTACTAATTTAATTTTTGAGAAAATCATCCTTTGAAGTCTAGTCTTGACTGTTATTTAAACTATGAAATTATAAAACTGAATATAATTTACAAAATATGGCTGTTGTTTGTAAGAAATCCAACGCATGTTTCGTAAATTTTGAACGCCCATTTAACTTTAAATGCAGCTAATACAATCGTAGTCTAGGTGATACAAATTGGTACTTTCAACCTGATTATGCAGGGTATACTGTGATTCTAGATTTCTTCCCCAAATACAATAAGAAGCTCAAAATATACGATTACTATCGGAGCGCGGTCCTACTTATGATGCAATTCTGATTCAATCTATAAGACCTGTAAGCCATATCTGTAAGACTTTACAGACATGTAAAAAATTTGCAATTCTATTTGCGACTGTAGCTTATGAATTCCTGTAAGTCCTCTGTAAAATTTGTAAATATTTACGAGTGCGATGGAAGCAGCCGTAAGCTTACAGATAACGCGCTTTTGAGGTTCAGTAAATTCGATAAGTCAGTTTTTAGTGTACTTAAAGTATTGCAATGAATAATCAACAATTGAATATATTTATTGGTATGTTGCTTGAAGAAGATCAAGACAGGTAAAAGTTAATAAAGGTAGATAAATAATAAAAAAGTAACCCACATTGATCATTTTTATAGGAATTTCATGAGTCTCAAGAAGAACATTAAAGGATCAATGTAATCCATTTGAAATGTGATCTAGCCATTTTATTCAAGTGTTTGATTAAACCAACAGTGTGTAGTTAATTTGATAAACGTTTTAAGACCCCACATTGTACAATCAAGATACAGAAATGCCATCTCTTTGGAGAAAAAGGTGTTGGCCACTTTGCACTTTCTAGCAGTGGGATCTTTTCAAAATTCAGTTGGTGCAAATAGCTAGCTGGTTGTCTATGAGCCAAACTTACATTTGCCGAGTAATTGCTGAAATTTGTGGTTTTATTACTAATCACCTTTTGCATCTTTGGGTAAAATTCCCAACTACAGAAAGAGAAAAAAATGAAACAAAAGCTGGATTTTATACAAAATATGGGTTCAGGGGAGTATTAGGCGCAATCGATGGGACTCATGTTGAAATTCTAGCTCCTCCACAAAATGATCGTGAACACCCACCCTTTATTTATATTAACCGCAAAGGAAAGCACTCCATAAATGTTATGCTTATTTGTGATTCAAATTCTAGAATTATTGGTTGCAATGCAAGGTTCCAATCACATCTAAACACTTCTAACCTTAAAATTTAAAAACAGCTGATATCCGCCATATTACAAATACACATAAAGTTAGCTGTTTCTATAAAAGTAGTTCAAATTATCGTCTGTAAGAAGATCGGTTATAGACTCACGATCGGAATTGCATTTTTCGGAAATCTGAAAGGATCCAAGTTACAGTTTCTATAGAGCTATAGATTTATGGATCTGTAAGCTTACAGCTTACAGGTTGAAAAATCAGAATTGTACCATTAGACTCCCAATCCTCTTAAGCTCTTAAAGACTGTGTCTAAATATTTTATCAAGGTTGCTGAATGCAGGCTATGTTTTTATACCAGTATTCACCGCATGACGATTACTTTCATTGTTAGAATTAACAAAATAAACGTATCTAGGTTTAAAAGACTAGATAAAAGTAAAACAATATTTTACTTGTATAAAAGCTTTCTTTTATGAAAATCCTTATCAAAGTTTCTATAAAGCCGGTCTACGAAATTGCTCAAATTAATATAATATTTTAATTATTCTTTAAAAGAAAAGCCGCTCTAGGAAATTGCTCAAATTGATATAATATTTTAATTATTCTTTAGATTTATGTATGTGCTCTTTTATTGATAGGTGTTTTTTAATTTTTAAGTGAGAAAATAGTTTCATGCGACGAGTTGATTAAAGTATGAGTAATCAGGTAAGATTTTTATCAAGTGATTTGGTGTGTAAGTTGTAAGCATTAGATATAAATTCCGATATTAAAACAACTTCACAATTGATATTTTAAATTAAAATTAAAACCTTTTAACTTCTGTTTTGCATATGACACTAAGTTTTATTTGTATTGGGTATACATCCTACCAAAAACTTTTACTTTCTGAACTTTTGGGTTGAAACTTTTTAAATAACATATCGCATGATTATATCAATGTGGTACCTAATCGAAAATTCAGAAGATGTAAAAAAATGGGTAGATTTTAATTAAGATCAGATTTTTAAAAATTGGAAAAAATATGCACAGTTCTTAAACAAACCTTATTATTCAAGTTTTATGATTGTTTTTATGATAAAAAAATTATAAATAGAAAAAAATATCAGAGAAAAGTTATGATTTAGATCTTGATTAAGTTTATAATTAATTTATCCTTTTCCCCAATTAAAGGAATATTGGCCCACATTTTGGAAAACTCATTTTTCATAACTTGTCCACATATACTTTGAAATACACTGGGTTTAATAACAAATAGTACGTGGAAGTTAATTAAATATACCGGGTGGAAATGAAAACCGGGTCACCTCGATAACTTTTTTATTTATGAATAAAAAAATTTGAAATTTGGCTATGTTCTATGGTTCAAAAAAACAAATTTTATGTGCATTTTTTATTTTCGAAATCACTTCCGGTTTCACCGGAAACACCATGAACTTTGTTTTTTTAAATGTAACATCCCATATTTTTATTCATGGCTTAAAATACTTTTAAAAAAGAAGTATTTTCGAGATATTAGTTTTTATTTTTTTTCAAAAAAAAAGGTTTTCGAAGTCGGTGAAAAGTACCAAAACTAATTCTAAATAATTCAAATACCTAAATAAAATTGTAATTTGAAAAAAAAATTAAGTGGTTTTTGAACTATTAATTTTTAAACTTAATTAATGAAGATTTTATCAAATATCTCACTTTTTTTAAATGCAATGATGCCGGGTCATTCGACTTTTTAAAAAGAGGATTTTATAACGATTATTTATTTTATGTATTTTTTCGCAAAAAATAAAAACTAATATCTCAAAAATACTTCTTTTTTAAAAGAACATAGCCAAATTTCAAATTTTTTTATTCATAAATAAAAAAGTTATAGAGGTGACCCGGTTTTCATTTCCACCCGGTATGTATATGAGGAATATAAGGCAATTTAAGTGAAAAAACAAAAAATAGGCCAAAGTTACTCCAGTTGACAATACTATACAAAATGTAGATGCTTTACTAGAATTTACTCTGAAAAAAATGACCAAAAACCTCTTTTTTATCAACACCTTTCAATAACTGCAGTTTCCTTTAGGAAATGAAAACGAACATAGAGGTTTATAGAAACGTTTTAGTACCCACTAGTAAATTTTGTCCCACGTATTATGATATACCCTGCATAATACAAGGTGTCCCACTTTTTTTATAGCAAAATCTTAGATAAATGTCATTCTGAACAAAAATTTTCCTATGAACTATTATGTTTCTTCGACTCCTAAAAAAGTTACTGCAATTTTAAAATGGATAAATTTTCATGATTTTTGTGGAACACCCTGTATAATATTCTTTCTTATTATATTTTTTTATTTAAATCAATTATTATTTGGATTTTTTCTTTGCCAATTTGTTTTTTTTAACATTATTGACTGTATTTAAAATAAGTGAACGACGAGGTTAAATTTCCCTCGGTAAAATTTAGCATCTTATTGACTTAAAGATACACAAAATACAAAATCCAAGGCATACTTGATTTAAATAAAAAAAATTAAAATAAAATGATATTTATACAGGTTGTCCCACAAAAATCATTAAATTTTTGAAAGTTTAAAATCTTTTTAATGAGTCGAAAAAATATAATAGTTCATAGGAAAATGTTTGTTCAGAATGACATTTACTATCTAAATAAAATTGCTGGAAAAAAAGTGGGACACCTTGTATATTAAACACGGTAGAATTAAATATGAAAAATAAATATAAGTCTATCAAATAAACTTATACAAATGTTATGTAACTTGTAGTTTTAACCTAATTAAAGCTCTCATTTCTATGTACAGTTTTAATATAAAGCAATATAAAATATTTTATGCAGATAATATATTACTTACGGATCTAAAGGATCTTCATTTTTGGATTTATCACTCGGTCGTGTTTCCAGATCAAGATGTTTCGTCATGATTTAAAACTAAAATAAAAATACTACAAATATATAAAACGAAAATTCTAAATAATCTTTACAAAAATGAAAGCTGTTCTATACTAAATTAATCAATATGTTTTTGTCTAATGTGAAATAATCTTACATATATAAAATATTTCATACATTCATCATTAATTGATAGATAAGATTAATAAAATATATTTCTATTGTAAACTGAGTAACTCATCTTACGTAAACTCTTATCAGATAAGAGCATTTAGGCATTTATAGCCCATTTCATAATAAATCACCTTTGCAGCAGGAATTCTGATTTAATTATCAGCAGTTCTTTCAAAAGCATCGTATATATTTGAGTCGGAATTCAAGTTGAAAAGGTAATCCATCCTAAGACTATGTAATTATTTTCAATACTTGTAGTATAATTACGCTTATCATGGAAATAAACAATTAAATACTTATTGCAATACATAAATACTTTTAAATTAAATTTAAGTAATTGATGAAATGACCTGATTTTGGGACTTGAATGAAATCTTAAAAGTTTTTGTAATATGCCACTTGTATCGATTCTTTTCTGCATTTTATAAATTTGTAAGGAGAGTACAGTAAATATTAGAATAGTGTCAACAAGGTAAAAGGTTGGTGATAAATTTAAGCTCTTGAAAATGTTTATTTTTTATATTTTGTATCATTTTTTCGTAAGTAGGTCTTACTACAAAATAAAACAGGAGATTTTACTATTTTCAGGCCCGCCGAGTGGGTGTGTTCATTGTGTGCTCCGCACACGGGCGGACTATAAAAGGGACCGATTTTTAAGAAAGGAGTACTTATTTTTAATTTTTCCTCGTCAAAAAATTAAAATAAAGGGTCACCCAGTGGCGTACCAAAAATTTTCTTTTGGGGGTGCACTTCGCCATTAAAAAAACTATACCTTTTTCTTCTATCTTTATAGTCTTATACAGGGTGCGGAAATGAAAAGGACGAATTTTAATTTAGTTAACAGACCATTTTGAAAAACACTCAGGGATGAACAGATTTATACGTTAGTTGCAATTTTAATGTTTAATTTAAAAATATTTTGTAAATAGATTGTTTTGTTGCACATCTACAGAGTTCCATTGCCACTAATTCAAATTTTAGGTGTCATATTCACCAATTACAATTGCCAAACTACAGTCTTCCAAAACTAAAGAATAATATGTATTCAAAAGAATTTCTAATTATTATCAATATATACAGGGTGAGCTAAATTGATTGTGGTGTATATATATATATATATATATATATGTACATGTATATATACATGTATATATGTATATACAGAGGGTGTTCATTTTAAAAAGAGCCACCCTAAATAATACTCGAGAAAATAATTTAATGTTAAACTGCCGTGACAGGTCAATTTTTATTTTTAGGGGGACATCTATTTACAATGAAATTAAAGTTGTCTTTGCAACCCCCTACCCTACAGGACCACCCCTTTAATTATTATAAATTGGAATGGGGGTCAAGTGACGCATCATTTTAAAGATCTTTTTATCCTGAAAATAAAAATATGATTTTTTGGCCCTATTTTAATTTAGTCATTTACAGGACACGATAAAAGCGAAAAGAAAAAAGTAATTTATAACATAAGTAATTTATAAAAAAATGGTAACTAATTTGTTTTTCAATAATTATAAATAATTAGCTTTTGTTAAGTTAAAGGTCTTGTTTCATGGTAAAAATTTATCCAAATGTGATTTGAAAGTACATAAATAATACCATTATTACTTAAGTACTTTTTTTTAAATTTTTAGGTAGGTTAGGAATCAAAAATTTGCTAAAAAAATTATGACTGCCATTATCAGGGTAAAAAATGCTTTCAAATGGTGTGTCACTCGACCCCTATTCCCATTTACAAAAATTGAAAGGGTGGCTCCGTAGGGAAGGGGGTTGCAATGAAAACTCTTATTTTATTGGAAAAAGATGCCCCCTTGAAAGTAAAAATCGACCAGTGGCGGCATTTTTACAACAAATTATTTTTTCGAGAGTTATTAAGGGTGGCTCCTTTTAAAGTGAACACCCTGTATATATACATGTACATATGTATATACAGGGTGTCCCAGGAGGAATCGAAAAAAAATTAGGAGGTGATAGTATGAAATATTTTAAGTAAAAAAGTTCAAATAAACATATGTCCGATTCTCAATGGTTACCGAAATACACTTGTTTGAATGTTTTTATCCAGAGAAAACATAAAAGCTCTTCCGAGGTCGTCTTGTCGTTCCTTGATGAGAGCAACACTATTTGTTATGCGAACAATTAGTTCATGGCATATTTTAGATGTAGTTTTTTCATTTACCTGCCTAAAAAGTTGTTAAAGGTAAGATTTTAATTGTGATTTGTTTATGTATTTTAAACTAATAATTTGTAGCTCTGATGAAGTTTATAAAAAATAAACGAAACGTTAGCTACAACAACAGATAGGGTTTTTATTTTTGTCCTAAATCGAGGGAAAATACTTAGATTTACATTAAGTTCAAGGACGTTAACGAATTCATGGATAAGTCTGTTATGTTATCTCTGAATAACAACATTCAAACAAGTGTATCTCCGTAACCATTGAGAATCGGACACATGTTTATTTGAACTTTTTTACTTAAAATATTCCATACTATCACCTCCTAATTTTTTTTCGATTCCTCCTGGGACACCCTGTATATGTATATATATGAATACCGGGTGGAAATGAAACTAGGGCCACCCCTGGCATTTCTTTATTTATGAAAATAAAAAATTAGAATTTTAGTATCTTATATGATCTAAGAAAACAAATTTTATGGATCGAATAAATCTTTCATTTTACTTCCGGTTTATCAGGAAATGGCACCCACTTTCTTATTTTAAATGTAACCCCCTGATTTTTCCAACGTAAAATCAAACATTGGTTAGTTTTAAGTATGTTTATGACAAAAAAAATTTTTTTTTTCAAAACTAAGAAAAAATGTTGAATTTTTTTTTGGTAAAAAATTTGAGTAAAACCTACAAAAACTATTTTTAAATAATACAAATACGTAAAATAAATTGTAATTTATAAAATTTATTTCACCGTTCTTGAGATATTATTTTTTTTAATTTTCAAGAAGCGTTTTTTGGAAATATCTTTACTTTTTTAAATAGGATGATATAAAGGTCACCCCTAATTAAATAGAGGGTTTCTTTTCGGTTACTGTGATATCCCATATGTATGTATTAATTTCAAATTTATACCTGTAATTAATTTTTTATCGAATTAATTTAACATCAATTTATTTGAAAAAAAATATTTTTTTGTCATAAACATACTTAAAATTAACCAATGTTTGATTTTACGTAGAAAAAATCAGGGGGTTGTATTTAAAATAAGAAAGTGGATGCCATTTCCTGATAAACCGGAAGTAAAATTAAAAATTTATTCGATCCATAAGATATGTTTTCTTAGATCATATAATATACTAAAATTTTAATTTTTTATTTCCATAAATAAAGAAATGCCAGGGGTGGCCCTAGTTTCATTTCCACCCGGTATATAATTCTGATTTAAATATGATCAGTTCTTTCAAAAGCATCGTATATATTTGAGTCGGGAATTCAAGATAATAAGGTAATCATTTAATGAAATGAACTATATCCATTTTTTATGTTTAGTCTGTCCTTTATGTAATTTTCAATACTTGTAGTGTAATTACGCTTATCATGGAAATAAACAATTAAATACTTATTGCAATATATAAATACTTTTAAATTACAAGATGACCTGATTTTGGGACTTGAATGAAATCTTAAAAGTTTTTGTATGCCACTTGTATCGATTCTTTTCTGCATTTTATAAATTTGTAAGGAGAGTACAGTAAATATTAGAATAGTGTCACCAAGGTAAGGTCAGGTGATAACTTTAAGCGCTTGAAAATGTATATTTTTTGTATTTATCAACTCTGTTTTGCATCATTTTTTCGTAAGTAGGTCTTATTACAAAATAAAACTGGAGATTTTACTATTTTCAGACCCGCCGAGTGGGACTATAACAGGGGCGGATTTTTAAAAAAGAAGTACTTATTTTTAATTTTTCCTCTTCAAAAAATTAAAACAAAGGGTCACCCAGTGCCGTATCCAAAATTTTCTTTTGGGGGGTGCACTTTGTCTTTGAAAAAAGTAATATTTTTTCTTCTACCTTTATAATCATATACAGGGTGCAGAAATGAAATGGACGAATTTTAATTTAGTTTACACAAAATTTTCAGTTGTATTGCAAAAAATATTCCACTTTAAACTAAAATTGACCTGTCCGAGCGTATTTTCAAAATTTCAAAACTTAATAATTAAAATTCGCCGTTTTTGAGCCACTCTGTATATGTACAGCAGTGAAAGCTGTGAGTGAAAGGCAATTTAATCTACTTTCCGATGTAGAATATCTTAAATAGTTCTTCAATTGTTTTAGAGTCTGAAGTGACTAAAATTTTTAATATTTTAAAAAATATTAGATATTAGATAGATTGTATTGTTGCACATCTACAGAGTTTCCTTTTCACGAATTCAAATTTTAGGTGTGATATTCAGCAAGCGTAATTTCAACCAATATAAAGAAAATGTATTTTGATTGTGTTTTAATTGTTTTTTTAATTACTTTTTTATTATTTTTTTATAAATACTGCTAGAAAGTGTGGACACAATGACGCATCGAAACAATGCCTGCGTGATTTTCTTATTTTTTTTATGAATTCATTTTAATGAGTGAACAAAAA
Source organism: Stenus bimaculatus (assembly GCA_963971135.1). Classification (NCBI taxonomy): domain Eukaryota; kingdom Metazoa; phylum Arthropoda; class Insecta; order Coleoptera; family Staphylinidae; genus Stenus; species Stenus bimaculatus. The sequence continues at coordinate 31,959,444 of OZ020180.1, forward strand.
AAAATTAAAAATGTAATTATTAAAAAAGAACTGAAAAAAAAATAAAAACAGAAAACGCAAAATAAAATTACATTAAAAAAACTCAAAAAGTTTTCTTACAAATATATATTAAAAAATAATAAAAATTCTGTATTTCATTTTAATTTTTTGTGTAATGCAATATTATTTTTCTGATAACGTCCGAGAAACTTATGATTTTCAAATGGCAACATGACTAAAAAATAATTCCAAGTGTAATTTCAGCACTCGGCCACTAAAACGGATACATAAAAAAAAACACCCATTTTTTTACATTTTTTTAGTTTCTTTATAAATACTGCTAGAAAATGTGAAAAGAATTTCGCATCGAATGCCTGCCGTGATTTTCTTATTTCTTTAATTTAAAAAAATAAAAATTGAAAACTCAAATAGTATATTGTTTTATTAGGAGTAAAAGAAGTACTTTATGTGGCGAGCATGTAGGTTTGTGGGACGAGCTTCGCGAGTCCCGCGGATACTTGCGAGCCACAAAAAGTTCTTTTACTCCGAATAAAACATGCTATTTTTTTTTTCAAACGTCGAAATTTTTAAAATGGTAATATAAAAAATAATTTTAAAACACACAATACAATGTTTGTGTATATTGGGTTGCCTAAAATTCATTTCTACTTTTTTATAATTATAATTTAATGTTAATTATAATTAACATTGTTTAATTTCAATACGACATGTATATTGGATTGCGGAATAAGCGGAGCAGAAATTTAATTTCTACTCCTAGGCAGTACGAAGTGACCATAGAATCGACGAACATAAAAACTGACATTTTAAAGCCTGTCAAACGTCACAAAAGGCTGTACTTTAATGACGTTTGAAGAAAAAATAGTATATTGTTTTATTAGGAGTAGAACTTTTTGTGGCGAGCATGTAGGTTTGCGGGACGAACTATTTCCGCGGATACATGCGAGCCACAAACAGTTCTTTTACTTCGAATAAACATGCTATTTTTTCTTCAAACGTCGAAATTTTTAAAATAGTAATATAATAAATAATTTAAAAATTTGACATTTAATTTACATACAACACACCAAAGACTTCTATGTTTTCTATTGTTATACATAGACCGGACACGTGTCAATTTTTTGTGTATCACTGGCGGCCATTTTAAAAGTGTCCGTTTTGGCGGTAAATTTGAAATACTGGTTCACTTAACCTATAATACTTATAAAAACACGTCAAATTCGATTTTCATTTGATCAGAGAACACCAAAAATTAAGAAAATGACCGGGGTGAATATAGTTAACGGACACTTTTAAAATGGCCACCGTAGTTCACGCTGATACACGTTGGGGGCGCTGGTATCTATTTTAAAATCAATATGTTTTTCTTTATTTTACAAATTACCAGATACAACAAACAACAAATGTGATGGATTAAGATAACTTCGGTTATTAATGGATTGAAAGGTAAAGGTTAAACGTCCAAAGTTAGCTCATTAGCAGGTAAATGTGGGAAATAAAAAAAGTGATAGTAAAAAGTGACATTTTAAACGTCACAAAACTTTCAACGTCCAATTTTAGTCTTTTTCAAGTATTTTAATTGAAATGTCACTTAATAAAATCAGATAAAAAATAAGGAAGCTACATCGCTGGCCGTTTTTTGGGCAAACCTCGGTGTGCATATGCACCTCCTGCACCCTCTAAATGCGCCACCCGGTCACCCTATTCTGAGGTAGGGCTATTCACAGTTCACAGTAACTGAACTTTTTGAGTTCGAACATAGTTTAAAACATAAAAATTTGAACTGTTCGAACCTATTCTTTATAGTTCGTCATAAAAATAAAAATTTAAATTCGGCGAAGTTCGAACACGGTAAAGTTCGAACTTAATAATGTTCGAACTCGATAAATTCCGATCCTAATGAAGTTAGAACCTTATAAAGTTAGAACTTCAACCCAATATAGTTCGAACTAGAGTTCTAGCTATAACTTCATAGATGAAGTTGGGGGTAGATCGAACTTAAGAAGGTTACTTTATTGTAGCTGGAGCAATATAGACAATTATTTTTAAATAATTCTTATTATATTTGAAACGGCATCTTTAACTTAAAAAACTACTCAAGGTTTATTTTGATTGACCATATCTTCGGTACGACAGGATATATGTAAGTTAATAAAATTTTACATAAGTATCCAAGTGTAGACGTTCTTTCAATACATTTACTAAAAACTTAAAGTTATGGCTTATCATTTAAAAACATTTGATTATATCATTTGATATTCTGGGGTCGGTATTTTCTAATTTGGCACCCGACCGTATCTTATGTAGGTCCAGGCTCTGACTATTTTAATTATAAAAAATAAAAAGTGTAATATTTTTTGGCACTACAAAACATATAATAATAAATCGTCGGTCTAATGTAGAACTATCCAAAATTTTTTTATTTATTTATACAGGATGTCTGTAATAGTATATTAAGCAACAAGTCAAGTATTATTGCACGCGTCTAAGTTTTTTAATGGACAAGTGCAATAACTGACTTATGAACGAGTTGCTTATACTATTTTTTATAATTTGCGCAAAAATTAAAAAAAATTGGAAATTATTCGACGTACAAATATTTCTTTATTTTTTAGCAGTTGGTGACAATGATTTCTTATTAAATGGTTGTTATAACAAAAGAAAACATAGAAGTCTTGACAGTGACAGTTTAATTTAAAACTATACCAGATATTCCGAGAAAATAGTAAGCCCTTAATTTTTGATGAATCTTGACATATCTTCACAAAAATTAATACCACATATTTAACTTTTCTTATTGACAATTAAATTTAAAGATTATTTAATTTTATTTTTTGTTGGAAATTAATAATTTAAAAGGAGTTAGTCTGTATCCTACCAAAAATTTACGAGACATAAAAAACATAGCAAGTACTTTAAATCTTGAAATTTATTTACGATAATCAACACCACAAATTTGACAGATCAATGCTACCAACTTCGTAAGCGGGTGCTGTAATGAGCGCGCTATGGCCTATTACGAAACAGCTAGCGGTGTCTTAATGGGCAACCTTATAGACGTAAATTATAAAAAAGGTCTTTACAACAGCTTACCACATATTCCTTAGACCAAAATAATTCGATCTAAGTAAACTTATGTTGGAATAAAGTTGGTTAGTTTAGGCGCTATATGGCTTTGAAGTTACAATTTTGAAATTGTTTTTCTGTTATAAATTTAAAACTTATGCGATTTTGTTCAAATTTGGTAGGTTGGCATAGTTTTGGGAGAAAAAAACATATATCAAAATTTGTATTTTTTTAATAAATAAATGTTTCAAATTTCTACCCCAAGAAGATAAGGGGTTTAGGTATGGTTTTTAGATCAAATAACTTATTTACTAAACAAAAGGTTCTTTTGATAAGACTTGATTACTCCCACGGTTTTCGAGAAATATGTAATTTGCAGTAAATTTTAGAAAAAAAAACTAAAAATAAAAAAAAAATAAAAACTATTCAAAATGTTCACCATGTTAAAATTTAGTGATACGTTAAGTTAGTCTTTCTAAGGATATTATCCAGATTGGTTTATTTTATTAATTTTAAGTTTGAATGTTGAATGTTTTATCCCATTTTTTGATAGTTTTGCATTATTTTTTTGTTTCAACTGTTGGTATTATTATTATCGTAACTTTCCTCAAATTTTATTTAATTTAAAAAATAAGATAAATCTTAAGTGATCTTAAATGAATTCATCCGATGTAAAACACGTTCTTTCCTTCATATTTTTTTCATTATTAATTAAAATAGATAAAAAACGTATCTTCCGCAAATATTTAATATTAAGAGTAATGTGTTATATTAAAAAAAAGTTTTATCTTTTTGAATTAATTTGAAGAAACGATAGATAAAATAAAAGTTTTGATTATATTCTGTATTAGTATTTTTTGTGATAAATACAAAGTATAAAAACATACAAATATTTTTATCCTTACAAATTATTACATAGTCGCGAAATAGATTTAAACCTCCAAAAATTCACAAAAATTATAGCCACAAGGTTTATTTAGTGTGGCAAAAAAAGAAATTTTAAAAATTCTTTTTTAGAAACATTTTTTAATCATTTCAAAATCAAGTTCTCAGATTCACCACGAATCCCTTCAAGTAAGAAAATATATTTTAGTGTATGTTAACTTGTTGTAAATAATAAATAAATGTATAAAAAGTATCATTAAATCGGAGGTCACAGGTCACAATCTTTTTAAGGGTTGCTTGTTTTGGAATTTAGGTGAGGTCTTAGATACATTTAAAATTAATTACCTTAATTAATTTCCAACTGATGAATATTGAAGTCTGGCAACGTATAACCATTGTACTACGATTTAGACTTTATGTAGATATTGATTACATAATAATAATTAGTAAATGTTAATTTTTAACATATTTTACTAGTCTTTGTTTACCAAATATCTGGTGTATAAAACCTTTCCTGAGCTAATCTTCAAGGATATTAAATAAAATCATTTGGGTAACATATTTTTAGTTACATATTATATGGTGTTTCCTAATTAAAAAAATATTTTGTTGGCTGTTCAAAATTGACTGCAAATTGACTTCACCTTAGATTTAATTTTTAATCATTTACGTTAAAAATATACTTGAAACGAAGCTAATTTTAGAGTTTTTGCTTTCACTTACTGTTAATTTCAAGTGCAGCATTTAATTATGAAATTCCTGTAGCAACCGTTTAATTTTAATAAAGAATACTAAATGTAGTAAGTAAGGCAATAAAATCTATTAGAACTCGTTCATGTGATTTACAGCGCAGAAGTTTACTTGGTCCATATTAATATTCATAAAAGCTTCATTGTGAGAACAGGAATAAGCTAGATATATCCATTGCTCTATGCTAGAATGTTAAAATAAACATAAGTATAATTTCTAATGTGGAACTAAAATTTTCAGCACGTAGGTAAATGGTAAATTCTGAAATTAATGTCACCATACATTATTTTGCTCAAAAATTATGTAGTAGTATTTTCCGTCATTAGGGTAAAGAGTAGAGTTAGTGGAGGATGCCTGGTACCGACCTTCAATCGGAGCCATGGCTCCACATGTTAATAGTTGGCTTATTAATTGATGTAGGTTATGTTGTTTAAATATTTGTTAAAATTGTTACTTAGTTTGTAGAAATAATATTAAATAAAAACATTAGAAAATGACCTTGAGTAGAGTAAAATTAAAGAACCACCTACGTTAAATATTGTGAAGGCGCCTACGTTACATTTGGTGGAGGCGCCCAGAATTCCGCAAAAAATTCTTCATAATTTTTAATCAAGTGATTTGCAAAGCCAAGCGAGTTGAATCAAGTGTAAGGTAACGTAATTTGATAATTTTGTAAAATTGCACTTTACTTTAATACTCCTAATGTTTTTATTTTTTTATCAAGTAAATAAAAAGTTTTTAGAGATAGGTCAGTTTTAGTTAAATTTAATAAATGATAAAAAAACAAAAATTATTGTGATGTAATGAGTTAAGATTAATATAAAAATAGTGTAGATTGTTGAGTAGAATTAAAATTAGAGCTGAAAATTGAATGTTGGTTTGTAAAAAGTGTAAGTGCAGAGAAGAAGACGAACAAATACCCCCAAGAAGATGGTTGTCTATGGAATCAAAGTACCACGAAGGATGATGTGTAATGGGTCGAATTAGGTGAACATACGGTTGAATATCGCAAATACTGCTAGTTGAGGATGTCATTAAGTTCGAGTCCGGGGCGAAGCCACTTGTAAGAGATCTACTCAAGAAGAATTATGGAGAACTTTATAGGACAAATAAAGTTAAAGCCGAAGAAAGGAACCTTACAAGAAATATATGTGTTGATGTTTACGAGGTTTCAAGACGTTTATGGATCATGCAGTACGAAGCATCGAGTTTTATAAGGGAATGGAAACCGGGAACCAAGACGTAGCTGACCTTGGACCTAGTTATAAAAAACTTGGTATGGGAATGGTGCAGGAATGACAAGAACTAGCCAATCTCGTCATATTTGCGTTGGAGTCGGTGGAGAAGATGAGGAAGAAGAATGTCCAAGAAATAGCCAACCTTAGTTCTGAAGAACGGAAAGGGAAGAGACAGAGGTACGAGTCCTAGCCAAACTCGTAGCCACAGAGAGATTGCCAAATGAAGACGTTGATCAGGAGATAGGTATCCTGACGTGCATGAAGAGGAAACTGATGAAGAAGAAATGAACACATTAATGAAGATATGTTAGTCGTAAATAAAGTGAAAAAGATTATACCATAATACATGGTATTGGGTAGAAATAGAAAATCAAGAACGTTAGCTGGGGCCGAATCGAAGTCAACTCAACTACAACCTTTGAGACGATCTACAAAACCAGATTAATAGCAGTAGGAGAAGAAAAGAAGAAAGGGACATACACAAGCATCCTACAATACGAGAAGAAACGAATAAACCACCATTGAAGAAAGAAAAGAAGAAAGAAAACTGGATGATTTTTTTTGAAGCAGATACGAAAGAAATACGTTACAAGGAGAAAAGATAAAAATGAACAATGCGAAAGCAATGGAAGAAAACACCGAAATATTATTGTCAACCTCTGGAAATTATACACAAAAACAAATTTTGCTCTGGGTCGAGCAAACAATGCTTCTTCTAGCTACTTTCGCGTTTCATACAAAAATTTTGAGTTGTTTATTAATCTTCCTAAAATAAACTCGAGGTTGAGGTTTTTTCTTGGATATTGTTGCTTTTAATCAACTCAAGTTTGGTTGTCCCTTTGGTAATAACTATCGAATCAAAGAAATCATAGAAAAAATCGTTCTGACTTTGATTCTCTAGTCATTACCGGTACAACCAAACTTTCGTTTAAAAGCAACAATCTCCGAAAAAAGCTAAACCTCTTGTTTATTTACCCCCGAAAATCACAAAGTCGGCGTGGCAATTGCCTAACCTTGCCACCTTATGTGATTTTCTAAAAAGTTGAATATCGCTTTATATTATTTGTCACGCCTACTTTGTGATTTTCTAAAAAAATAGTGGAATAAAATCCGCATTTACAAGAAAACGAAAAACATTGTTGATATGAGTCAAAAGACCTTTTTTGTGGAGAAATGAGCAGGGATTATTTTAGTAAAGTTAAAATCTCCAAAAAGTTGGAGGAAAAATTGTTAGCCTTATAATAGTGGTAGTCATCCT